>VWYO01014352.1:0-21268 GCA_013400275.1 Rhadina sibilatrix | reverse complement strand
TTTTTTTTTTTTTTGCAAGTTTTAAAGCCAGGCCTATTTAAAAACCAGAAGACTCCACAGTTTTCAGCAGTTTTTGATGCACAGTGCTCTATCTCACGTGTGGTTGAATAATTTCATAGCTCTGAGTGCAACCACAGCAAAGCACACCTAAATGCATACATGCCTCTACATAAAAAAAAAATAATCATCAAGTGATTTCAATTCATGTTTTAGGGGAAATATCACACCCAGTATCCATGAGCCTGGCACTCTTTAATGACTGTGCAGGGTTTGCAGTAGTAACAGAGAGAAGCAGTCTGTGGACAGAAGGTGAGCACTGAGCAGCTGAGTCACAGCCTGAGCACACACAGAACACACACCCCAGCTTGGAGCAGTGCTGCTGACTCACTCATTACTTAAAAAGAAGTCAAATTTCTTAATTAAGCAAGAAATCCCTTGGTGTTTGTCTCTGAGCTTTCTGTTCATTCCAGCTCTCCTGAAATCACACCACGGGATCCCTCCTTTTCCAGTGAAGACACAGATTTCTGGTGCAGTGGCATGGTGCTCACCCTGTGCCTCATCCCACACGAGATCCAGGGGAAAAAATCTCCCTTTTCCTGTGTGATGCCTTAAGTTTTATCTTTCATGTATTTCAGGTTCTGTGCTGCCCAGGGTGCAGCTCTCAGCCTCACATTCAGGCTCACTCAGCTCTGCACACAGCAGGCACACAAAACAAACCCTGTTCCTGCTGCACACCAAGGACAACTTTCAGCCCAAAGCACAACCAAGGGTGGCTGGAGGGAGGAACAAGAAGGATGGGACCTCACAGCCTGCAGCTGGAATGGGACAATTCAACCCCAATGTGCAAATGGAGCCAAACTGATCAAAGGGTGAGACCTGGTGACCCTTTGTCCATTTTGTGCCCATTTTGGGTCCACCTTGGGTGCAGCCCTGGCCAGGCTCTTGTCCTGCCCAAGGTGTATCCTTTCAATAAATACCTGCTTTATCCTCTAGCTCTGTTCCAGGTCAGCCTTCCCAAGGCATCGTGTGCACCTGGGCCCTCAGCTGAGGCTGTCTGAGCCCTGGTGCCCTTGCACAGCCTGGGGCATCACCAGCACGTGGCTGCTCACACAGGGCTGAAGCAGCTCTTCCCCCAAATCTGCTTTCCCAGCGAGCACCTCAACCTGCAGAACTCTCTCATTTGAGGCTCAGGGAGTTATTTTTTAATAGAGGTCTCCTCCCTGCTGTGGTGGTGCCCTCTCAATATAGGTTACAGGGTGTCTCTCCTGTTGTCATTGCTGTCCGAACGTCTTTAAAAAGAATAAATTACAGCACCAAATAAGCTAAGGAAAAGGAAAACAAAGCTCAAAGAATAATAAAAAGCGTGCCTAATGAACTGACAAATGGCTCAGGGCTCTTACTCTAATAGCTTAATTAAATATGTGTTTTCACATACCTGTGCAGTGTCAGAGAAAGGATTATTGAAACAGTCATAAGTTAATTGACTTATCTTTATCTCATGCATAGCAACAGTTGATACAATAATTACACAGAAATTGTAGCTACTCATAGGGGGTTTTCCTTTTAATTTCCATTTCTTTTTTTATTTTTTCCTTTGGGTAACTGACCCATACAGACCCAAAAGGGGATGGCTGAGAGTATATATTATAACTGGATATTTTGATAAATCTGTACTAAGGGAAACTCTATCAATAAAAGTAGGTAGAAAATAAAACTCTTAAAGGCTGGTATTAAAAACAAAACAAACAAACAAACAAACAAAAAACCCACAGGAAAAGGGCATAAGAAGATAAGACTGAAACAGTTAAAGTCACTGGTCTGTGTGATGCCTTTATTTAAAGATAGAAGATGATCCACACAATTATAAAACTCATAGTTTGACCTTAACCAGGCAGAAATTCAGAACAGATTTAAGAGGAACATTTGAGACACAAAAATATGTGGAAAGTGTCGTGAAAGGCAACATGAGTTTCCCAGATGCACATTGTAACTCTTGGCTTGGCGTCTTGGGATTTTGTTCATCTGTTCTGTAACACCTCATTCTTTAGGAAAATAAAATAATAATGATTTAAAAAAAAAAGGCAGCATCTCTAACTCACACTTTATTAAACCATCTGATATGGTGTCACCAGGGAAGTTGTTATGTAAACTCCAGAGAACAGGAGGAACAGAGCAGTTCTGAAGCTGTCACGGTATTGGCTGCAAAGGAGATGAAAATGGATTAGACTGCAAAAACTAACCCTGGTCTGGAAGTAAGGTGTCTGTGGAGGTTGGCAAGGTTTGATCTTGGTAGTGAATTGGGGTGTTTTTTGTTTCTTTGTCTGTTTTTTTTAATGTTGCCTAACCAAAACATTTACTTTGGCAATTAAATATATTGATAATTCAAAACCGAGATTCAGCACCCACATCAGTGAAGGCTGGAATGTCACACAGAAAAATCAGAATGACCGAGGACTGAACAAACCAAATAACAATGAAATAACTCAAGCCATGAATAACCAAAAAGAATTTGGCTGTAAACTGTGAGTTTATCAGTCGGAAACAAAGATAATCACTTCAGCATCTGAGCCATATGTAGGCACAAGTGGGACGTGAAAGAGACAAATATAACCCAAGCTACAGATATGGCAAGCAAGGGATTTCTGTACGAAAAAAGCAAACAAACACCTGCCTCCACCCCATCACACATTGACTGTTTCATGCCATAAGAGGCCACTTTAATCTGGACGCCTTCTTCCAGATAAATTCTGCATTGTGATGCTGCTCCCAGACCAAGCTAGGGGACATAGCTCTTACACTATAGTAAATCACAAGTATTTTCAATTAAATGACAACGCCCAGGGGGCCAGACAGAGCTCAGTGTAGTCACTCTTGATTTGCACTAGAAAACAGGCCAATTGTGTTGAAACATCTCTTCAACGTGATTAGAAGCAGGCTCTTTATTTAGGGAAATAATTTAATTTTCAAAGCATTTGACAATTTTAATAAACATCACCCATGAATAAGTCAGGGTGCGTAATATGCCTGGAGCTGGAAGAAAAAAAAAGGCTCATTAACTTTGAGAGAATAGACAGATGGGCAATGTTGGGGTAGTGCTCTGACAGCTCCCAAATTATGTAAGCAGAGGAGTGAGGAGCCGGGCACATGTGTGCAGGAGTCATTTCCATGGGAGCAAATTGCCCTGACACAAACATGTCATCTGTGACATCAATACGTGAGTCAGGGAAAATGAAATGGAGGAGACAAAGCACGAGGGAAAACACTTCACTTTCCAGCACGGCAGGAAAGGCAAAGGAGGTCTGCAGAAGCTGGTGTGGTTTGGATTAACCTGCTTCTCCTGATGAGTGTACACACAGAATTTTGTTCAATTTGGGTTCTATTCCAGCTGAGGTGTGCTGAGCCTGCAGCAGAGGGAGCAGTCCTGAAAAGAGCAGGCAGGTGCTTGGCTGCATCCAACAGCATGGTTAGGACCACTGAGAGGAACGTGGAAGGAGGAGAGGAGCTGCAGGCAAAATCAGCAACACAACAATGGAGAAAATACGAAGGCTAAAGGCTGACAAAGAAGTGCAAACTACAACTTCTGGTCCCAGCGATAGTCTAAGAAGGAAAACTTGCATTTGGAAATTCAAACAGGCTCCAAAGCAGCCGCTTCCTTTTTAAAAGGAGTATTCTTCCTCTGTTTACCTAAAACGTGGGTGAAATCTCTCAGGTGCAGTGTTTTCCACACAGGCTGTGGCTGCTGCTGCTGTGTGTGGTCAGAGACCCAAGGGGAGCTGTCCCCATGTGAGCAGTGGTGTCAGGGGGCCAGCCTCTCCTTCCAGGGGTCACACCAGCATGGCTATAGCAAAGGGAGGGCACCAAACACACTTTGATTCAACCCTGCTGAGGAAAAATAATGAAACTATCATGGCAATTTATATATGAATCAGGTAGTGTCTGCATTTTAATGGCTGAAACAAAGACAGCTGAACTCTAATGGTGTCGATTTTCTCTTGCAAGTGATTACTAAATTGCTTCCACTTTGTCAGCAACGTAATATCTCTGTGAACAGCTCAGAGTTAAGGAAGTGACAAACCACCAATTGTCAAGGGGAGAAAAACAGCACACATCCACACAGACTGAAAGTGTGTTTGAAAGAGAAACACTTCTGTTCCTCTGGTAGCAGCAAGCCCTTCACACGAGGGAAGTACTCCATCAGAAACAACTGGGCAAGTCCATCATCCCTGCCTTCTGATCTCCAGCAGCTTCACTATCACCACGAACCAAAATAATTTGGGTGCTGGCACTATTGATCATCAGCAATTGAGAGTTTTGCTGTGCCCAGTGAGTCCAGCAAAAGCGTGTTTGGAGGCAACATCTGAAGCCTTTGAGCAAGGAGCGTGTGCCTTCTCTTGCCAAAGTTCAAACACTGGAGCAGTTGGAGGCAGAAATTGCTTTAGTTCATCACTACCACTACAGCACACAGCAAGCACTGCACAGAGACATCAAATGAGGCTGGGGAGCCAGGGAAATCAGCAGCAGAGAAATCTCTCTGGACACTGAGCCCATTAATTGCCTCTCTGGTCAGAGGGGGGATGAGGATAACACCACCTCAGCCAGGCTGGAGCCAGCTCTGTCAGGGCTGGGCTGCACCAAGGGGAGCTTGGGATTGCCCATGCACACAACACCTTGTGACAAACAGATACAACTTCTCTGCAGGCTGGATTAAATTAATTATGCTGACATGTTGACCTATGTAGCAAACAGGAGAACCAAGAAGCAAAAGCCCAAAGCCCTGATTCCTGTGTTGCTACCATTTCTTTTTTTTTTTTTTTGCCCATTTCTTGTGCATTACAGAAGGAAAGGAAGTCTTGTCCCCTCTAGCAGCCAGCTTGGAACAGTTGCAGAAATAGGGCCTGGGTATATTTGTGCAATAACACAAACACCTCTTGAGTCCTATGAAGTAAATTGTACCTTACATTTTCATTTTCCAAACCACTACCAAAACAAACAAGTGATCATGAGACTATCTAAAGGTAAGTAACAGTATTTCAAGCAACTTTACACCAGGCAGTGTAACCACTGCAAACACACTTTGACAAATAGTAGTAGTCTAAAATTGAAACAATTATGTTACTTCCATTAATTAACAGGCAATAAAATACTTCCCTGTGCAGGTCACCTAACAAATACCAACATGTAATTTAAAAAATGTACTGGCAATGTTTTTCTCTCACACACATCTGACCCCTAAGGAAGATTTGGGTACAAAGGGCAAAAAAACAGCCAACACATTTTTCAGATCCCAGTTTTATCAAGCTAAAGCAGCCCACATAGAAATTAGAAGTTGTAACTACTCAGTGAGGCTGAAATCAGCTTCATCCACGGGGTCAACAGGAGCATGTCCCAGCCTGGTGATGCTGGGAATCAGTTTGTGGGGCTGAAATTGTGCCCTTCAGCCAAGGGGACGTGGCACAACACCCTGCTGCCACCACTCCTTGCTGGCTCCTCAGCAATTCAGAGGAAGAATCACTGGACCATTGTAGCCACGATTCGTGCCTCATGTTTTGGTTTTGGGAATTTCTTTCCCAGCACTCTACATAGTACACAAGGTCATACTATTGTAAAGATAAGATGTTTTCCACACGCTTTCCCAGAGGAGGGACTTTGAGAGATGGTCTCATCAAGTGACCAATGGTCACTTGGGGTCCCCACCTCTGAGGTGGGGTAAAGGTATAAAATACCTTTATACCTTTTTTTACCAGCTTTGTAAAGGTATAAAACAAGCATGGAAAATAAACGACTCGGCCCCTCCTCATTAGGGGTCCAGCAGCCTTCTGAACCAGACTTGGTCTCCTCATTCCTGTCCCACAGTGACAGACCATCATGTGGCTGCTGTGTGAGGTGCATGGTTTGGAACTCGTGCCTGCAGCTTACAGAGCCTTTAGTGAACTATCCCAGGAACTCCCAGAAGTAAAAACAAATTCTCTCCTTTGCTATGTGCCCCTTCCTTAAGGCTGAAGAAGGTGGGGTGCAGAAGCCCATAACACCTGAACATGTGAACATCTGAACCTGACTGCAGGAAAACTCCTGCCTGCTGTGACACAAGCCAGGTTTCCAGTTACAGAGCTAAAGTTTCTGTGAGACTGCCCGAGGCAGAATGCTCTGCTCCAAATTATAGCAGACCCCTCAACGTCCTTAAAAACAATATCTTACCCAAGCACTTTAGTCTGCAAGTCTGAGCTGCCAGAGCACCAAGGAGCTTGGTACAGATACTGACAGAAAACAGGGTGATGCTCTGTGATGGAAAACCCCTCTGGGCAAGAGCATCATGGAGTGGTGGATAGCAAAAACTGCTGGTGGTGATGTGCCACTGCACAGCACTCCACAAGAGCTTCAAAGAAAGCAAGAAGATCCAGCCAAACAAACACCTGAATGTTATTCCAGAACCTGGGAACCCATCTTGTACAAGAAGATGTACATCTTGTACATCTGTACCCATCACTGTACAAGAAATGAGGACTGGATGAAGGCACACCAAAGTGGGGAGCACCATATAAGCTGTTAAAAAACCTCAGGGGCAGCATCAGGCAACCAGCAGTCATTAAACACAGTGGGTAGAAATATCAGTTTACAGCTCCTCAGCAAAACTGAGCATTTTAAACCTAGCTGCAGTGTCAGTGTTTATCTGTGGCTGTGAGAGCTGTTGAGATGGAAGATGTCAGAAACCAAACATCTCTGAAAGACTGGAGGAAGTCACCTGTGCTCAGCTGAAACAGGCCAAGAAATCCTCTTGCAGCAGTTTGTATCAATCAAAAAATAAGCATGGGACACAAGAGGATCCTGTCTGAGCTGATGGCAAGCACAAATTAAGACATGTTACCTTAAATCTCTTTCATTACTGCCAAGTTGTGAGACTTTACATATCCTGAAGACCAAAGAATGGTGCAGGTATTTTTACCATTGCATACACTGACCTAAGGCACAGAAACTTCACCAAATTCAGGGACCTGAGCCCCACAAAACCTGCAGACAGCTCTGTCCTGGGCACAGAAGAGCTCTGAAAGTAAAGAAATATTAACTTAATCCTGCTTTCACTTCCCAGCAAAGCTGTGTGGGAGGACAGACATTGTTCAAGCACGGAACCAAGGATGAAAGCCAAAAAAAAAAAAAAACCCCAACTACCAAACCCTAGAGATTGTAACTTCATTGAGGATTCATAAGGCATAACAATACCAAACAAAAGTTTTTCTCTTTGATGCTTCTATAGCATTAAACTCATTTAGAAAACTGAAGCAGATTATACTTTGTGCTTTCCAGATAAAAGCACTATTGTAGTCATTTGGACGCAGAAGGGCTTTACTCTGCCAAAAATGCCATCCTCGTGTGGCAGAGCAGCAGCCCTGAAACACGAGACCCAGCTCTGAATGAGAGCACAGGGTTCATTGAGAGCCCTGGGGGCTGCACTCCCCACCCAGAGCTCAGTGCCAGCAGGGAGAGATCTGCTGCTGCTCTGGAGGATGAGACACAACCCCCCTGTTGGAATTCTCACCGAGCCAGGTGTTTTTTAGCTCCAACACACTCTGAGGGTGTCCAGCACCTCACAGAAAATGGCTTAAAATAACTAACGAGACAGCATGGTCGAGTGTGTCTTGAAAAAGCAAAAAAAAAGGTTTTAATTAAAGAAGAAAATAATACAAAAACAAAAGAACAAAAGCCCCACACAGTGTAGAGACAGGTCCCACAGACCTACTACAACAACCTGAAAATGTGCTGAGAAGCCTCCTGCTCTTCCTTAAATATTGAACACNTTCCAAAGGCATCAGAACGATTTAGGTGGGTTTTTTGGCAAAGCAGCCCAATAGAAAACAGCCAGGATTCTGAGGAACAGCTGAAGAGGCCTAGCAGTGGTTTTGTCTTGATACTGAGCCATCTACTGCCAGGAAAGCAAAGAAGTTTCTGGTGTTCTTCTCTTAAAAGGTCCTTGGGGTGAAACTGAGACCCTTTTCCTCACACAGAAAGCATCTATCTCTGTATAACACCTACCTGGTGCAGTGCAGCACCACCCTGCCCCACAGCTGATGGGCTGGGTCACTCAATTCTCACCCAGCTCCAGAGGAGCTGAGAGCATCCACCAGCACAGCTGGGTGGGCAGGCTGGAAAGATCTTTGAAAACAAGGCTTAGTTCCTGAGAACTAGAGCTGTTTTGGTGGCCTGCTTGCTAAAATAATGCACTTCTCTAAAAAAACATATGAGTAAAGACCAAGGGAAAGCAAGAGCTTACATCAAAGCCAGATGTTCCGTTCTGCCTGCTCCCAGGAGAGAAACAGAGATAGCCCCTCACAGATCTGAGTCTTAACACATAACAGGAAAAACACAGAATAAGCTTTTTTCTTTTTTTTTTTTTTTTTTTTACAGGAATGACTGAAATACAGGACAAGGCTGAATTTCAATCATAAATTTATTTTTGAAAGATTATAAGGAATTCTTGTAAACAACTTAAAATACTTCTTGCTCCCACTTGCTACTATTTAATACCAAATGAATTCTTTTTACTTCCTTTCTTTTTAAGCTGCAAAAGCGCAGAGCAGTGCTTTTGAGAAGTGACAGCAGTGTGAGTTATTCCATCCTTACTTTCATATTACTTTGGGAAAAATAAAACTTGTCCAGTACTGCAAACTGCCACAGGTTTCCCTTGCAGGTCTTTTAGTGTCTTGTGTCTTGGGTTTTTAAATTCCAGTCCTTTGAGACAGAAGGTCTCAGGGCTGCAGACAAAACAAGAAAAATACACCTCCTAAAGGTTTCAGAAACAGAAACCAAATATATATATAAAAGCAGGGTGTGTTATCTTCTGAATTTTCTGATCTTGGGCACCTAACTCATGTTTCTAAAAGTTGTCTTAAGGCCAGTGGCTTTGCACTCAACAACTTCAGTGAGAGATTTTTTTAAAGCTCCACATCCAGAATACTTTTTTTTTCCTTCTTTTTTTTTTTTTCCTTAATATTTACAGAGCAGAACAGAAACCTTACATGAGCCAAAGTCCATAGAGCCTGAGTACAACCACAGGTTATGCCTCCTAAAAGAGAAACGTGTTTGACTTTCACCAGCCTTTTGCCTACAGATGTTGTGTCAGCTGAACATGTTTCCCCACCAGTGAGATCACCTCAAATTAGAACCATTCTGGAGAATAAATTAATCTCTGCTGTCAGCATCTCAGCAGAAATTAAAGGAGCCAAAATAAAAATTTTAGAGACACGCAGAAAAAAAAAGCAACACCCCCAGTCCTAACCTGTACTTTAGGACCACCAATGCTGCTCTGACAAATTGCACTATTTTACCCCAACAGGCACCTCCCTGATCACACTTTACCAGAGGTGAGCTCTTGATTGCAAGATTATTTTTCTGACCTTCTTTTTGAAGTCGGAAAATAGGAGGCCCTCAATGATACAAACTGCACACAAAGAACACATGAGCAAAGCTACAATCCTGAACAATTCTGGACAAGACAAGGACTCGAAAGATTTTAATAAATATATTCTTAGATAAATATTATTTAGGAAAAAAATCTCTTTATCAGTGCAGGTAAGAAGAAGCACATTTGCTGTGGCATGCCTCACACAGAGCCATCAAAAGCAGAGCCATACATACCCCTGTGTGCCTGGTGTGCTGGTTTTTATGAGCTTTAGCTGGATTTTTGAGTAACAGCAGCTGTGCACTTATCCATCTTGCTCTCTTGCTGCCATGCTGCAACGAGCCTCACTTGCAGAGCTGGTACAGTGATAGCAACAAACCATCAGGGGATTCCTGAGTTCTCCCATTCCTCCTGCCAGGATATCCATTATTTTATGAGTTGGTTTGTTGAGGTTGTTTTTTTGTTGTTGTTGTTGTGTTGTTTTGTTTTTTTCCCTTTGGTACTTTTGAGGCTTTTCACAGAATCCCAAGCTCTGCACTGGTTTTTTTTTGTGATCTAAGAACAGAGCCTGCCTGCCCTACCAGAACACTTTGCCGTGTCAAACTAAGATTTCTTCCCAATCTATCACCATCCAGCTCAGGCTGGAAAGTAATAAGTTTTCTGTACATCTATGCAAATATATTTGCACATATATATATATATATAATCCATGCATGGTTTTGATCTAAATCCACTTGTCATTAATGAATAACTCAGTAATACTTTATTTTTCTAAAAATATCTAAAAGGTAAAAGGGAAAAAAAAAATCTCAGCCTCAAATCCCTCTTATCTGTGTAAGGACCTTTCCACCTGGAAGAGGGTTTGGGAAGAATTCAGTGCTGAGCACCATTTTTCCTATATGACTTTTAAAAAGTACCCATCTTCCACCCTTCCTTCTCCCAGTGACAACTGTACCCTGGGGTAACACCAGGTTCTTTCCAAAACAAATGTGGCACAGCTGCTATGATTTATCTTCACAGCTCAGAGCTTAGAGTTACAGACAGAAAATACCCTTAACAAGGGAACATTTCCACTGTGTGTTCCTGCATGCTGGAAAAGTCTCCTCAGCTGCAGGGAGGATGCTGCAAATTGCCTGAAAAGGTTGGAGCAGCACTACCAAGTGACTAAACCCACGTTATGTTTCTCTACAAAATTTGGAGGGCTATACCTAATTTTGGTGAATTCTCCAGCTTCTGCAGCAGGAAGAGTTTCTTTTTGCCCTAGGCAGAGGAAAAGGCTTCTCCAAGTGTGAATAAACCAACAGAGAGTTGCAGGGAGGTTTGGCTGGGCTTTTCTAAGAAATTGTCTCATAAAATCCCTGCAGTGTATGTCCCAGGTTCAGAAGATTTCATAAAACAAGAGTCAGAATAGGAGCAGCTCTTGCACATAACCTTCCTCTGGGCCCTGGCGCAGGCTGTGTTTTAGGGGTGCCAGCACCACCCCAGCATCTCACTCACAGATTTGCTCACCGTGTTTGCCTGTAAGATGCAAGGAAGGAAGGAATTATTACTGTAGCTGGTTTGGAATAGCTGCACAAACTTAGTTCTAGTTGAGATTTCTAGTTTACATAAGCCTTCAAACGCTTTTACACATTCTGAGATTTAACTGAGGAGGGGGAAAAAAAAAATAAAAGATGGACTCCTGAAAAACAGCTGTGGGCTAGAAGAGCTTTTTGCATCTAGCACTGGTTGAGTTATTAGGCTAGCAGTGAAAGAGAGAGACACCATGTTACTCTCAGGATCCAACATCTTCTTCTATCACACTAAGATAAAAAATGTGTGAACATCAACCACATGGAGCACAAGTTCTTTGTTTTTCTTTCCCTAATGAACTCTGCAAAGAATGCAACATAATTATGCCTCCAAAAGAAACTACTATGCTATCAGAGATACTAAAAAAGCTCTGTTCTTTGGCTGGCACCCATCTCTGCAAATGCTGTCACAACAGACTCCAAACTGTCACTTCAGCAACTGCCCCTCACGGGAAAAACATATTTCTTCTAATTAGGCAAAATTCTAACTCCGCATCTGAAGAGTATAATTTGATCTTTTCTCTAGAAACTCATTAACCACTTGAGCTCAATTATTAACATTTGCATTAATAACTCACTGAATTAACTACCCATTGTGTGAGTGCAGCTCCTGCTTTGGCAGGATGATGCTCGGAGGACATTCCACTGGGAAGGTGGTCTGGGCCATGCCCATCCACCTCAGAAGCTGCCCTGAATGCTGCAGAGATGTAATTCCTGCCTCCAGGTCTGCCATCAGCTCACTGCATGGCTTTGGGCAGGTTTTCCTCTTTCCCTTTCCTTTCTACATCTGTTTTTAAGACATTCAAGCCATGAGCAGGGGCTTCTCCCTGCTCTCTTCCTTCCCTCCCTCCAGGATTATTAATCAAGTGCCCAATACAAGGACACCAAGGTAATAATTGCAATAATAACTTCTGGCAAGGGTGGAAGGTATCAGTACTCAGCTGCTGATGCTGGGTCTGGCCCCACGAAGCTCCCAATATGAGAAATAATAAATAAAATCTTCACGCCTAGGTAGTGTTTAATGCCACAGTTACTCATGCTGGGGCTCCTGCAGGGCCCAGAGCAGCAAGAAACCTGCTGGAAACCCTAGGGGCTCTGAGATAAACCCAAACTGCACTGATTCCTTGATGGAAACCTTTCCTAGTAATAGGAACCCATGATTTATTCAGCAAGAAATGGGGTTTCAAGCAGTGTTGTAAACACTGAACACGCAGACAGATGCTTGCACCTGGCCTTGGTTGTGAAATGAGATGGCATCCAAATCCAGGGCACAGGGGGGTGATGCACAGTGCAGACTTTGAAATGCAGAAATGTATCTTCAGAGAGCTATTTCCTCACAAAACCCCACAATTTGAATTTAAAAGGGGAAGGGAAGGGAAGGACAATACGTACACTCACAGACAAACAACTACCTTCTACTTTTGGTTTAAATCAGATGGGTATGTACATTCAACACTATTCTCAGAGGTAAAGGTTCCACAGGTCTTTGTCAGGTTATTTCCCACGACATTTACAGGTGAGCACCTCCATGTGAAGGATTTCCTGAATCCTTTTCAATTCTCCAGCCAGTATTTGCTACAGTGTTTTGGATGTGCAGTAATGTGTGAGCCTCGAGAAGCTGAAGGGCTCCAGCACAGCTCTCTGCTATTTGGATACTAACTCAGACATTTTTGCTTCGCAGCAAAGGAATGTAACAAAAGTTACTTTTTGTCATGAGGTTTGACACACTTAAGCAGCCTTANTGGTTAGAGATGTTGAACACCATGAAAAGCCTTAAAAAAAAAAAAAAAAAAAACAAACCACCAAAAAATTAAAAAAAAAAAACAACAAAACCCCACAACAAACAATCAGTTCTATAAAGGAGCTAGCTGAAAAAAATAAACCTTTCCAAATTCCCAGTGCCATAAGATATTTTCAGATGACTAAAGGCATAAACTTACGCAAGAGCTTCTACATAAACTGTAATATCAGTCTGCATGAGACTCTGGTGCTTTTGTTATTTCTGCAGTTGGTAAATTCAGGCGTAACAATTTCTGAAGTCCTTTGGCTTTTACAAACAGGTATGATTGACAGCCTCTAAATGCTCTGCTTTTCATAACAACCATGATTGACAGCCCTTTGGTGCATAGCCCAATCAGCCTAACAATGTTATTGTTCTCTAATAATTACCTGATAATTTTATTTTTTTTCTTTTCCCCCCAACGTGTTGCTGTTAGTTATGGTTCAATTAGGAGCCCTCTGAACATCCCAGAAGTTTATTTAACTTGCACAGATCGGGGGCTGCCTTTCTGGGAGCCCCATTCTGTGGTGGCACTGGCATTACACACACTGCTGCCCAAGGTGCACGGGCACTGTGAGCCACGCTTTCCCTGGCAAGCAGAGCAGACCAGTGTGGGTTTGCAAGAAATGTTTTATAAGCTTTAGTTATGAATATAGTATAGGGGGTTTTTTGTAAGTTTAGTGTAGCTTAAACACCTTGAAAGGGCCTTTTGCCCTAGAATGTATTCTTATCATAGTTTGATAAGGGTTTCTAAGACAACCTGAGTCTCTGCTTGGAGATTCCTTCCTATTGGTTCTTTTCCCTGTCCCATTTCTGTTTTATGTATAATTATTCCCTCTGTCCATCATGGAATTTTTATCTTCAAGGTCTGAAAGTGGTTGGCGAAACCCCTTGAGACCACTCCCAAACTTATNAACACAGGTGTAAGATATCAGAGGGGAGACTGCCTTCAGCAGCACCTCCTTTTGTCTCCCCACATTGGAGAGTCCCCTCTTTTTTTACCACAGCCATGACAGTGTGTGCCAAACTGCCTGTGAGCCAAGACCCCACCAACAAGGATTGTAGTGGTGTATCAGAGCTGCCAGGAGCCCAAGCTGGGCCAGAACCAGATACACAATGCTACAGACCAGAGCCCCAGCAATGTGACAATCCACGTGTCACTTCGGCGTTTGTCTCTCACAGAGTTTTTTTAGCATGAAGAGAAATGTTTCTTCACTTAATAGGCCCTGGAGCATGAAGAACACAGCTCGCAGTTTGCAAGCATCCAGGGCCAGAGCCGCGCGTGGGCTGCGTGCCTGGCGCCGAGCTCTGCTCAGAACAGTTTACTACCTGCAAGCTGCTCCAGATGGAAACTTGTTTAACCTCTGCTGAAAGCAGTAATTGGGGTTTTTCTGCTACAGAGAGATCATCCTCAAGAACACTCAGCCGGTGAGACTGACTGGCGTGAATCACATGAAGGAGATCATGACCTGGTAAGGATCCTTCCTCTGGCATCTGCAAAATAAATTTATGAAATTGGAAAGTGTGGGGGTTTTTTTCCATCTCTCTCTTGTTTTTCAGATAGGATGGGAGCAGGAAGGAAGCAGCAAAATGAAAACTCACATTGCCTCAGGTTTCTGAAACTTTGTGAATATTTTTTTTCTTGAGTATGTTGAAAAACATGATAAAGGCCACCTACGTTCCAAGAAGGACAAAAGAAAGGTTTCTGTCAGAGGGCTATTGAAAGTACATTATCATGGATTTAGTTACCCTTAAAAGGACCAATAAAAAAAAGAGAAAAGCCTTGAAGAAGGAAGCATGCCCAGTCTGAATTTTTCCAAACATTTCCAGTTCCTCAAGGAGGGCACTGGAAAAGTAAGTAGGTATCAGAAGGAGAGAGCTGGGGCTTTGCTTTTCAAAACCACAACTGTGGAACTTGAGCACAGCTTTGCAGTTCACTTCTTGGGTCACCTTTTTAAGAATGATCCTGAAGCTTGGCCTCTGAACCAAGCTGATCATCACCAAACAGGCTGTAGACCCAGGGCATGGATTTGTGAGTATAATGCTGTAACGTAGAGGGTTTGTGCATATTCACTGCAAATGGAAGCCAGTACACAGTGCACAGGCTGTATGGGCTAATTCTGCTCATAAATTTTGCTCACAGAGATTCAGGGGCTACACTGGGGCCAGTTGAATGGTTAGCCCATTACTATTTGTTCATTTACATTTCAGTACTTCTGAATTTTACCCACGTATTTGCAGGACTGGCCATCCCCATAATGTATTACTCATGACCACAATCTCTAATTATCTACAGAGCTCGTTTCTTTATGGAGTATTTTTCCCATCCTGTAAACATGCTGGGCATTTTCTTAAAGTTGGGTTTGGGTTGAAAAAGCATGTAGAGAACAATAGTGAGGTGATGAATCATTGCAGTGACAGCACTGTCTCACTACAGGATGAGGAAACTACTCATTGCATACTAGATACAAAGCAGAAGACAAAAAACTCAGCCATCTGTAGCCTATGCCAACATCATGAGCAAGAGCTAAAAACAGCTTCCCACAGATCTTAAGTCAATGGCATCTCTGACACCTTTTTTCAAGGAGTTTCAGGATGCATTACTGAGTTCTCACCCCAGCAGCCTGCAATGCCTCACTTCCAGCTTGGGCTCAGAGGCTCCAGAGCACTCATCTCAGCTTGTCCAAGGTCTGTTTTGGCACCTCAGGCTCAGTTCCTCCACAGGCACACAATCACTGCCTGCTCACCAAAAGGGAGGTCAGGGAGCAGAACAGTCACAGTGCAGATAAAAGCTTTTAGGGGTGCAGAGAGGGTGGGGAGGAGCCACGTGAGATACCTGGGGACCCACCCCACTGGCAGGAATGAGAATAAAGTTTCCAAACAGATGAGAGCAACATCCCTCTCTGCTGTCTGAGGCACAGCAACGTGTGAGAGAGGCACTGTAAAAACAGCAGAGGTGCTGGTTTGCAGCAGGTCTCTTGCAAATCCAACACTTTAAAAAAAAATTATTGTAGCAGTGAGATTTCTTCTGGTGTTTCATGTAAGATTCCCAGACATTTTTGCAGCACAAACTGACCCCTGCCAGGCACACAGTGTCCTGGACCCTGTCACTCCTGCACTTCACAGATCAAGCTGTAGTGGGTTGGCCCTGCCTGGATGCCAGACACCCTCCAGAGCCTCTCTATCCCTCCCCTCTGCAGCTGGACAGGGGAGAGAAAACATAAGAAAGGGTTCATGAGTTAAGGACAGGGAGAGCTCTTAGCCTTGAGGTAATTCTGCTGCACAGCAGAGCGAGATGAAGGGAGTACTTTGTACATTTTCAGGGTTAAAAATGAGGGTCAGAAGCCACATCACCAGCCAATCCCTCACAGACAACCAGCTGCCCACAAAGCAGCTGAAGAAAACCCTGCAGATGGAAGAAGTGTGGCAGCATCTCACAAGAGCTCACACCACAGTGTGTGCTGTCCTTGAGATACCAAACCAAGAGAAATCCATGCTGATAGGGACTTTCTTCCCTGCAGTGGGTGGGACAAGCTTTCCCTTCAGTTTTTGCTGTGTTTCAATTCATTTGCCTCATCTTGCTCTCACCAGTTCTACGATGCAATCCCCAAAATCCCAGATGAAAATCCAGAGAATAATCAATACATTTCATTTTTCTTATTCAACACAAGTTACTGATTCATCTAAGTTTATTCAATATGTTCGTGGTCCTCAGAGCAGTTTTGATGACCCCCACTTTCATTTTATAACAATGGAAATCTTTCCTTAGCACTGTTTCACTGGGGGAAAAAATTGAATACTGTCAGCTAAGGCCATCTTAAATCTTGAACAAATCACTTTTACCCTCTCTAATTATTACTTACCAACAGATACACTTGCAGCATCCTCTTCCCATTCATATTTTCTTACATTCACAATCTAAAACCAGATGCTAATGAATCAGCATTTATCTGATTTCCAATTTCACTAATTATTTATGAGATCAGCTCAATCAGTTTCATTTAGAATTACAGACTTAGTTACTCAAGGCAGAATTTTCTCACAATTAAGAATTTTAAGCTGCCTAAAAGTAAATAATACAATAAAATTTAATCTCTGTTCAAGCTCCAGATACATTATTAATAAGTGTTTTAAACTGGCAAGAATGTACTTAATTCTAGAGGTATCCTTTTAACCCAAAACGAATTAAACAAGAATGGAAAAATAAAAAACGTGGTGTTGAGCATAAAAGACCCTGAAAAATCCCACAAGTGCATTTTTACATTCCAGAGATAACACCGAAACCAGCCTGGTTTTGTAGCCTCAAAAATGCTATGAAATATAAACATATTTTCACCCTGCCAATAAATTAGACAAAATTTAAGGCGCTGAAAGATGCAGAGGCCCTCAGCTGCCAGAGGTCCCCTCTGGAGATGGGAATGTCCCAGTTTGGGCACTGCAGCCCAGCAGGTGACACTGCACCCCGAGTGTCACACCAGCTCCAGCACGGGCTCTGCCCCACTGCCCGCTGCCCAAGCGTTCTCATTCCATCCTGAGAACTCGTTTGTTGGAGTCCAGGGTATTCCTCTGGAAACCCTGGACAGTCAGAGACCTGTACAGGGGGGTTTGAAACCTGTACAGGGGGGTCTGAGAAATGTACAGGGGGGGTTGCAGACCCTGGCATAGACCCCAGACAGGCAAGGGCCTCGACTACACTCCATGGGAAAAGCTACCAACACTACGGGAAGAATTGCAAGCTCTCAAAGGTGATAGAAAGTAGTAATATTTTAACATTATGGGTTTTATAATAGGGATGACCAGAGATAAGATGGAGGATTCTGGGCGTTGCCCTGGGGTCTTCTCCTTCTTCTTCGTCTCCATTTTGCANGGGAACAGAGAGCCCCCGAGACTCTTTAACACTTTTTAAAAGTGTTTTTGTATCGTCGAAGGTAAATTATCTTCCCCTCTGGCAAGTAACAACCTCTGCTGCTCGCAGGTGCGGTCCCAGCCTTAAACCACAGGGGAGTCTTTCCCCAAAGGGTTCCTGCTGCATTCCTCACCTGCCCTTACCTTTTCCTCTCTTTCACACACGCAGAATAAAGGCGGACTAAACACCCTGAAGCCTCACCTTTGCAGCAAACACCTTCCTCGGAGCACAGGTTTCCCAAGTGAGGAAGTGCTGGGGGGAGTGATGGGGAGTGAAGCTCCTTGGCCCTGCTCTGCTCTGCATCACTCACACCCCACCATCATCTCACCCCCAGGCAAAAATCACACCACTTGCTCTTCACAGATTAGCACTTGACTGTTCAATCCGTATTTCTCTGCTTCAGTTCGACTAGGAAAGCCAAGTACTTAGGGTTTTTCAGTCACCCTAAATCCTGTCATTATTGACAACAAAACCAGATTGCTGAGGGGTTGGGTTTTTTTGGTGTTTTGTGGACTGTTTTTCTAGCCTGAGGATTTTGGCTAGAAAAATCTTCAGCGAAGTGAAAGAGAATGGAGCAATGATATTACTTTTGTCCCATTTCCAGGCAGAGTGGCAGAGAGCCAGTTCTCAGATTTTTTCTCAGAAGCCAATTGATTCATGTTTGTCTCAAGTCCCAGTATCCTTGTGAGAAGCTGTCAGAGGGCAGCCAAAATTGTTTCACCTACAGATAAAAGGTTGCTCTCTTTCAATCATATGCAAAACCAGGGAAGTGCCACAGAGCTTTGCCCAAAATTCAGATTGCACTCAGAAGTTCACCAACCATTAGTCACTGCTGTAAATCAGCATGACTAATCAGCTCAGCTCCACATCTCAGTGACACTGATGGATTTTCACCAGCTCCAGGACTCATCCAACAGCACCAGGGCAGCTCTGGTGACCTGCACAGTTCAGGGTGCAGGGTCATGGTGAGGAAGCCTCCCCACAAAATCCTCAGCAAGTCTTGCTTTAAGCCAGGCTTGTGTGACTAACACAGCCAACTTTCTGCTTTCATACCTGGCCAGTGGCAGGAGCCATGCAAGCTGTCAAAATGCAAAGGAAAGAAAGAGCAAAATGGAGAACACCACAACCTGGGTTTCTTTTGGCTTTGCATCTTAGAAATCAGCTTGTGTTAGATGCAGAGAGAAATGGGACTACAGTTTCGACATGCTCCTCCTTTAGGTGAACCAATTCACCTGACTATAATTCAAAGTATCTTTGTAACACCAATATATGGGAACATTCACAGGAAAAGCTTTACAGAAAGCCTAACAGCTAATTTAGCAGGATTCCTTAATTACAAGTTCTTACACAGCTTCTCTATTATCTCAGGCCCTCAAAGAGCTTTTCAGGCACACACTATCTGTCCATGCTTATGTTCCATTTACAAGCAGATAAAAGAAGACCTGATGTCTTGGAAATAAAATCTGGGAGAAGCAATAGAGCAGACACAACGCTCCCAGCTGGGTTCAGTCCTAGATTCTCACTCCAGAAACCTGGACTGCTCACACTCAATGTTTTCAAGCTTCTAGCTCAGCCAGGAGAGCAAAGCACAGCCTTCTATCAAACTGCAACACTTTGAGAGCCACTCTGCTTGTCAGACTGGAAGCAGTAGCAGAAAGACAGAGGGAGATGGCAAAATTAAGACAGTCATGACTGTTTAACAGAACTTCCATGCCTTGGTGCTGTTCCATCAGACACAGGAAGGAAAGCGTGATTTTGGGCATGTTTTGGACTGGCTATTCATCATGCCTGAAATTCAGTATTTTTGAATGAGCTCACTAGACCAGGGAGGGTTTTCACCCTTTTTTTTATTGGGTTTTTTTCTCAGCTGGGAAATATCCCAGCTAATTAATGAGCTGAAATAATCACTAATGGATTCAGTGAAGGCAAAAACTAATGCAAGGGAAGTGCTGGGAGCACAAAGCCATGAGTGAAGGCAGGGTGGGGAAACTTGAACAGGACCCTTCCTTTGAAGGGCAGCTAAGTGCTCAGCAGTCCATTGAGCAGAGGAGCTCAGCCTGTTTGATTCAACCACAGTGTAATTTGAATATCTCTGCTGTCCTGTGCAATACTCTACAGCTGCCTGGCACAGTCTAAGCTGCATGCCTGAATTTCAGCACTCAGTGTGAATGTCTGAAAACAGTCTGATGGCTGATGGACCATTTCTGTTGTGAATTTTAAAGCAATTGTAATGTCTGAGACAGTTTCCTCGATGTCCATAACTAAATTCAAATTAAAAGCAACAACCAAGAGACATCAACCTAAGTATCTCTGCCTGAGGCAGAAGAATTGATATATTAACTGAAGGATAACGTGGAACACATTGTACCTCAGGAAATGTATTTGCTCCAAAACACATTAAGACTGTCAACAATTTGGCTTGGATGTTCACAGCATGGTACACCAAAAAAAAAAAAAATCATTACTGTGCCATGATATGCAATAAAACCAGGCTTCAACACAGACAGCAATGCTCTAGAGAGAAAAAGTACATGGCCAGCAAATCAAAGAAAAAGGGTTCCTAGGCTGGAATAATAAGGGATTAAATTTCACAGTTTATTTGATGTGAAAAGAAAAGTTCCAATTAGATCTCAGGATTTCTTCTGGCATGTGAAAGCACTGTTTAATCCTGCTGCCCACAACCCCTTCCCCCTGCTCCTCATTTCTGCATCACCCCTGCACACACACAGCATGTGTGCATCAACTCTGGCCTCCTGCACTCCCTGTCCATCACAGGGAGTCCTTCCCTGCCTGCAGAGCTCCACAAGAGCTGGGTAAGGAACAGAACTTGGGTGTGGATGAGAGCTCTGCCCTGCTTTGGCAATCAAAATAAATCTTCTCTGCTGCCCACAACCTTCGCTACGTCTTTTCCAAAGAAAAGCACTGTATTAACCAAAACATCTGCAGTAAATAATTGTTCAGTGTTCCAGGGTTTGCTTGTTTTACTTATACCAACATTAAAGAAAGGAAAAATCAAGGCCTAGACAAAAAAAAAAGAAAAAAAAAAAAAAAGGAAAAAAAAAGAAAAAAAAAAAGGAAAAAAAAAAAAAAAAAGGCAGTGCATTTTCTATGCAGGAGAATAAAATTTGCTGCTTGGTCACAAAATGACAGAGTGGCTGGTGTTGGAAGGGATCTCTGGAGATCATCTAGTCCAATCCCTCCTGCCCAGGCTGGTTCACAGAGAGCAGCTTGCACAGGAGTGCATCCAGGGAGCTTTCAATCTCTCAGGAGGAGACTCCACCATCTCTCTGGGCAGCAGGTTCCAGTGCTCTGTCCCTCTCATAAGTACAGAACTCTTCCCTTCTATTCTGATGGATCTTCCTGTGTTTCAGTTCGTGCCAATTGCCCCTGGCCTGTCACTGGGCACCTCTGAAAGGAGCTGATTTGGTTTTTGAATACAGAACCTGATGAGGCCAAGGGAAAATGGATGGCTGCTACTCAGGGGTGGAGTTCACCACAGATGAGAACAGAAACAACTTCAGATATTTAAATGACACCTTTTTGCTGCTGTATCCAACCTATTAAGATAAAACAATTCAGCAACAGTGGTTGATAGGTTTTCTTTTTACCTGCAGCAGATG
>VWYO01014350.1:14733-26572 GCA_013400275.1 Rhadina sibilatrix | reverse complement strand
ATTTCAATTCTCACTAAGAGAGAAAGGAAAGAAATTTTCCTATGTAACTATGATAGTATTGTGTCTTTAATTGTCCTGGAAAAAAAAAAAAGGAAAGCAGTTTCTCCACCAGAGGCTATAACTTCAAATAAAAATATGTTTGCTGTAGAATCTAGTAAGAGTTTTACTTCAAAAAAGAGGTGGGATGTAGTGCCATAAGCAGCAAAGGGCTTTGTAAATCAAATAAAATAACATGGCTATTTTATTACCCAGGGAAACTATTTGGGTTTTTATTTTATAAGGACAGAATTTATTAGCTAAATCCCTTGGTTCAAATAGAGATGTTCTGAATCATATTTATGGTAACAGAGAAAACAGTTCTTTCACTATCTTAATCTTTTAACTTAGATATATGTTCTGAACTATTTCCACTTTGCAGAGTAATTTTCACATTGCAGTTCAGCTGAACAATGTTTCAACTTTACATGAAACCAGGGAGAATTTCACTAGTCCTATTACTTCCATTATAATTTTCAGATATTCAGGAACTATCTGGATGCAATTTTGTGCCATGAGCTCTAGGAAGACCCTACTCAAACAGAGAGGCTGGACAAGACAACCCACTGTGTCACTGACCTCTGTTCCTCCCAACCTTAAACATTCTGTGATCTTTTTACTTTTGCCCTCTTTAAAACAGCCTTTCCCAAAATCTCAGTCAAGTAGTTCATCCACCATGCCTTACTCTGCTTTTGATTATAAATCTCACAGATTCTAATTCAAATTAATAACTCTTGCTATATATTTGCATGTATCTAATTATACTGGTGACTAGGAGTAGTCCTGCCAAGCAAAGAAGTGAAAACTCCATTTCTTTTCTGAATAAATTCAGATTTAGTTAGGTTATATGATATCTTACCTAACAGACTAATACACTTAATTCTGCACTAGATTTATAAGAAAATAAATGCTCTCTTATTCATACCCATATCATTTCTCATTTGTGACTCTACTCTTCCTCCATTAAAAACAAGAAGATCCACTAAAAGCATTTGGACGTATTTCATGGGAAAGTTCTTGAACTTCTAAGCTAAAGAACAAGTTTTGTGAATTATTCCACTGATAGAAATATTGTAGACCGATAAATGAGTTTCTCAGAAGTTACTAAATTAGAACAATTTACTGGATAAAATTAAATTGAGTTAATTTTCCTAACTAGGTTCACAGAACTCAATTCTCTTATTTCCTATGTAAAGGAAAGTAAAACAAAGTAAGAAGCATTTCTGAAAAAAAAAAGTTTAGATAGTTTAGATTATTCTAATATAATATATATTATTGTGAGGGCAAACCAGTCATATGGCAAGAAATTATGAGTCACTGGAAAGAAAGTCTTCAAAAACATCCAAGCCCATTTCTCTCCTGAAATAACTCCTGTTTTGACTAACAATATTTAGTTTCCCTTAGGCTCAATTAATTATTTCAGTTTTGGAGGTAAAGATATTATTTTGATTGGTTACTAGCAGCTAGTCATTTATTCACTGTAATTCGTTTCCTTTTTCTCTTACCATGAAGTAAAGCCACAAATCCATTATATCATGTGAGCTGGCACTTGAGAGAGGCTTGCTGTTATTAAAGCCTGAAGAGATAATTCCAAGCTTCTCTGCACAGGCTTTGCCTCTACAAATTTCCCCATCAACTATCAGAAGGATCATGCAGATTCAGCCCCAGGTCACAAACACCTAATGCAGATTACAGACAGCATTTCAGTACTTTATTAAGGCAACTCATAAGTTTCATTTTATGATCTGTAGGTAACCAACTAATTTTCTTATATGGTTGTCTGCTCTGCCCACGTAGCACACAGAACAAATAAATGTACAGGATATACTTTTAGATAATTCTCTCAATAGAATTTCCCTCCAACATAGGCTAGTAATGTCTTTTGCTGATATTACAAATCTTCCTCTTTCATATTGTGAGATATTTGTAACCATACTGTTATCAATTTAAGTTTTTTCATCTTTATGCAGAATCTAGTCTTTTTTGACATCCATAAATTTCTCACACTGAATCATATAAGTCTAACTTTATATCTAATGCCTGCAGTTAACAAATTAGGAAAATATTTTTCTTGTTTTGCTGTTAGACTTGTACCCTGAAGATTTGCTTTCTCACGTTTTTCTCACTACATCAGTAACAATAGATCAAATAATTTGGTGCAAGTATAGATGAATCCTGCTCTCCTCACAAATATAATGAAAAACACATGTTCCCAAGGAATATGTACAGATTCTTTCACTTCTGATTCTCACTGTAATGCAACTTTCTTGAATTTTGAAAAGTTATATTTTTCTTGATTTTTTTCTAAACATGTCCTTTTCTTTAATATCTATTAATATTTTTTTATATTTTCCAATAGATTCTTTTGTTTTGTATATGATTAACAGTTTGTAGGAAACCATTCTTCCATTCTTTTCAGAGGCTTGTTTTGATGGATGAAAAGATGCCTGGATGTTGTACATGCTGGATTCTTTACAATCTGCTTCTCTAAATCAGGTACACACACAATATTTCCCTTGCATTTAATTAATGATATTCCCTGTCGTTAAATTTAGTCCTTTTCTGTTCCAAAGTATTTGTGAATGTCACAGTTTCAAGTGGGTGTTGTTACTCTTGGCGGACACTGTTACATTAGCAAGTGTCAACCCCCACAGAGTAAAAGGGATTCCCACAGTTCATCCAAACAGTAGCTCAGAACTGTAATGCCTAATGCCAAAGCACACTAGTTGCTGCTTCCAGAGCTGCTAGTATGACATATCTGTGAATGTTCATTAATCAGCTACTTTCAATTACTCCAGAATATGCTTCTGATTCCAGTTGACTTGATTCAGCTAGATATGCCTAGCCCCAAAGCTCAATTCACGGTCAGACTGACTGCTCAAATGTTTGAATTTCTTAAGGGACAATGACACACTCACACAGAAAATCAAGTACCATATACATGTGCAATCCTAATGCACTTACACTCTTTAAACTGTATCATACTTAAATACAATTTTCCCTTATATGCATTCCTTGTTTCCCAAGTGATATTATAATTTAATCTTGTCAGTTGTCAGACTTCTACTGAGTGTCCAGCATGTACTGTCTATCTAGCTAATAAACTCATCTAAGCATGCTTTCAGTCTTCAAACATTATAAAAAGCCTGCATTCGAAGGCCTTATCTACACATTCCCTAGCCTTTACACCCTCACATCCTTCTGCACTCTTCATGGCTAATGTTCCTCAGACCACAGGTATCCTGTTTCTATTAACCCAGGTTCAGCTCCCTGCTGTACTCATTGCCTCACACAGGCATTGCTCAATCATTCATATTGAGAGCAGCTTGGCTTTTTCAAACCCACGATTCATATACTGCTAGGCAGCAGCTGAGGTAGATTTCCTACTTGCCAAATCTGTCTGCTCCACAAAAGTAACATACTGCCATTTGATAAAATTTTGCATGATTCAAATGCACAGGAATGCATGAAGCCCCATCACTTCCTTTTCCCCATCTCTGACCCCCAATTTCATCAGGTCAGCAGCAATTCTAAGACTGTCAGTCCTTTGACAGATACAACAGAGGAGCTAATAGGAGAAACTAGTCTGTCTGACTCTTCTGAACCTAGTCAACAAATAGGAAATCTTATTCCCAATGTCTGTTCCACAAAAGAGTGGGCATGAAAGAGAAAATGGAATAGTCTTTCCTGTGAATTTGTGGTTCTTAGGCTTGGGCACAATAGAGCAAACTCCTGTCTAATGCTCTGACCACCACTACAGAATCAGACATTTAAATGTGGAAAACAGTCCACAATTTTCAAAATAAGAATTGAGTGCAGCCAGTGGAAAAGATTGTGTCTTAATATCTGAACAAGATGCCACTGGTTCCATGATCTTGTACCTCTACTTCCATTAACTCTTCAGGGAAACTCTACCCTTTTTATGCTAATACAGTTTCAAATGCAGATTGTATCCAGAATAATTTTTTATCCTCAAGGTGATTACTCAAAAACAAAACCAAACCAAACGAAACCAAACCAAAAAAAAAAAAAAAAAAAAAAAAACAAAAAAAAAAAAAAAAAAAAAAAAAAAAAAAAAAAAAAAAAAAACAAAAAAAAAAAAACAAAAAAACAAACACCACCCAGCATACATTTTTAAAAGTCAAACCAATCTAGGTAATAAAAATGGCTTCTTTTAAGTAATTACACCTTTTTTATGAAATTTTCTACTTCTGTAGGCATGCTTACAATACACATAAAGAGCAAGAAATTGTATCAATCATGATAGATGCTTTTATCTTGCTTTTTTAGAGTGAAAAAATTATAGCCCTTACAAGTCTCCTGTTGTTGCAAATGCATTTATTTATTTTTCATTGATGCAGATAAAGATGCCAGTCAGTTCCATTTATGTTCTCATTAAAAAACCTTAAGCCAGTTTCCAGTGCCTTAAAAAGAGTTACCTGCCACATTTTGAATTCCACTTGACAGCTGAAAAAAATTGCCAATACATAGATGTTGCTAAAGAAATTCTCACACAAATCTCACATCTTCTGATTTTTTTATTACTGTCTGTTTTTTGTTTAGATATCGCAGTTAGGTAATATAGTGAATATTCATCAATTCTGCTTAAATATAATGTCAGAAGCAGTCCAGAATAAGACAGACTGTATCTTGTATTTAGTGTCTCATCTGCACATCTCTCCAGTTGTCAAGAATACCTTTTAATCCTTATTGCTGTCATATGCCATTGATTAAAATAGTGAGTAGAGGCCACTATGCAGACATGGATGCAGAAACTTACAGTCCAGTCAGCAGGTAAAGCAATTTCAAAGTTCCTGATATGTCCTCTCAGAAGTAGCTTATCCTTAGAAGCATTTACAGATAATGTATTGGCTCAATTATAAGTGTTAATATAGATTCTGTGGCTAATTCTTCTTTTCAATAAAAACCTTTTTTCTGACAATTATTTTCCAAAAACCATTTTCCAAAAAGCTTTCTTTAAAATGCAAGCTCTGCAAGACTGTAGTTATGCTATGTGTTTTACATGTTCCACTAACTTGGGAAATATGGAGATCATCCTGATTTCTGGAAATAATTTTAGTTCTAAGGCATTTTTCAACCAGTCTCCCTTTTTTTTTTTCCTGAAGCTGATGCATTTATATAAATCTCATAACCTTATTAATAGTCTTGAATCTATTATTTGAAGGAAGTCACTGTAGTGGTCAGCCAGGAAAACATAAAATTGTATCATGTAATATTATGTTTGACAAGCCCTTCTATCACTGCAGTCATGGAATTATGTCAAAAGGTAGATGATAATAATTTGAATTTCAAGCCATGAAAATTAACACAGAGAATTTGCAAGAGAATAAAATCAGAGGAACGAATTATCTACAAGTTATTTTGTGCACATAACACATATAAGAAACAATGATCTTTTAATATAAGTTGCTTCAAGTTCTAAGAGCTGAACACTGAATTGATAACATGTGATCCAGTGTTCGTAAGTATTTAATAACTGCCCTATCTAGAAATTATTTACCTTTGGCAGAAAAATTTTACTTGATATTTCATTGCTTTCCTTATTTTTCAGAGCAATTGTTTGGTTTTGTTTGTTTTTACACTACTGTTTTCTATCTATGTACAATGGAATCACATTTGTCCTTAGAATATTTTTCCTGATTACATTTCTCTTAAGCAGTCAAGCCTGAAAACTCTGGTTAATAGAAATGGGAAAGTGAACCTAACCAATATCTCAGGTGATATTGGTTATCGCCTCCTTTGTGGCGTTTTTTTAAATTATAGGTTGACCAGGTCTTGGAGCAGAAGACCAGTTTTATCAGCAATTCTCTGACATGAACTATAACCAAGACCAGACAAAGGGTAGCATGACACCGATGCTTACCGTGCAAAGGAAGACAGCCAGGCTCAGCAGACTGATCTCTCTTGGAACACTGGTCTGTGTTACTGAATGTAGAATGTATTTAAGATTTTTGTACTGTTGTTGAGGTCAGTGAGGAGCATATTCTAAAGTAACTTTGGACAGCTTGAACTCCCACATAACATTAACAGGAAGTAGGGAGGCTCTCTCTCTTTGTAGATCATTCATTTCTCAGTAAGCATTCATTAGACCCTTACTGTCACCTTATCTACAAATATTTTTACACATTATTTAAACCTGAATGTTTCTTATTCAAACTGCTTGCAAATGCAGTATGATTTCTTTCATGAGATGACTAACCTTGTTGAAAAGGAGTATGACTTCAAGAAATCATTAGGGCATTGATTCTTGTCAAACAATGACAGCAGAGTGGTGTAACAAGAAGGAGAAATTATCTGGAATTTTATCATATTAAAGATCTTTTCACACTTGTATCTCTAGATGAAAAAAGTGTTTGTGAAGATGTTTTGCTGGATTTTTAAGATCCATACATGCCAGAATTCTGATAGACAGAAGGCTTTTTTGAATCATATTAGCATGATTAAAAATATAATAAGACAAAACTAGAACCAACTATGTATTTAAACATAAATCCTAGTGATTTCAGTCAAATCAATAATCTAATGATATTTCCCTGAACAACATTCTGTTCTTAATGAATCAGAGCCTGAGGGAAAAGGCAGACAAGGGTTTCATTGGCTTCCAACTAAGCTCTACATTTAATTTTTTCTTGACTCCATGGCAGTACTACAAAAGGTAATGTCATCTCATCTAATTTAGTACCCTGAGGTCAACAAGAGTTAGCTACATAAAAGAAGTACGGGAAAATATTTTAACAAGATGTAACCGCAATAATGACCAAATGCTGTGTAAAATCCTGAAGTATAGGATTCTGCTCTCCATCCTGTAATAAAATCATAGAACAGTTTGGGTTGAAAGCTAAACTACTTCAAACCCTCTGCAAGGGAGTGATGAATTGAGGTTACTCAGAGCCCCAGACAGCCTGACTTTGAGTGTTCCAGCGATGAGGTATCCATCAGTTCCCTGAGCAGCCTGTGCAAATTTCAACACCTTCATTGCACAAAAATTTCTTCCTCACACATTTGTCTGAATCTCCTCTCTTTAAATTTAAAGCCCTGTCCTGTTGCAACAAGCTCTATTAAAAAGTCTGTTCCCATCTTTCTGACAAGTCCCCTTTTGATACTGAATGGCCACAATAAGATGTTCCCAGAGCCTTCTCTTCCTCAGGCTGAACAATTCCAGTGCTCTCAGTTTGTCCCCACAGAGTATGTGCTCCAGCTGTCTGATCTTTTTTTTCCTCTCCTCTGGACCATCTCCATAAGGTCTGTGTCTTTCCTGAACCTTGTTTGCTCATATCCAGTGTTACACCCACAGTGCCCCCAAGTCCTTCTGTTCAAAACTGCTCTCAATCCCATCAGTCTCAGTCTGTTTTGATAGCATGACTGGTTCCCCCAGTCCATGTATAGGATCTACATTTGGCTTTGTTAGTCCTCATGAAATTCTCAGGGGCCACTTCTCAAANTTTCCCTGAACAACATTCTGTTCTTAATGAATCAGAGCCTGAGGGAAAAGGCAGACAAGGGTTTCATTGGCTTCCAACTAAGCTCTACATTTAATTTTTTCTTGACTCCATGGCAGTACTACAAAAGGTAATGTCATCTCATCTAATTTAGTACCCTGAGGTCAACAAGAGTTAGCTACATAAAAGAAGTACGGGAAAATATTTTAACAAGATGTAACCGCAATAATGACCAAATGCTGTGTAAAATCCTGAAGTATAGGATTCTGCTCTCCATCCTGTAATAAAATCATAGAACAGTTTGGGTTGAAAGCTAAACTACTTCAAACCCTCTGCAAGGGAGTGATGAATTGAGGTTACTCAGAGCCCCAGACAGCCTGACTTTGAGTGTTCCAGCGATGAGGTATCCATCAGTTCCCTGAGCAGCCTGTGCAAATTTCAACACCTTCATTGCACAAAAATTTCTTCCTCACACATTTGTCTGAATCTCCTCTCTTTAAATTTAAAGCCCTGTCCTGTTGCAACAAGCTCTATTAAAAAGTCTGTTCCCATCTTTCTGACAAGTCCCCTTTTGATACTGAATGGCCACAATAAGATGTTCCCAGAGCCTTCTCTTCCTCAGGCTGAACAATTCCAGTGCTCTCAGTTTGTCCCCACAGAGTATGTGCTCCAGCTGTCTGATCTTTTTTTTCCTCTCCTCTGGACCATCTCCATAAGGTCTGTGTCTTTCCTGAACCTTGTTTGCTCATATCCAGTGTTACACCCACAGTGCCCCCAAGTCCTTCTGTTCAAAACTGCTCTCAATCCCATCAGTCTCAGTCTGTTTTGATAGCATGACTGGTTCCCCCAGTCCATGTATAGGATCTACATTTGGCTTTGTTAGTCCTCATGAAATTCTCAGGGGCCACTTCTCAAATTTATCCAAGTCCCTCTGGATGGCATCTTGTCCTTCAGGTGTCAACTGTGCTACTCGGCTTGGTGTTGTATTCCTCGGGGAAGTGGTCTTTCCCCGGAAACCCCCCAGAGCCTGTAACCAGGTAGTTTAACCCTACCTTCCCCTTATCTCTGACCTATGGCTTGCTGCCAGCTATCCCATCCCAGACAGAGACTAGATAAACGCCCCCCCCCCTCCTCCATGTTCTTGCTCTTTGCCTCCAGACCCCTTCAAGAATAAAGCTTTGGAACACCCTGAGGTAAGGGCCTCTTTTGGATTTCTTTTCCCTATCCTGAAGCCTATCCCCCCAAAGCTCCCCAAAATCTGAGCTAGCATTGCAGCCAAGGGGGCAGAAAGGGGGGTTAAAACTTCATGGTGTCACCTGCAAACTTGCTGAGTGTGCACTCAATCCCTTCATCCGTGTACTTGATGAAGATATTTAACATCACTGGTCTAATATAATGTTCCAGATAATATAATTTCAGATAGTGTATTTAGCTATACAAACAGATGAAGCCTTTTTCACTGTGAAAAGAGATAGTGCAGAAATTCTAACCTACCTGTTTTTAATAATTTATTTTCCCTGTACTTTCATCATAGCTCTTATATTACTTAATATTATATTTTCTAGGTGTTTGGGTTATGGAAACCAAAAATGTGTATTCTATTTCATCTGTTGAAAGCAGTTGGGGAGATGTTGTGGGTTTTTTTTTATTTATCTCTTGTAACTCTGGGAGGAGGGGGGGGCAGGTGCCTTCTGATAATGGGCCAGCTGTTAAATCCAGATGGGGCAGTGTTTCTTATCTCTTTGTCCTCCCTCTAGGGGATATGTTCTGCAAATGGGCCATCAGTCATCCCCAAATTATACCCTTCCCGAAGCAGTACATCTACATTCCATCATCCTATTGTGAGATCCTCCACCCAGTGGGGGGAGCCAACCATTCCTACCTGGATAAAACTGAGACACAGGAACACAGGTATCTGGCTCCATCGGATTCCCAGAGGAAGACAGGACCCTTCTCACCATCACTGGACCCTTTTCTACAGGATCATCTCTACTCCAACAGAACCACATCTGCCACTTCAGAAGGACTCACTTTTGGACTGCTTCCAACACCCTGACCAACAGGGTGTCAAATTACAGCTCTGACTCTGTCAGGGTTTCTAGGATTTTTGTTTGTTCGCTTGTTTGCTTGTTGTTTGTTCTACTATTACATTTGTGAATATTCCTAGTAAAGAACTGTTATTCCTATTCCCAAATCTTTGCCTGAAAGCCCTTAATTGCAAAATTATAATTTGGAGGGGGTGAGGGGTTTACATTTCCAAGGGAAACTCCAGCTTTCCCTGGCAGATACCTGTCTTTCCAAACCAAGACACTAGGGTAATCAGTTGTACAAATAGACACACTATAAAAGTACCTTAATGTGTAAACAGATACAATGTAATTTTTACAGGTCTACATCTGTAATCAGACCATTTTTGTAATTCTTGGAGGGTTTTGAACTTTCTCTACACTGGTCCTAGTTGTTTTTTTTCCAAAGTTGACTAAGAAAATTCCTAAAAGCATTTTGGCATTTACCCATGCACTGAGATACATCTTCTCCTATAACATCATCTTTGATAAAGATGCTTATATTTTGCATCAGATAGAATATTTGTAGCTTTGCCAAAACAAACTCTCTATTTATTCATCACTGGCAATGCCTCTGGCTATTTACTTTACTGGAGCCTAGAAGGTTGTTGAGTGGTATGGTAATATTCAGGAAGCCCACAGTAATCTTCATACCTACACAGCATCCAAATTCCTTCATCTGGAATAATTTTCCAAAGCAATCTGCTGTTCAACCACCAGAAACCTGGTAGCTGCCTCAAAAATAGGGACTTCACAACCTCCTAACTGCCATGTGAGCTTCCTGTTTTTAGAGGTAGCTGACTCCTGAGACAACCCAATTTCCAGGTGCTGGTGACATGGTCCAGAAGTCCAGGATATTCTTGAGCTTTAGACACAGATTACCACAAAGGCAGAGATTCAGAAATTTTGCCTTTATATCAAAAAGGAGACCATGTAATGTGTCTGTTCATGGAGTCTCAAATATTGGAAAGCAGCATGCCCTATCAAAATATTTTTATCTCCTTAATTGATGTGATCTCCCAGATTGCAGATAGCTTTTCAGTCTCTTATGCTTCAAGCTGAAATAAAATAACTATGGAAATGTCAAAATTCTTCACAGTGCACAGCCCTGCTGTCCACTCAGTTCTCCCTCATTTCCTCTTTTTTCCCCTTCTTGGGTACAGTCTGATTAACTTTTACAGGTTTTGTTTGATAGCATAACTTTTGTACTATGTGGAACATCATCATCACTCAGTTTGGACTTACATCTATATCCACAAAATGTCATTCTGATGCCTTAAATACTGTATGGAAACAATATTAACTATATTTAATAAAGAATTTCTAGAGATGTTCTATCAGAACACAATTCAGACTAAAGAAAACCTTTATGGCATATGGACTTTAGGTAATGGCACAGTTTATATTGAGTGTCATCATGCAGCACTTATATCAGACCCAGCCAGCACAAGTTTAGGAGGAGTAGGTCATGACTAATCATTTACCAACTTGATCTCCTTATATGAACAGGTGCCTTGCCTGGTGGATGCAGGAAAGGCTGTGGATGTTCTCTATTTGGACTTCAGCAAGGTCTTTGACACTGCCTCCCACAGCACACTCCTGGAAAAGCTGACAGCCCACAGCTTGGACAGGAGCACTCTTTGCTGGGTTAGGAACTGGCTGGATGGCTAGGCCCAGAGAGTGGTGGTGAATGGTGCTACATCCAGCTGGCAGCCAGTGACCAGTGGTGTCCATCAGGGGGTTGTGCTGAGACCAGTTTTGTTCAATATTTTTATTGATGACATGGATGAGGGTATTGAGTCCTGCATTAGTAAATTTGCAGACACTAAGCTGGGAACATGTGTAGATCTATAGGATCTAGGAAGCTAGGAGGGCTCTGCTGGGAGACCTGGAACAGTTGGATGGATGGGCAGAGTCCAATAAGATGAAGTTTAATAAGTCCAAGTGCCAAGTCCTGCACTTTGGCCACAATAACCCCCTGCAGTGTTATGGGCTGAGGACGGTGTGGCTGGGCAGTGCCCAGGCAGAAAGGGACCTGGGGGTTCTGGTGACAGCAGCTGAACACGAGCCAGCAGTTGTGCCCTGGTGGCCAAGAAGGCCAAAGGGATCCTGGCCTGGATCAGGAATAGTGTGGCCAGCAGGAGCAAGGAGCTCATTCTTCCCCTGTGCTGGGCACTGGTGAGGCCACACCTGGAGTGCTGTCCAGCTCTGGCCCCTCAGCTCAGGAAGGACAGTGAGTGCTGTGTCCAGCTCTGGCCCCTCAGCTCAGGAAGGACA
>VWYO01014350.1:0-14672 GCA_013400275.1 Rhadina sibilatrix | reverse complement strand
GATGATCTTGGAGGTCTCTTCTGATGTAGTCATTCTCTGCGTGTCATTCTGTGTGTGACTCCTTATGTCCTGTAAAATATAATAAAAGCCCTTTTGGAGAAGGTGTATATACATTGTTACAGCAGGATAAATAGTGAAGTTATTTCTTAATCTGGAAGAAGTATTACATGGAGAGGGTTTTTTGTTACAAGATATGCCTAAAAATATTAAACTTGTAGGAAAAAAATGATTGTAGGCTTCAGTAGTGTAAATTATCTGCCATTTAGTGCAGACTCAGATATTTAGCTAATGCATTCTCTGTTCATAAAAAACGCATACCACTGATCCCTACCTTAGGCATATTTTTATTTCCTAATATGCATTTCTACAAGTAGGTAGCATTAAATAAAAAGCATGGTCTTTTTCTCTCATTGTAGTACTATTATTATAAAATGTTTTTCTGAAAATGCAAAGAATAGCAGTCGATATCAATGCTCATTGCTGCTTTACATATTCTTTTCAATAAAGTTTTCCAGTAGCTATACAGATTTTTACTCATGAATGACTTGTTATCTAATGCAAACTAAAGCTAAAGCAGTTATCTGCAGTAATATTTGCCTGTTTTTGTGTTGTTTCTTGACATTTTCTCTCTATCAGGAAAACTCAGCCTGTAAGGTTTGCCATGAACTTGCAACAATCAAATAATGAAGAACCATATTTAACCATAAATCAAATACTGGGATAAAGACACTTCCTTATCAGTTCCCAGAATACAAAAATCAACTTATACAGTTAAAACTAGATCTCTAATTCATTCCAGCTGCATGTTGCTGCAATACAACATTGCAAAAGCAGTAATTGCTGCAAGGGATACCTAGATATTGAATACCAGGTATCTGCCTAAATATCTTTTCAAGCTGGTATTTGTGACATGCATAAAGATTTCTACTAAACAAAAATTTCTTTTCAATGTGAAATTGAGACAACAATCTGAAAGACAAATTTCTGATGTATCATTTAAAAGGTCCACTCACTACCACACCCAAACAGAATCCCTAATCACAAAGGTATGTAAGACCAAGAAATTACATGATATTTTTTAGTGATCTTGCTACACAATTCAATTTTCCTAATTATTTTTTATGCTCTATAATTCTTGTTGGAATAAGATGGGGAAAAATCAGAATAAAGGAAAAGGATAGAATTTGTTGCAGAATTTAAATTACATGGAAATTATCCACAAATGCCTAAATTGTCAATTTTCATTTATCTGAGAAGAAAAGCACAGTTATATTCAAAGCCACCTGACAATATATGGATGCTTGGTGTCATCTGATGCCTTGGGAAATTAGCAATAACCATTTCAAAAGGGCTGCAAAGACCTATTAGTCCAGCACTTCTACTACTTAGGACAAAAAGGTGAAAAAATTAATTAGAAACTAAGAAAATTCTTTTTAAAAAATCATCCCTAAATCTGTCAAGTGAAAGCTATTTGGAGCAATAAATGTTATTTAAATGAATGTTAGATCTACTTTTAAAAATCTGACTTTAGTTTTGCTGAATGTTTGGTGACATAATTAAATTCTTTGCCCAGTCTGGTTCATGATTTGTTCCCCCTTACCCTTCCTCTTGACACATTTTAGGGTTCCAGATCACAGAGTTTTTTAACAGGTCAAATTATGATTTGATAATATCAGTGATTTCTGTCTCATTTCTTAACTGATATTGAGGACATGATCCCAAACTGCAGCACACAGGCACAGTGTAACTAAGTTCATTGAAGCTGAGCTAATCACAGGAGCACCAGAACTGTTCAGGCATTGTGTATAATCTTTCTTCTTTTACTCCTCTTCCATCGAGCAAAGAACATCTAAGATGGTCTAATGATTGATACCAAGCTGACCATGTGACCATCTCACAATATTTTCAGTTTATTCAGTTTATCCAGGATAAATAATCCATCCAGTTGCCTTAAAGAGATGTATGTGTTAAGGAAACTTCCTGGTCTGACTATTAGGGAGCCACTCTGCCAGTCGCATTCCCATCACCTGAAACTGTCACTGCTTGGACCAAAGACTTCACAATGAGTGGCTCCAGTAATCCAGATGGGCACCCCATTTGACTCCTTATTCACACCAGTCACACAGTCAGACCAGCTTTCCTCCCTGGTTTGACTCTCAGTTTCCCATTTTTAAGTATCAAACCTCTACATCATCAAATTAATTTAATCAAGATGCTGCAATATCTTGAGCTGATGCCTCTGGAGGGAGGAAAGCCTGGGGATTTATACCCTTGCAGTCCAAATGTGTGGAAGTCTTGGTTTTTCCTGCTGAGTCCTTATCTCCTGCTGTGTACCTAAGTGTCTCTCACCTGGCTGTGACCTATGCCACAGCCTCCATGCCCTTTTGTTGTGCAAAGGATCAGTGCCTGTTCCCTGCCTCTTGTCTCAGGTCCTGCCACCCAGAGCTCAATCAACAGCTCCACTGCAGCTGTATCCCAAGCTATCTGCACTGAATATGTTCCTCAAGAGTACAGAACTAAATTAAATTAGAAGTTATGAAAAAATACACCTCCTCTGCCATTCTGACCAATGCTAATTATTTTGCCTTTTATCAATTTTTCTTCACTTTGTAGGACATTCTACTGCAGCTCATTCTTTCATCAATTTTCATCGTAACTTTCTGTGTTAAGGTTCTATCTGACAATGAAGGCACTGTTTTCAAAATCTTGTTTGAACACAATCACATTTCTCACAGCAGGGCTATAAATACTGCGCAGACTGAAAAAGGCATAAGAAGACAGGGTGTATTGGATTCATATTGCTGTGGATGTAACAGTACTCCAGGAATTATTAAAGGGAATGTGTCTATATCATAATTTAAGACAGACCACTCAAGTCTTCTAAAGACAAGCAGTGTTCCCTTTACTTAAGTAACAAGGGTTCTTTTGCACTAGAAAATGAAATTTAGTGTTGGCTTTCACTGAAAAAAATACCTGTTCCATTGAGCTCAAAATTATTTGAGATTAGATTTAATGCTTTCAATATAAGGCTATTCACTTTTATTGATATTCAAATCTGAACAGTATTCTCCCCCTTTACTTAAAATGCAATTAAAAATTGTAAAACAGTGTGACTTCGAAGATCACAACTTCACCATGTTTTCAACATTTGCACTTTCTAACACCTCTCCTGTACACATATATTTGCACTGTGAGGAGGTGAATGCATGCTAACAAGCTCCATGCAGCCATATGGAAACAAAACCAAGTATTCTTGCTTAGCACCAAAATTTTTGTGAAGGATCTAAAAAACCAAATCTACGAAAAAAAATGCAGGAGATTATCTCGGAATACCTAGAAATGTATTGCTTTAATATCTATGCAATATCACAGAATGCTCAGATATGCTCATGAGAAAGGGAAATGCTTAATTCACATGATAAACATATTGCATCGTCAAAAAACTTTGACAGAAGAGAGGAGGATTGGGGTTGCAAGTGTGTTTGTATTTACAAAATAAGGTACAAAATGTGAAGTCTGTGTGTAAGGCATTACTATAGTTTAATTTTTTTCAGTGTATTTTCATTTTTTCTATTGCAGATTACTTTTCCCATTCAGTAAATACTAATTTTATTCTTGTCCCCAGCCAGCAACTAAGTACCATGCAATCACCCACTCGCCCCAAGACCCAGAGTGTAAATAAAAAAGTAAAAAAACATATGTGTTAAGATAAGAACAGTTTCATAACTGAGAAACCCAGGATTTGATTTAAATGTTTTATTAGGCACACTTTGATACTATTGAAATAAGAAATTGGACTTAGCAATTTTATTTTCAGGCTCTGAAACTCAGGTTTTGTAACAGTAGATATTCTAAATTAACTTTTCGCAATAGTTTTGTCTACAGAATAAAAGCTATCAATCTTTTAATTAATTGTTCTCCTTTTCTATGACACTTTCTGCTCTGGAAACTAATTTATATTGTTCTCCCTATAAGAGAGTTAAGAATTTACCTTCAGCTTATTTTCACACATATGCACACACTTATGTGTGTGGTACATGTTACAAAGTGATTGAAAGAATCACACAAATTTAACCTTGTAAACATCTAAAGGGCACTATAAGAATATCGGTCTCTCTAGAGCACAAAAAATTGCTCAATATCACTTCCATATCACATGCTAAATGTATTATATAATGCTTATCCAACTTATTTGTGCTCTCTGCTTCACACAAAAGCATACTAAATACTGTGCATACTTACAAACTCTCTTAAAAGTTCAGTTTAATGATGAAACTGTATGTTTTTTTTCATAATTAATCATAAGTTTTGATAGCCAGTCTGTGTAGATAGAAAATTTCAATAAAATACCCTTCAACATTTTATTATAGAAATTAACTCAGGAATAGATGAGGAAAGGTGACAGCCATAAGAGACACCAACTTTACAGAGACAAAGCCACAGCATCAAACACTGGTGACATTTTCATGAATGCCAGCCATGATGCCCCCGAAAAGCCTTAGAACTGTGTTCTGAGGTCTGCATTACATCAGTGCAGACCCCAAATGTTCTACAGACCAAGTGTGAGGTGATGTTTTTAAAATCAAAGAACAAAGAAGTTTAAAAGAAGCAGGGAGAGAGAGGTGGGGGAGTGATGTTGTTGTTTATATTGACATTAATCTGTCCCAGAAAGGGCATAACTTTGATTACTCTGTGTGCTGAAGTAGTAGAATAAGTTAGGAAGTTTATCCAAGACTTCACTATATGACTGGGAAAACTGAAAGAAGACAGACACTGTAGTGATTTGCACACATTAATAAAATGTAAAAACTTGAAGTGGCATTTGTCACAGTCTCTGGGACTCTACCTGGGGTCCTGAAGGACTATATCCATGTCTTCAGCATTATCACAGTCTACAGAAAATGTCTTTCTCTCAGAGTTCTTAAATACCATGATGACCAATGGATTCTGTGCATCTGGCTTATTCCAAATGGCTGTTCAGTAGAAGTTTTCCCTCACCTGATTTTAGTTCTCAAAAGGTTAGTGGATACAATCTAAATGAATCATATACCTGCCATGTCACCTCTCTCTAAGATTTCTACCCTGTCACATGTTGTATTCCTCTGGGGAAATGGTTTTTCCCCAGAAACCCCCCAAAGACTGTAACCTTTAGTCTAACCCTACCTTTCCCTTATCTCTGACCTATGGCTATCTGTCCCAAGATAGAGACTAGATAAAAACCCCTGCTCTTCCTTGTTCGCCCTCTTTGCCCTGGGACACCTTCGAGAATAAAGTCTTGGAATCCCCTGAGGTAAGGGCCTCTTTTGAATCTTTTACCCTATCATCTGAAATATCTCCCCCCAAATCTCCCCAGAAACTGAGCTAGCACAGCAGCCCAGGGGGGCAGGCAGTGGGGCACTGCTTCAGTGACAGAATGAAAGACCCTGGACGGGGACTCTTCTTCTTACAGCAAGATGACTGGCTTAGGATAAAAGGCTCAACATTCAAACAGCTTATGTTCACCCTCAGAAGGAACAAGATGCAAATCTGCTTTGAGAATAACATAATTGTCTAACAGATGTTACTGTTTTATGCAACTTTTCATGTGAGGAACTCTAAAAACTTGAATCATCAATTTTTTCCTAGAGAGTGAGGTGACGCAAGGCTCAGATGTTGCCTTTGCCTGTACTCGACTTTACTAACAAATATTACAGATGAACAAAAAGGATTCAGTCCAAGGATAGATAGGTAAATCAATATTCCCAGTCCTTGACTTCTACACTGAAACTAGCTGTAAAAAAAGCTTACTGATGTAATTTCCAGAGGTGATCTCTCTTGACAATATCTTGTCCACTGGAAGATCACTTTATTTAGCTTTATTGTGTGCTCAGGTCCTGGCAGTATGGGACTACAGGGTTTGCCTTTGTGAGGAGAAGCTTGGGCAGCTCTGTACCAGAAACAATTCCAGAGGACTCCAACACACGCACCCAAGGTGATAGGAGGTGCAAGACAGTATTTTATAAAAAGCATAAAAATGCCACACAGCAGAGGATGAGAGAGGAATAAGGAACACAGTGTTTAAGAAGCAGCCTCACAGACACCAATAGTGGTGAAGAAGGTGGTCCAGGCATCAGAGCAGATTCCCCAGCATGCCTGTGGTGAAGACCATGGTGAAACAGACTGTGTCTGTGCACATGGAGAGCTGCAATGGAGCTGATACCAGCACTTGGACCTATGGAGAATGCCACACCAGAGTAGGTGAAGATGCCATGAACCTCTAGTTTGTGGAGAGCCCACCAGCACCATGTTCTTGTCAGGAGCAGTGGCCTGTGGAGAAGAGTCAACACAGGAGTTGGTTTTCTGGTGGAAAAGTACAAAGGGTTTTTGAAAAGCCTTCCTGGCCTTTGCTGGATATCACTTTGAAATTGTGCGGTTAAGAATTTGTTACTTTAATAAAATTCAGCCGCCATTGGTCAGGGAACACCAGTGAGTTTGGATTTTTACTCAAACTGCCTGAAAAAAAACCAAGAGATTCAGCAGGTGAACCTCTCTTTCTTGCTCAGTGCTAGCAAAACTGAGGTTTCTAAGTATTTATATATTTTTAACTATGACTAATACGGTACTAAGATCTTTTCCAGGTAAGAGAACCACATTTAGCAGATGCACAGCTTTTTAATAGCTAATGTGCATAGTTCAAAAACCTCTAAGATTTCAGTGCAGAGGGACTCTGTGCAAACATCCAGGAATGGTCCTGGATTATGCTAACTCTTGAAGAGTAGCCTCAAGTACCTGTAAGAATGCTGACTAGTAAAGAAAACACATGCCATCCCTGCAGTTTAGAAGTATAAGCACAAGATTTTTGGTAACTGCAGATGCTCTCTGCCATTGTTCTCTTTGAGAGGAATGACATCACTGTAGCAAAGAGACTCAAATATTCTTCTCTACAACAAGTTTCTCTCAAATGCCAAGAAAAAAAAAAACGTAAGAGAAAGAGTAAGAATATCCATTGATGTTAAATTGAAACACAAGTATGGAAGGAGGATTTATATTGGACAAACCAAGTCAGTTTAGTTCTGATTATTATTCAACATGTTAAAAGCAGATTTTATCCATATCAAAACTAGTAGAGGTAGGAGTTGTCATTGCTGCTGTTTTTGTTGTTGTTACTGTTATTATTTTGAGACAAAAGAGGCATCAAAAATGCTAATTAGCTTTTAAATGTTTTCATTTCTACACACATGTATTTCACAATAAAGAAAACAATAATTAAAAATTATACAATTTTTAAAAATCTCATCCAGCATAGTGGGGCTCAGAGGAAAAGATGAAAGTGAAATAATGTCATCCACTAAACAGTTTATGAATCCTGAGAAAAATGCTGTAATTTAGTAATCACTATGCTAACAGGGCACCATTAATGCTGCTGTGCAATGTTTATGTAGAGAGATATGTCAAGGGATTACCTCTGTAATACATAGTATCTGATCTAAGTTTCTCAAAATCTGTGTTTAATAAGAAAACAGCCACTCTAATTCTAAAATATGAGCAAAAACATCCTTTCCAGGATGAACAAGGATGCCAGTGGGACCTAGAGCTCTCTTAAAGCAACAAGCTGTGCAGCATCTCCCCATCCTCAGGCAAAAGAAAATGTAATGGAGAAAGGAAGCTTAGTAGACAGCAGCAAAACACAGAATCAGTGTGTCACTTAACTATCAGCCAGAACAAGAAATGAAGAGGCAATCACAGATTTGATTTACTGTCTGTGCTTCAGTGTTTCACTCTGACTGAAACCTGAGAAATGGTATGTTAATCTACTTAAAAAATATATAGTGAGAGAGGAGTCTCAGAAATCAGTATAGGAAGTAACAAAAGTACCTTCATCTTAGTGCTATTTTGCAAACAAAAAACAAAGATATAAATTGTACTTTTGAAACTCACAGCACGTATTCTCAATGAAACCTCCCTATCAGCATGTTTACAAGGTTTTAGTGGAATTCTTTTACTCAGTGCTGAATCTTTGTACTACTATTCTTTGCAAGATAATACTACAGATGAGTTGTTGTCACAGCAGTACTTTCAGCACAATGAAAAGTATTTCAGGTTAGGTACATAGACCTACATACCTTTAGCATAGATTCCATGACATCTAACTTGCAAACCCTCTGGCTTAAAGCAAAACCCATGACATTGTATTGAGTTTCTGCACCCACTTTAGAGTGCATAGGACATCAAGTGTCCCAAAATTACACCCAAATTTGCAAACACTTTGTCTAGGGTGCCAAAACAATCATGCCAATATGTTGAAAAGTAATGTGTCTAAACAACTATAAGAAAATGTGGAGGCCAAAGTTTCCTAGATCTCAGATATTCTAATTTCAGAATGTCTTCATCCACTATAAGCAAGCTGTTTTAACAGAAGGTGCCTATCTCTTTTGCTCAAAGGACTTTATAAATCCTGTAGACACTGACATATTTTCAAATATTTTAGTGGTTATGACAATTATAGGAACTTTAAATATCAGAGTTTGTTGTGAGGAGAGAGAAAGCTTCTTATATGATTACCAAATTACAGAGACTATACAAAAGGAGGCACCAACACTGCTATTTATTCTTTTGGACAACTTTTAAAACACAGGCCTGGTTATAAGTATAATGTCTGAGGAGTTGAATTTTGACAGAATGTACATACATTCTACAGACCAAAATGTTTAATCCCACATTTGCCATCCCAAAGGAGAATTTCCCTTGGTGACATGGGAACATCCTCTAATGAAATTAAAAGCCAAAAGCAGTAAGATATTATTTTAAGGCATAGTTATAGATGTTTATAATTTTCTGCTGTCTTCTCTTTTTTATTGCAAAATTTAACCTTGTGGCACATACATATGTGTAAATAGATAGTCAACTGCAACTGGAAATTATCTCCCTCAAGAATATAAAAATTATTTTGTACTTACATGAATATGTCAGTGAGCATTCACTTTATGTTTTTATTTTTCTGTTACTTTAAATAAATATATGCACTAAGTCATAACTTTGCATTCAGTGTTTTTCAACTGTAAATCTCAAACTTCTGCACTTAGGTCAAATTACTTATTTGTAAATTACATAATATTGCTGATGAAAAATTAGGATACATATGGCAGAAGAAGATACATATTCAGAGCCTGCATGGAGAAAAAAACCTCAGGCTTCACTCTAGCTAACAGAAAAGAAACTACAGAAGTAGAAAACAGACAATAAGTACACAGAGTGTGAAATTACATTAACTGATTGCTGTTATTAAAACCAGAGCTTTAAAAAACCTTATAGAATAACTATTTAAAATAGCCTTCAAGAAGCCTTCAAGCTAAGTAACAAAACAAAAGTAAAAGTGAAAACCAAGACATTATCTGTTACAAGATACTGCTGTGCATCATCGAGTAGCACCTGCCTTGGAAGATGTGCAATGTAGACTGGAAATGATGTAGACTCACCTCTTGTTCTTGCAAACAGCTTGTATAGTGGAGAGTAACAGTAGCTAATTATTTGAATTCAGTCTCATTGGGCAAATCACCAAATCACTCACCATAAACCTTCTTGTTAGATGCAACAAATAGGATTATATCTGCAATATCCATGACACATGGGCTCAGACTAGTCAAGCTAAATTATGATAGTGAAAGCCAGAGCAATTTTGAAGTATAAAATCTGAAAGAATTCATTAAGAAACACCCAGCATCATCTAAAAGGGCAAACTGACAAAAAACGCTTTTTGTCATCCATTGAAATAACCATTATTTCATCCGTTGAAATAATAATTTAATATGCAGCAAAATACCAGTTGTATTGCCATTGAGGCATAGATACATACCATATGAGCAGGTGAAAATGTGTCTGTAAGGAGACTGCAATCTCATGTCTACCTTGCAATGTCTACCCTGCAATCCTCATACTTTCTACTGATGTAGACTCTCTCATTTGCAACACTCACACACAGCAAAAACAGTCTGAAATATATGTTAGAGTAAATTTAAAGTAGTTTCCATTAAAATTGAGAAATATTCACTATTACCTCAACTTGTGTTTCAAAGCAGTTTTAAAAACACAAAAGCCACATGGGTAATGTTACAGTAGTGGTTGACAAATCACAGACAAAAGCCTAAATGCAATGTACTAATGCATGAGAGAGGCCTTATTTACTAAAAGAGGCATTGCTATAAAANTCCTTTTCCTTTTCCTTTTCCTTTTCCTTTTCCTTTTCCTTTTCTTCCTTCTTCTCATTTTCTTTTCCTTTTCTTCTCCTTTTTTTTTCCATTTTCTTTTCCATTTTTTCCTTTATCTTTTTTCTTTTTTTCTTTTTCTTTTCTTTCTCCTCCACTTAAAAAAGCCTCAACTTTAAGACTCCATATGAAAATAAACCAATAGTTTAAATTGATAAAATCTACTTTTGCCAGAAAGAACATTATGGTAATTGCAGTGTGGTACACAGAACATCATCATACACCATGTGAGAATTTTTTTTTAATAAGTCTCTTTATCTTAGCATTGAGAGTGTTCTTCTGTTATACAGAAGATCCAGGTTCCTTCTCAGCTCAGTTTGAAAAAGAATATGATTCCTGTATTTCCAAGGTTTCATCCCAATGTCTTCCTGATATAAAGGGTGACAGTGCCACTGTCTTTGCTAATAGCTTCAAGTTTCCATCTGCTTTAAAAATATCCCAAAAGATTGGCAATGATTTTATTCCTGACATATTTAGAGATAATTTACATTTGGATTAATTGGAAAACAGTAGATGGCAGCTTCAGGTTCCATCACTCAATGAGGAAAACTACTATGTATTGTTTGATCCATGCCATGTAATTAAGTAGACTTCTATGCCCCTTTTCTGTATTCCTGTCTAAAACAAGAAGACACAAATGTGGCCAAACAGTTTAAAAGGAAGATCCTGGCCTGATTTAACTAGCAGGCCCACAGTTCTTTAAATCAAAATAAAATCCCCTGTGTGCAAAAGTCAGGGTATGGCTGTGTATCAACATCAGCCAAAGATTGTTACATTTTAATCTAAAACAAGTATTAAAATTCTCTAAAACTACAACAAGTAAATTATTATACTTCCTTAACTTCCAAATGTAGGTATGAATTTTTTAGGTTTACTTGATTAAATGCAAGTTGAAGCATTCAACCATATATGTTCTTCAGGTCTGTTTACTCTAGGGAAACACATCCACTGAAATTTAATGGCAGTGAACCAAAACATGATGAACTGAGGCAATTTCAGTTCTGTTGATCATTGCTCCAGGTCATTGTAATTTAATGAGTAGTAATCCTATTTAAAATATGTTACAGGCAGCAAGGTGCCTGCTGGGAGAAAGCTGGTACGCATGAACAGATCAATATGTACTGCGTGCATTCGACCATTCAATAATCGATTCACCCTTGTTATGAGAAAATAAATGCTAAAGTCCTTAAAGTTAATGTCTATAGAAAGCATTTTAAAGGCTATCAAATTATTAAAAGTTTTTAAGGGTTCTTATTTGTTGCTTTTTGTTTTTAAATCTTTGTGCAGTACAAAGTATATCTCACGGCAACAACCAGCAAGCACTAGCTACTTGACTCCCAGTTTCATCCTAGGCTTGAAGAATGAAGTTTTGATTCAAAGACTGCTATTACTTTGAGTGAGGAAACCTGGGGTCAAGTAAGCTTTTCCAGTTTAAAGAATTTTAATGCAAACTGCTATACCTACCTTGCCGGAGTTTTTTGTTTGGTTTGGTTTTCTTAATCAACATCTTTTCATTAAGACAGTTCTCTTTGGATCTGATTCTTAAAAACAAAATAAACTGGCATTACATTTTTAAAGTTAGCATCAGACATTCAAAAAGTATCATTTTATTTTTTGGTCTTTTTTTTTTAATTATTATAAAATTGTATGTTGAAAGAGTACCTGTTCAGTGTGTTTTGATTCCTTGGCTAAGCCTCAGCTCGACTGAGGCTGGATCTAGGGGCAAATTTGCTATCTGCAGTCAGTGATTCCTTGTTGCAGGGCCCTCCTGGCTCTGTCTTTCTGACAGCCTTCCCAGGAAATAAAAGTAAAAATTGCAAGGACATGCAATACAGAAATAGCCTGAAAACCTTTGTGTTCTGAATGTCTTACATAGGTTTCTGACAATGCTTTGCAATGACCTTCCTTAACATAAAAAATATGGGCAGTGTCCTTTTTTAATTGTGCAGGCCTTGCTGCTGTCACAAGAACAGAAAAATATTGTAGCCAGTATAGACACAAACTTTAAGTGATGTTCACACCACACACACACTTCAATTTCAAAGGTATTCACACTTTGAACGCCTGATTCCAGGTCTTGTGCTACCATGGGTTTCAGGTCATTGACAAAGACCAGCATTTCAGCTATAGCATTAATCTATCTGAGATGCCCAGATCCAGTCTTCCACATATTAATTTTAAATAACCAAAATATTTTGTGATGCTTATGCTAGCACATCCAAAAAGGGATGATTGAAATACCTCTTCATTTGGCATCATGAAAGTATTTGTAACAGATTTAATCTTTCATAGCCAAAATCACAAATATTAAACTGTCAGTTTCAAATGTGCCAGCTTATCTTTCCGCCAGCCAGTTGCTCATAGTGTTTTGATGGCTATATGTAATAGAATTATTCCCTTTCTAAATGGTTAATATTACAATTTTATCTGAACTGGCTTTTGGAAGGCCCTTCTGTGATAGCTTTACTCTCAGTCCACTTCTCAGTGTGTATTTTTTCTCTCTCTCTTTCAGATCAAAGTGTTGCTGAAGTCTGTCAGGAAAACAACATAAACCTGCAAGTAGCAGAGGTTTTTCTGCAGAATGATTTCTGCTCTCTCATTTTGAATGTGGAAGAACCCTTTCACATGCTTATAATTCAGTTCCCAGACAAATCTGTGGCAGACATTTCCCAATCCTGACAACCCATTTACAGAGACAAGCAAAGACTTATTTCAGTGACCTGTTACCAATCACTGGAAGACAGAACAGCTTTGAAACTTACTGTATTTTCTTTTCAGAGGATGAACCAAGTTTTCACTGTCTTTTCGATTGAAAGCAAATGTGGAATAAAGTCTATCACAGGTAAGATTTGGTCTTATATGTTGACAGCATATCCTTTTAGAGTTTCCTGCTGCCCTGTGGCAAAACATTTATAGTATCCAAGAAGGCACTAATCATTGTACAGCCCTTGTTTCTTTTAGCCTTCTCTTCTGCTTAAAATTCCCTAATGTTCTACTCTAACATTATAAAAGTTTCATTCTGAATCCCAACAGACCGGAAGAACAGCTGTTCTTTTCTACCCCATACTATTACTGAAGTTAATAAAGTTCTTTCTCATAACTAAAACCTGTAGAGAGTTAAAATTAACAGCTACTTTAATTCTTCTGTATATTATGTTTAATTGTAATTTTCCTTCTGGACAGACACTACTCAGTGACTTCAGCCTAGAAGATTGGGGGCTTGGGGTTTTTGTTGGGTTTTTTTAAAATTTTGTTTGTTTGTTTGTTCGTGGTGGTGTGCTGACATCAGTGTTACTTCTGTATACTGAAGTATACTTCTGCATACTTCTGTGTATGCAAAGGTCAAGACTCTTTTGAACCCTAAGGAGAGACTCTACTCATTCTCATCGGACAGAATGTCCTAAGGCATTAATCAAAATTATCAACTACTACAAATGTTTGGTCCTCAACCATTCATAAGACTCCACAAATCTGGGGAAACCTGCAGGCTTACAGATATATTTCATAGATTGAAGCTTGAATCCTCAGTCTCCCCATAATGTGGTGAAAAGAGGTGTTCATTTCAGATATGCACTCAAAATGTAGGAATTCACCTTCACACACAAAATATTTGCAAGATTTAAGTCTAATTTTGAGGACTTGCATAACATTTAAATGATAAATAGACCCTATGATGTCCTTGATCAGGAAGATAATTTCTAGAAAATATTTGCTACGTCCAAATTATTATTCAATATGACAACAAGAGTGACCTTTTTTTAAAATTTGCTTCCACACAGACAAATTAATCAAACTCATGAAGCCGTAGCAAAAAAGATATTATGTCAGTGTGTCTGGATTTGGGAGTGTGGCAAATTTGGGAAGAAACTTCCAAAGTGGTCTCTCTAGAAAGCAGATTCAAGAGGCCTCTCCTCTAACTGGTTCAGAAAAAGATTTCCTTGGAGAAAAGTGGTAAAAATCTGTTTATTTAAAAAAAAAGTATTCACAAGCATAAAAAATTAATAATATTAAGCAATAAAACCTCTCGCTGTTCTGAAGAGATGGCAAATTCAGAAAGTCCTGTTCATGGGGTGTTGCTCAGCTCGCTTACTCTCTTATCAGTCCCTTTTGCACTGGAAAATGCTGTGCTGGACCCCCAATGTGCCACAGGTGTGAGCTCCCAGTGTTTTTCTGAGTTTTCAGTCTAAAGTAGGACTGGTTAGTTCCAAGAAAAAGAAAAACGAAGANCAAAACACACCCAAAAAAACGGTCCAGGGAGCTTCTCAGCTTCTCTGCCTCTGCTGCTAAACTAACTAAAAGCACAGGAGCTCTCTGTCCCACCACTGTCCATGCCTCAGTTGAGCACAGTCTGGGAGAAAGAATGTGGAGGAGTGAATGCAGTTTCTGAAAACAAACTCCACGGTTCTTCTCCCCACATTTGCTCTCAGAACC
>VWYO01014348.1:5485-17781 GCA_013400275.1 Rhadina sibilatrix | reverse complement strand
AAAAAAAAAAAAAAACAAAAAAACTGTACAAAAATAAATTCCCTCCCCCCAAGCCAATAGGTATTGTTTTACAGCTGGGAGACAGAAAACATATTGGTTGAAAGCATTACAATATTTAAAAACCACATGGAGTTGTAAAAATTGGAATGAGTCCTCTAAATCTTCGATAAAATGGTTAATCAGTTGATCCTTAACAACTGCTATGTACAGTGCAGAGAGCTTATAATTCACAAATGCAGGTTCAAGCAGTGTTCCCCCACGGACGGGGAACACAGATTGAAACACTGAAAAGAAAGGGGAAGGAGACAGAAGGAAAGAAATAATTAAATAAAAAAAAGTCAAATTCTTCATTGGCTTTTTTTTTTTTTAAATATATTTTGTGTTTTCCCAACTCTTGTTCTCTGTCTCTTAACCCTGAAAAAAAAAATTATTCTCTCACTCTCGATGGAAATATTTTTTTCAGTTCAATATTTTATTCAGTTCAATATTTTTTTGAATACTAGTTATTAAACTTACTTGCTACTTTTTTCATCTCTTCTAAGACATCGTCAGTATTTTGCAAAATTTAAAGCCAAAGGCTTGCTTGTAGTACAAGAAAGTGAAGATATATTTATTTTATTTTTTCTCTTTTTAATGGCAGTCTAACAATAGTCCCACAACTCACCAGTGCATTCCAAAAATTTCATGCTGTCATCATAAAAATCTGACTGTAGCAGAATCTGTCTGGCACTAGACAGAGCCCTAATGACCCTAAACTCACATACGATCCCTGGTGATCAGAAGAAGAAAAATACAGTAAAAATAGAGAAATATGTAAACTGCTTAAGTGACAGAAAAATATCCTCTGGAGAATGTCACTCATTTTTTTTTTTTTTCCTGTCTTTCACAACTGTCAGAGGTACCAGGTCTCTGAACTTGTCTTCTGTGTTGCTGAACAGGAAGCACTGGAGAATTTTCCAGGCACTCGGAAAGCAAAATTAGTGATGGAGTGGGGTCGTTCCCCCACTCCTGCAGTTCCAGCAGCACATTCCCACTATTTAAACAGGAAGCCCAGCACAACTTTTACCAGTGTTGGGAGTGTCGAATTTCCCTCACCACACTCTTGTTTCCCTTTTGTTCATTTAACCAGAAATTGCGTGACAACGCAAACCAACGAACAAGGTTTTGCTTGGACATAGAAATCGTGGAATAACACAAGGATTTAAAATTACATCAGTGTTTTGTATGTGCTTTTTCTCCACCCCCCCCCTTTTTTTTTTTTTCCCCATTATACAAAATAGCTTGATAGCTGATTGATTTCTCACGTCGCTATGAATTAAGCAGGGAGGAACTGATAGGATTCTTTGAGAGTTCAAAAGCATTCCAGAGAAATTGTGCTGAAGAAACAAAGAATTTCATAGAGTTTGATATATTTTTTTTTACCATATTGTGTGACATTTGATGTTTTTACCTCCAGCTTTTGAAATCAGCCTGATAGCAGAGGCTTCCTTCTGTCTCTCTCCACTGCAGAGAGATAAGACAGAAAATATGAATCATAAATGCGCTGACCCCAAAAGAAATGAGAAATATCAGTGTAGAGATGCTTTGAATAAATTACAGGCACTTTAAAGCCATTTGGTGTTTAATTCATTGTGGTTTTTAATGTTAGCAGTTAGCAGGAGCCTTTCTGTGCTCTGCTGTGTTTAGCTCTGCCACCACGACGTGTTTTACACATTTTCATGAACCCACTGATTTCCCTGTGGTTGGGTCTTGCCCTGGTTTTTGGGTTGGGCTCTGAGTTCCATGAGCAGGATTTTTATTCAGACCCTCTTCTTCTCATGGGAATCCTTGAGGGAACATTTGGCTTTTATAGAGCACTTTTCAGGTGGACAAAGCCAAACTTTGTTACAAGTGAAATAAATTGATCACTAGCAGAATCCTGGAATGATTTGGTTGGGAGGGAAATTGAAACTTGTCCAGTTCCACCCTTTGCCTTGGTTGCTCCAACCTGGCCTTGGACACTTCCAGGCATCCAGGGGCAGTCACAGATTCTCTGAGAAACTTCTGCCAGCTCCTCAGCACCCTCACAGAGAAGAAATACTTCCTAATATCCAATCTAAACTTATTCTTTACTGGATTAACATGTAATTTTCTATTACTAGAAGTGTACAGAAAGGAGAAACCCATAGGACCAAAGATCTAAGTCACATTGATCTTTTCAGACATGCAAAGATCCTGCATTGGGAGGGGAGGGGAAAAAAATCCCGCTTATCTGTAGGTTCTGCCCTTTAAGGCTTGGAAATAACAAAATTGGGTATTTTTCCTCTGTGTGAGCAGCAGCTGGACAAGTGTCTGCCAGGAAAAAGCATCATTTTAGTTGCTGATTCATCAGGAATTTTGCTATCTTAGTCTCCTATCAGAGGAGGTAAAAGTGGGCAAATTGCTGGCTCAATACAGTCCTAAACTCTATTTCAGCCTGGAAGGTGTATTCCCAACTAAAAGTGATTTCTTCCAGAAAAATGGATAGCTCAGCATACCAGGAGCTTGGAGAATGAGAAATCCTGATATATAAATCCTAATCAAAGTTGTCAGAAATCCCTGGAATTGTCCAAAGCTGGGTTGGACGGGGCTTGGAGAAGCCTGGTCTAGTGGAAGGTGTCCCTGCCCACGGCAGGAATTGTTGGGGAGGATGAAGCAAGAAGGCCCTGCAGAGAAGATTTATTAGTAAAAGACTCAAAAAGTATAAAACCTGTAAGAGATATAGAATTAAAAGCTAGATTTGAACTGTAAGATGCTGAGCAGGAAAAGAGTAATTAAGTTAGCTAAACACAGAGCTGGGTGATTCAGTGACACCTCTGTCAGGACAAAAGGATGAGTAAGGGGTTGGACCCTCTCAGGTATCAGGGAAAAGGTGGTTTTTCAGGTTCTTAGTATGTAGATTTGTATGGTAATATAGTAGTCCCCATAGGCTGTATGTAAATTCTGTAGGTTTTTGTATCCTAAGGTGATTGGTTGGTGCTATTTAGAATATTCATGATACAAAGGGTTAAAATGGAATGTAACAGGGAATTCGCTCTCTTGCTCCTGCTCTCTTGCTCTTGCGCTCTTGCTCCCTTCCTCTCTTGCTCCTGCTCTCTTGCTCTTGCTCTCTTGCCCTCCTCTCTTGCTCGCTTGCTCTCCTGGATCCTTGTCCCCTTAGTTAGGCTGCCTTCCCACTACTAATAAACCAGGTGTCTTGAGAACATCCCGGTCTCAGGACATCTCTTTTTGGACTCAAACAACTACGACGTTTTCTACAAGGAATGAGATGGGCTTTAAGTTCCTCTCCAACCCAAACCATCCCGGGATTTCTGTGAAATGCTGCACTCCCAGTGTGCTGAGGCTCACGTCAGCATCCTTGATCCCACTCCCTCCTGCTCCAGCCGTGCACATCCTCATGTTTAGCTGGAAGTTTATAGGCCTTTGTCCACATCCCTGTGGTATTTAATGCCTTCCAAATCTTAACAGATCAAGCTCCCCAGCATCCTGAGAGGCCTTGTCAGGAAAGCTTCATCTAAATACTTTAATCTCTCTTCTTGCAGTAGAACTTTCACTTCCCTTGCACACATCCTTTATGTTTGTTGAACTTGTATTTATGGGCCTAAGTTTTCTTAAACCCAAACAAAACAGTAATTTATCTACTTTATTTCTTTCAAAATGGTGTTCTTAAAGTACATCTTGCAGATAGATTATCTGTCCCTCACAGCAAAGCCTCACAATGGGAGCCTAATAATTGCTCTTTTTCTAATTTCACTAAATGAGTTATAATTATTTTACGTCTGCTTTATGGTTACGGAATAGTCTTAACCTAAGCTCTAATTATAATATAGCTTTCAAAGGGAAGTATGGACAATAAATTGATGGACTGCCAGCTTATGTAGGAGCATCACATAAAGCAGATATACAGCTGATGGTTTAAGGCATAGCATGTTAAAATTCAGGGGCACAACTTGTTCATGAATAAGTAACAGGGTGTAAATTCATTGACTGGTTGTTTTTTTTAGTGGATCAAACAGAGAAGGGAACCATTAATACTTGTCAAAATGCAAAGTACAGTTGAAGGTGGATGTGACTTGCACCAATAGGCTTGGGAGAATCACACAGAGCCTGGAAGTCAGGTTAGTCAATGCTGCAATGGTAATAATGGATATTTTAGCTGTTTTCCACTGGTTTGCCATGTCCCGGAGCACTGTGAATGTTACTGCCACAAATTAACCTGTCGCTCTGCTCTTCTGAAGTTTTTCTAAAGTTCTTCTCAGCCTTCTGATGTTCACTTTTTGTGGTGGAGTTTCTCAGGCACTTTTCATGTAAATCATGATTGTTTTGCGTTCCTTTCTGGAGGAGGAGAGAATTGATGGACTGTTGGATTTGACCAGTGTGGTTGGAGAGGACAATTTTCTTCCTCCAATCCACAGTTACTGCTGTAATTCTATAAACGTCAAAGTCTGTAAATAAACTCCTCCTTTTTTTTCTTTTTTTTTGCCTTGGACATCTCAGTGTGTGTGTTGTTCCTTCGTGTCAAATTGTGACATTAACCCCTTGGTTTTTTGGGTTTTTTTTATGTATAAAGTGATTCTTGACCACATATCTTGCAATTCCCTTATTGCCAGAGGTGGTTGAAGTTTGAAATACTAAGAACCAAAGTTTTTAACACCTTTGTCTGCTTAACAGAGCCTCTACCTCCCCCTGCCAAAGGGAAGTCTGGCTGCAGACCTGCAGCCGTGGAGGCTCATCCCGTGCATCCCTGGAGGATGAGTCTCCTCCCAGCAGAGCTTCCTGCAGACCCCAGCTTCCCACACACACTCAGCTGTGTTCCCCATCCAAAAGGGGACTCATGGCTCGTTCATCTCAAAGTAAAAAAAATCAGATATATTTGGGCATTTATCAGCTTTTCACTGGGCTGTTCAGCAGAGAGAGGTTATTTGGGCCTAAATCCCTGGAAGTGACCTTCAGGGTGGCTTTGCCTTTAGTATGAGAGGATTCATTGGACAGCACTGGCTTCTTGCTGGTCACCTGGGCCATCTGATGGAGCCACCACCCCTGAAAATGTCCAAAACACGAGTAGATGGCGGATTTTTGGTTTAGTGCAAGTGCAAGTGGTGATGATCACCCAAAGGTTGGACTTGATGGTCCTGGAGGTCTTTTCCACCCTCAGTGAGTCTATGATTCCATCTCAACACAGCCACCAGAAGGGTGCCTGCCCACCGTCCAGACCCCAAAACCAGGCACATCAGAAATAATTGACAATTTCCTCCCCGCCCCCAAGAGGTGATCCCTCTCTTTTAGGGTCCCTGACTGCATCTGACACCAATTTCATCCCAGGCTGAGATTTGAGAAGTCGGGTGCAAACTTGGAGATGAAAAGTGCTGCTTGAATGAGCTTCAGACTAAACAAATTAGATGTGTAAAACACACCTGGCTCTTATCTCCCTCACAGCTAAACCTTGGACTATGAGAACTAAATAAAACCTACCAGCCATTTCCTGGCCACTATGGGAGATTTCCCCTGGTTTATTTTTTAAGCCTCAGTGTCTGTTTCTTAATTACTTAAAGGTCCGTGGATTTGTTCTGTTGTATGAAATTTGATATAAATTGTTTACCAGACTTAAGGGGGCGAGGAGATTATGCACTTTCTTATTTTTAATATTTCTCTCTCCTATCTGCTGTGACCAGACAGAAATTTCAAGCAACAGTTCTTGTAAAACATATGGAGGCCAGCCTGGGAATTTTGCAAGGTAAGGGACTGTCCATGATGCCAGGATGTCTGGCTGCTGCTTCTGCTGAGCAGCTCTGCATCCTTTATATTTTGAAATTATTCTACTGTGACCATTTCCCATTCAGTTTAGTTTGGCAATATATCCTTGTTTCTAAAGGTGTCTACACTTATTTGACTACAGAAAATATTTACTTTTCTAAAGGGCAGCTTAACCTTTGTTTAAATTTGAGGTGAGCAAAAGGGCACTGTAATTATCTGCTGTATTATTTGTGTCACATCTGAGTTACTATGAGGGCTCAACATGCATTGCCCTTTATTAGGAAACTGCTTAACAAAACCCAATATAACCACAGGTTTTGCATCCAGCAAATATTTTATTGAACCAAAGGCTTGTCCAGGAAACTTGGACTCTGAGAACATTCAAGTGGCAGAAACCTGTCCCAGGGGATGGGATAGAGATGGGTGGTTTGTAATGGCAGCTGTAGCCACTTTATTTTAAATATCTTGCAGTCAGGTAAAGGGGAAATGTGACTTCAGTGTTTCCTGTTACAGAGCTTCAGAGAGGAAAATCTCCAGCAGTGGTGGAGGCTTTATGGCTTAGGTGGATTCGTGGGTAGGTCCCACTGCTTTCCCATAATATTCCCAAAATATAATTTCCCCATAACTCCCTTGAGAGGTAAGGAAGGAGGAATATTCAGTTGTAAGTGATCACTAGAAGTTACACAGGATGTTTCAGTCACACTTCCAGGTAGGAGCAGTTTTTTGTCCTGCAGAAAGGCAGTTCAGGGCTGCAGGGGGGAGCTCCCCCACTGTGGGCAGCAGGGATGGCTGAGATCACCCTTTAGTTTTGTTGTTCTTGATTAGTTGCAGTGTTTCTGGTCTTCTTGCTGTTTCTAGGATCACCACAGAATCCCAGAATGGTTTGGGTTGGAAGGGAGCTTCAGGCTCATCCAGCCTCCCTCCTTTTTTATGAGATATTACATTCCATAAGTAAAGCTGCTGCCTCTACCTTGATGGGAAGTTTTGATCCAGTGAATAATGAATTGTTAATCTTATTTGAGACAAAGGCATCAGTGCCTTTGCCACAGAAATTGTCTTTTAAGTACCTTTAGTACCCTTAGACTCATGTCTGGTTAAGGACTGGAAAAGTTTCACCTGATACTGTTGTCCCCAAGGAAAAATGAGCATCAAAGAAACCTTCAGGAGCCACAACCCCACTGGGAATTTGTATGGATTCACAGGCAATGTAGGAACCAGCATTCGATAATACCTGTTACATTGTGAAAAAAGGAAGCTCTTTCAATGGATGAAAGATATTACCAAAGAATCACACCCCTTTTCCAGGTGGGAGCCTTGTTTGTGTCAGTAACTGATGCTCCTCTCCTACAGAGATTCATGAGGATGCAGTTGGGATTATTTTGGAAAAGATACTGGAATTTGGTCAAGGCAGGCAGGTGCCTCCTTGGTTAGCTGGGAATGCACCATCTAAGCTTGGATGACAGAGGAGCTGCCCCTCCCAACAAAAATCCAGCAGGAGCCCAGCTGCTGTGGTAGCAGAGATGCTCTGAAGAGCAGAGGGCACTTAGAGATCCAGCTCTAATTTAAAGTCAAGAAACTTTGTGTGAATCTGTTGCTTGGAAAATATCCCAGGAGCAGCTGACTGTGATGGGCTGTGTGTAAATAATCAGCTCCTCCCAGGCTACTCCCAAGATAAAGCACCATGGCCAGGAAGGGTTATTGCTTCATCCCATCACTCAGCTGGTTTTATACCTCCATGGCAAAGTAGCAAATATATATGGAGCTGGAGGAGCTTGATCCATGGCATGCTCAGAGCAGGGTTTTTGTATTTGTGTATATTTATGGTCACTCGCTAAAGGAGCAGTGACCTTTTGATAGATTAATATAAAGTACTTCAGATACAGTGGCACAAGGAAAATGACTTTGACAGTGAATCCACTTGTTAGTGCTGGAATTGCCATGCAAGTGTAGGAAATGAGAGGCCTTCAGCTTAAAAATCTGCCCTAAAAATCAGCCTGGCCACCAATGTCTGATGTCTTAAGAAAGCTGACCTAAAACAGAGGCTGGACTAGATATTTATTAAAAAGGCTTCCAGAAGCCACTCAGGAGCCTGACCAAGGCTGCACCCAGGATGGGTTGGGAACACCCAATGGCTTGTTGGAAACACAAAAATGGCTGCCTGATCACGAGATTTTACATTTTTATCAGTTTTGGCCCATTTGCACATTGGGGTTTAATTGTCCAAGTACAGCTTCAGTTTATGAGGTCCCATCCTTCTTGTTCCTCCCTTCAGTCCACTGTAGTTTGTGCTTTTTGGGCTGAAACTTGTCCTTGGTCCTCAGCAGGAAAGGATTTGTTTTGTCTGCTTGTTCTGTGAAGAGAGCTTATGGCACTTAATATGGGGCTCAAAACTACATCCTTAGGTGGCACAGAATCTGAAACTATGAAAGCTGAAATCTAAGGCATCATGTCCACCACCACCCTGAGCAAAGCCCAGTTTTATATTGGGTCAGGCCTAACTTCCCAGTACACAGAGCTCCTTTGTCTTTCGCTCAACAAGTTCCTTTCAACAAACATCCATTTGCGAACATCAAAGGGAAGGCAGAGGCGGTGGGAGACAGCCAGGGACCCCTGAGGGTCAGGTGAGAGGATTGCTCCGTGGAAAGCTGATGTGAGCAAAGGGAGGCAGAGGGACATCTCCGACATCTCGGTGACCTCGCAGCGGGGGCCAGCGCTGGCTTGGCCAAGGTGCCCGGCGGGGAAGCCGTGCCGGTGGAGCACCGGGGCTTTGTTGTTCCGTGATAACGTGATGGGCTCAGCTGGAAACGATGCCATTCCTCCCCCGCGCTGGGCTGAGGATAAAGTCAGGGCTCTGAAAACACCAAAGGCTTTGAGGACGTTTTGAGAAAGAGCTGCCGGAGACAGGAGTCTCGGATCAGGAGCCGCCTTGTAGAAATCCTGGGGAGCGTTGTTAACCCTCGGAGCGCGTTTGGGGAGGTGTCAATCTTCCAGGGATGCTGCTCCTGCCAGGAAATCATAATTTATTGAGGTCAAGCGGGTTAATGGGCTGGACTATGTGCTACCAATTGGTAGACATAAAATATATTTAGTCCTGTGACAAACCTAAAAGGTTCACAATAGAGGGAGGCTCACAATATTAAAAAAAAAAAAATAAAAGTGTGATGAGTCGTTCTATTATTTTTCTCTGAGAGAGCTGTTTTTTTTTCTTTCGAAGATAAAGGAAAAAGAGAGAAAGCTGATGTTTAAAATAAAATAATAATAATAATAAAAAAAAGCTAGGTAGCTGTTATGTTGCAGATGTGCGTTTTATAGTTTTACATTTTTTTTTGCGTGAAAAAGCAGTTGGGATTCTAAGCAGACATGATGTAGAGCAATTTAAAATTAATAGAGCACTTCAAATTTTTAGGAGCACTTTAAGTTAGAAGCGATCTTGGTTTTGGGCAGGCTCGGCGTAGAAAGATGTAAAATTATGCAAGAGTTCCAGACATACAAGAACATATTGGCATAAAGGCAAACACTAATTCAGCAGATTAGGACAAAACGGATTATTTAAAATTCAGCAAAACAAAAATCCAAACAACAAAATTTGTCTTACTCTGTTCTTTCAGTATAGTTACTCAGCTTCCATTGTTCTGTTACTTTAAATACCCAGTGCAAGACTGAATGAAGAATGTCAGATAAGAATATTGAGAGTGAATATTACTGAAAAGTGAAGAAATTCTGCTCTGAGCAGAATTCTGGGCTGAGTGTCCCTCCCAGGGAGATGCAGATTTTGGATCAGCAGTGGAGGTACCTGTCTGTCTTTCCTAGGTGGAAGAGCAGAAGAGACAAGCTCGTTATTGACTCTCTCAAAGGCCACAGGGGCAAGACTGGGCTAATAAATTTTCTTCTGAAGTAGGTGAGTGCTCCTGCTGCCTCATGCCCTCCCCTTAGCCTCACACTACCTTTTCTGGATGCTGCACCAATCCCCGAGTCTTCTTCCTCAGCACAGATGTTTTCTGTACTGGGTCAAGTTGGACTGAGCTTTTGGTTTGCTGTTGGATTTGTGGGTGTGAGGTTTTGTTTGTTTGCCTGTTTGTTTTGAAATTGTTCTTGCGCCATCAGCAGCATCCATGGAGTTGGAAATAAATGGAATAAGTGGAGATTTGAATGCTAAAAAATGTGGCGAGGTGGGGCTTAGGTGGCATGGGTTAGTGGAGGATTTGGCAGAGCTGTCTTAACACTTGGATTTGATGATCTTAGAGGGCTTTTCCAAACTTAATGATTGTCTGATTCCGTGATTCCATACAGCACTGCTCAGTTTGCCTGAGTGTGCTGTGGTGTGTTTAATGCTCCCTGAAGCAGCCTGTGCTGTGGCAAGGGAAATCTCTGGGGCTGGAGGGTGCCTGATGGGGAGCAGGGCAGGGATAACCCCATGGACTAAAAAAGGTCTCCCTGGCTTGATCAAAGTTCTAAAACCAGATCAAATGCTTCGTTGAAAGCACATCCACACAACATTTGGTTAAACTGACTTGCCATTTGAATTAATCCCATCCCCACCTTGTCTGTCCAGATCAGCTGCTTCGGTACCAACATCTGTGATGGTCCTGCCAAAACACAGGAATATCCATCACCTGTCACACATTTGGGGCTGAAGCTGTGGATCAGGTGTAAAAGGCACAGGGAGAATCCCTCAGACAGTGGCTGCAGGCTGGGAGACAGAAACACTGACCCTGCTCAGCCTGGTGAGAGAAAAAGGGTGGTCTGGAGGGTGGGACAGGAAATCTCAGCTCTTTTTCCGTGGGAACACATCCAAAGTGCCCTCAGTCTTGCAAAAAGTGGGTTTTCTATTTAACAGGGTCATTTTTCCCCCCAATCTTTCTTTAACTAAGTAACAAACCCAAAAGCATGACCCTAATTATGGTGCATACCTATAAGGATAAAGTGTTAAATGGGTTTGAAGCAGTTCTCTACCAACTGGAGCACACAATAAATACCTGGATACACAGATTTTGGGCACTTGAAGCTTTTTATTGCATCAGAGAGATCAAGTGACTTTGACTACTGCATCCCAAATAAGTTTATTCCTGCAGAATTCCTGTGAGTGATTGAGTGTGTAACCAGATATTTCGTCACTCCCAAGAAATTAAGGATAATTTATTACGTGTCTCTTCCATGCCTGGTTGGTATTGATTTGCATTCTTTGCCATTTTGACATACACTTTTTATATTATTAAATGGTGTGCTTTTGTGATAACTCCTGGATGTTTGTATCCCATTGGACAGGGCTTGTTGCAAACGTGATAATGAAAAATGCAATCCCTCCCTCCACACCCTGTTCCCTCTTCATTTATTAGAGTTGCATAAATTAAAATGTTGTAGAATTCTTCAGTGTCTGTACATACAGACACTCATGTCCACATCAGAGGAAAAAAATCCTCTGTATTTTAATAGCTGTGCCAGCCAGCAATGTTTCATACAAAAAAACAGAAAACATGTAGAATTTAATAGAGAACACATATATTTCTTTTAATCTGTCCCTTATATTTCTGTATATGTGGTATGATTTTATGAGCTAAACTCTAGTGGATAATTTGGAAAAAAAAAATATATATGAAATGGCAAAGAAATTTTCCCGAAGCGCTTTGCTTTATATGTGCAATATAAAGATATCATTTTGCGTGTGCACACTTTGTTTTTCTAATTTATAATAAAAATGTACAAGAATATTTTCGAAGCAAATGGTTTCAAGTCAGACACTTGGGTTTATAGCTCGAGCAAAGGAAGAGAGCAGAGATTCTCTGCTTCCGCAGAACTGGGAAGTGTTTTATTATCCAAAGTCACACAAAATTACGTTCTCCATCACAGACCTCGAAATGCCTGACTTTTTCCCTTTTTTTTCCCGACGCTCCAGAATGAATTGGTAAAAGTTTTGTGGGAAACCTTAAATCAAAGTCAAGGCAAACCTCAAACCAAGCTCAGCCTTCGCGCGCCACGCAGACGGCGGCCGCTAACCGGGCACGGCGGCCGCTAACCGGGCACGGCAGGAAACCCGAAATAAAAGAATATTTGAAAAACGGGATCATTTTTGCAGACGCCCCTTCCCTTCTGACACGAACCTCCTTATAAAAGGCAAATTGTTTTACAGGGGTGGTTTGTAGGGCTGGTGTATTCCTACACGAAGAGGGGGAGAACGATCCGGCAGCAAGGCTGGGTTTGCGCGGTAACGCTCGCGCCTGGGCCCGGCCTAAGGAAGGCGGGAGTCGGGATTAACTGCACAGGCTGATTTACAGAAACCACACCAGGAGTTCCTGAGCACAGCCCCAGATAACAAAAATATCATCCCCGCTGTTTACAGCGGAGCTGGTCAGTTTATTTCTCCCAGTGCTTGGTTATGTATAAAAAGATGCCTGCGATTGGCCCAGCAGTCAAAATAAACAAGGCAGAAAGTGTTCCACCTACACAGCTTGGAGAGAAAGGTTGCTTTGCTATTTATTTAATAATTGACCATAAATGGAGTCAAAGTGCAAAGGGAAAAAAAAAAA
>VWYO01014347.1:0-12382 GCA_013400275.1 Rhadina sibilatrix | reverse complement strand
CCTCTGATTGCTCTCGGGAGCCGGCACGCTCGGCCGAGCGCATCCCGCAGCCAGTGAGGTGCGCGGCCCGGCAGTTCCCCCGCTCGGAGAGGGGACAGAGGCGTGTGGCTCGGCTTTGCACTGCAGCGTTTTCATGGCTGGGCAATGTTTGCTGCAACTCTGTGTCACATCTGTTTTTCCAAGAGCCGTATTCCCTGCCCTGGCTTTGTCCCGGGGAGCTCCAGGCTGTGGCCATGTGTCTGGACCGAGGTTGGCAGGAACTTACCCCGTTCTCCCAGCCCGGGAATGCCAGGATGCCGTGTGGGGATGCTGTATGTCAGGCAGGGGATGCTGAGACCTTTAGTACTGGCTGCGAGGAAAGTAGCAAGGGGTGATAGAACCTGCCTCTGGTAAATGCAAAAGAGTGGCAAAAAATGCTAAGGAGGCTGAAAAAAAAGCAACCAGTTATCAGAATTTATTTTCTAAAGAATTGAACTATTTTCCTCGGAAACTGTGTAGGGTCATTTGTAAGTTGTAGGTGCACTGCAGCTACACTTAGATTTAAAGGTGGAAACAATAGGAGTGAGTGAATGCATTTTTCCTAAACTCCTCCTTTTCGAGACTTGTTTGAAATATTTTTTCCTGACACTGTTTCTTTCCTCTGAAGAGAACAAGGTAAAAAAAAAAAAAAAAAAAAAAAAAAAGGCAGAGATAGAAGGAATCAATGCTAATGGGATGTTAAATTAAGTATTTATGCTACATGCCACTTTGTTTCATTTGTACACCTGAGGTAAACATTCCCATAGTAAGAATAAAATGTTTATAAATATATGTATACATATATAGACTGAGATATAGGTGGCTTGCGAGCTTGTGGATGTGCAGATATGTGTTTGTGTGTGGTAGGTGGAGAGAGAGAAACAGAAATCCACCTGTGCTACTGTAGTTTTGGTTTGCAGAGTGGTGGACTGGAGTGAGTGAGTCTCTGATACACCCCATGGGTTGCTCTTTATTTAAAAAAATAAATCTCCCTTTAAATCCACCATAGGTTGAGATAAAACAAGGCAGATTCTAATGAACACCAAGAGGTTTGAGCCCCCCGAGGAGGAGCTGTGTGCGGGTTTCCACAGCATGCTGACCTTTTGTGTGAGTGCTTCAGCTTGTCACAGTCAGCCTGCATGACCTTCTGGAGTGTGCAGGAGCTGCAGTGTCCTGGAGAGAAATCCTGTCCCTGTCGAATAGGCTGCAGCATCCTGATGCCAGCCAGAGCCACAGCCAGTATCAGTAGCACTTGATTTTCTGGAGATCACACACCATCACTGCTGTCAGAAAGGAATATAAAAGCCTGTTTTTATTAATCTAGTACAGCCTTCTACGTATTAAAAAATAGTTGTGCTATTAATAATGAATTTGTCACATTTCTCTGTCAGTTCCAATTTGTGTTACTTCCCAGCTGGCAGCAGCTTTGTCAGCAGTGCAGTGGGAGCTGGCAGAGCTCTTACCTGGCACCTTGGCTTTTCCTCTGTGCCCTATATGCAGCTCCCAGAACACCTGGGTGTTGCTTGCTGGGGGCTCCATCCCTCCCACTTTCCAGAAAAGTGCCCTGGTTCTTGGTACCATAAGGAAGGGGAGGGTGGCTTAGCTGGCAAGTGTGCCCAAGAGGTGTTTTCTATTCCTTGGAATACTAAAAAAGAATCAGAATGGTGAATATACAGGTTTTTAAATGAAATGACCTAGTCAGATTTTTTCATTCTGAGAAGCTAAGTAGTTGAGCATGGATGTCACTGGGTAACTGGTAAGGCAGTAACTTAAATATTCCCAAATAAATCTGCTTTTCCTCCACTGAGACCAGATTTGACTTTGAAGTAATGGAACACAGGGGATTGCATCAAATATCTGCTATGGCCCATCAGCATCTCCTGGCAGCAGCCATTCTGGCAGTGGGAATGGTGAGCTGTAGCCTATGACTGAATCCTCCCATCATGTTGCCTTTCATGGAGCAGGTCTGATGGATTGATGTGCTGTGGGACACTGTCCAGAGTCCCAGGGAGCCCAGAAAGGTATGTGACTGCTGCTTGTCTCCTTCTGTTTCAGTATTGCTGTAGGAAATGGCATATACACCTCTGACTTTGTCACTTCCAATGAACAGTCCATTAAGTCTGGAATTGTCTCTTTGGTATCTCTTGCCATGGGATTTTTCAGTCTGGTATCAGAAGCAGATGAGGCTCTCACTTCTCTGTTGCTGATCTGTCCCTGTTCTGCTGCTTTGCTAACTCTGAACCCATAAATTAGAGGCATTGCACTTCAGTAGCTGTGCTGAGCCCAGGACTTACTGGTATTGCCCTTGAAATCACAAGTCAGGCTGTGGAACATTGTGAGAATGGCTTAAAAACGTGAAACATAAAAAAATTAATAATAACTAACAATAATGGACTGAGTTTTGATTTTTCTCTGGATCCTTTGAACCCAGGGGGATGCAGTGCAAGAGGATATAATAAAGGGGTGATGAGATGGCATGTTCCCTGATCACTGCTGTGATACATCCTGGAAAACTGGGATATGGAACCAGTCAGAGCCTCGATGGCCACCATGGCTGTGCTGTGCTACCAGTGTTCCAGCTGTGCCAAGGGCAGCTTCCCAGGCACACCCATCACTGCACTCCAGTGCCAGTCCCTTGGCACAGCAAGGCTACAGCAGAGCACCAGGCACATTAAGCAGACAGTGTAGACTCCAGCTCAGTACAAGATGGGGAAAACACTTGAATGTGACAGTGTAAATACACACCGAGGGCTTTTAGCAAGATGTAGCAGCAAGGGTTTTGAAGAAAACTTCTGTTACTGGGATTGTTTGTTTTCTCAACTCTCGTTGCTTGCTTACTTGTCAAAGTTTGTAATCAAAACATTTGCTTATCCAGAGAACAGGCTCATGAATGCCTTAATGGGGAGCACAGCAGTGGGTGATGCTGGCAGGGTCCTGTGCCCTTCAGTGTGGGGAGCTTGGGGGACACCAGGGCGTGCTGCTGGGACTGGCATCTCCACGATCACCCTGGAGCCCTGGCAAGAAATCCTGCAGTGAACCTGATGGGTTATGGTTTATCTAGGCAGCTTCAGCCCTTCTCCACTGCTCTTTGCAACTCTACTTGGTGAGAGGCTGCGGGTCATCCCACAGAGAGGGGGACAGAGCCTGGGGGCTCCACGTGAAGCTATAAGTGGGGGGAATCGTTCCTTTCCCTGAGCCTCCCTAGGGCTGGAAGCAGCTGGAACACTCACCCTGGTGGGGTGGGGCTGGAGGACCTCCTCTCAGGCAGGAAGGAGAGGGGTGACATCCTCAGACCTGCCGTTACCATGTTTTCCAAAGCACTAAATTTTTTGCAATGCTGTTTTGTATATGAGGTTTATTTCTCCTTCTTAGCTGTGAGATTTCTGAGTTTTGCTGCTTTGCCTGTGCTGCATGTTTTTAAATTATTGCACATGCCCCAGTGTTTTTAGCCTTTGCTCTCTGTGCTGTTATAAATCTTTTGTTTAAGACCCTAAATTCTACTTGACAGCAAGCACAGGTACCACGGCATCAGCTGCACCACCAAACATCTGCCCCACAAATTCAGCCCTCAGTGGGCACAATGAGCAGAGGCAGTATTTCCCCTTCTTTTTAGAGAGAAGTTACTGAAAAAGGAAGGGGAGACCAATGAGCTGTAATTATAAAGGGCTTGTTGGTGTACCTGGACCTGGGTGCTGAACCGTGACTGCAGCCAAAAACTGCTCTCACAAAGTTCAGCAAGAGACAGCTAAATTGGAGTTACTTGAAACTGGTGTCACTAAAAAGCTGTGGGACTGAATATAAGCATCTGGTAGAAAAATATTTTAACTGTTAACCTGAGACCAAGATGGAAATATGGTAGAGGTGTCTCCAGGCTGTACCACACACCATGTGCTCGCAACATCTTTGTTTAACTCTTGGAATGGTATGAGAGTTATGGCCATGCTGAGGGGGCATCCTGGCAGTGATGCTGCTGCTGCACCTCTGGGGTCACAGGATATAAAGAAGAAAAAGTTAGAGAATTATTTTTATTAGATCATCTGTTAAGGGAAACCTAGGTGCATTTAGCGAGCACTCTGTGACAAACATCTTCACAAAGATCTACATGATTAACAAAGTCTCCTTGAATGTTGGTTTCAAAGTTACCTTTGTAGGAAAAAAATCTATAAAATACATATGTCTGTGTACACATATCTATTCACAAAAAGCCCAAAGCTTGTCTGTAATTTGCTGGAGAAATACAAATGTGGTGGTTGATCTTTCTTTTTAACTGAATTGAATATTAGCATTCTGGGCTTGATTTTCCATCTGTGTCCTGCAAAAAATTATACAGGAATTTTCTCTGACTGTGATGTGAGTGAGCCTTATGAATGGTGTGTTCAGCCTAATAAATTAATGACATTTTATTTTTTATAAATAGGTGTTTTTCAAGAGTTTGGACTGAAGCAATAAGAAATTCTTATTAACCTATCATAGTTAGCTTTCTAATTAGTGTATGGTTGTTGTTTTATAGAAAATACTAGCTAAGTATTTTGAATTTTCCCCCAAAAATGACTCCTGGGTAGCCAGAGAAGCTTATTCAGAATGTACAGGACTAAATGGAGGAAGAATTTGTCCCCAAAACACCAGTTTTCTGAAAGAGAAAACAAAGAAGCTTCTGAGAAGCAATGCAAGGTGCTACTTTAAAATTCAGTTATTGTCTCAGTGATTGACTGCACTAACTGTATCCTGCCAGAAACGACTGGCTTTTAAAATATATATTTGTGATTAGTTTAATTCATGGAGCCTTTTTCCTCTGAATTGATTTGATGAAATGAACTAGGCAAATAATAAATTTTTCACTGGAATGAATCTGCTTAATCAATTTAGACAATCAGTTTGTTCTTTGCTTAATAACATTTGCAAAAAGAAAACAAAGTCTTTCATTAACAAGGAAGCCCAGACATTTATAATGAGAGGTGGCATCTAACATCAGGTTACGTCTTCTGTAGGAGCAAAAAACAGGATTAAACATCTGGTACAAGTACCTGGCTCCAAAATGCTTCTCCTGCTATTCAATATGGGATTCAGCATTAAGTAGCAGGGAAGAAAACCCTGGCACAAGTCCCATTTTCATCCCTGGACATTTTGCCAGGGCAGGAGTTAATGACAAGTACATGGGTCCAGATCTGAACCCACCTCACAACCCTTGGCTTCCAGTCTGCTTTCAGTGGCAGCTCAGGGAGCAAGGCAGAAACCAAATGTGGTGTCAAAACCCTGCACTCAGTGAAGTTCTCTCATTTGCTATTTAGAGAAGGAGTTTGTTATGGAGAGTCATTAAATATCTGGTTCTTACAATGGGCTGCAAAGTAACAGCTCGGCTGGGAAGCCTGGGAGTTCAAAGCATCCCTGTACAGGGAAAACAAACACTGCTAGCCAGAGAGTGATTATGCTTGTACTGCAGTGCAGAGGACTGGTAATTCTAAAGACATTATCTCCTAACATTTTATTTTCACTGTGTTCTGGATTTTATGTTGATTTTAATTATACCTCTTAGGAATAATATCTGGTAAACTAATTTTGGTGAACGGCAATGAAAAAGCATTATCCACCTACGGTAATTACACATATTTCTTAGTCCCTAGATTAAATAGTTTTACTTAAACTGCACTACAGAATTTATAAACACCTTTTTGCAAAGTCTGCCAGTGGAGTTTCAGATAACAGAAATCTAAAATACTAATCTCAGCATCCCAGATGGCTGCCTCTAGGAGCAACATAAGCTGTTACTCCTGACAAATTTCCTTTTGCAGCTTTCTTAGAAAAACACAGCAAGCTAAGACAAAGACATTCAATATTTTCCCTCATGGTTGCTATTAATTTAATAATTTGGGTATTAATCCTTTTGTCTTAGAAATCAGAAGGTGGGGGGAGGGGTTTGCCACTGAGTTTTGATGCTGAGTTTTGCCTGTCCAATTGCTCTCCCAGGGGGTGGTAGAAATTTCTGCTGCCCGATGATGGGCATTTCCTGGTGCTGTTCAATATACAGGAGAATTTTAATGATCCCATCTTACATCCAATATAAGAATAGACTGACACTTTGGGTTCTTTTGATTAAGCAAATATCCTATTTACTAAATGGAATGCTCAAACCCATTATTTCTAATATTTTATTGTGAAAAACATTAACAAAACATTAAACTTCCCCCATGTTTTCACCATATTTGGAAACTGAAGCTGAGGATGAGCAGTTGATTTCACTTGTGGGTGATATCTAATCACTGATAGCCTCCTCCTGGGACACTCTCCACTTCTCTCCACCATTGCCTTCTCCTTCAAGCCTCTCCTCAAAGTACATCTTTCCCCCAGCACTTTGCAGGTAGATACATATGGAAGTTCTAGGCTAAAATTTATAATAAAATGGAAGTAAGTCCAAATATCTGCAAGATGGGAAAACTTTTCCTGCTCCTGAATGACTGCTTGTCTCTTTCAGCTTTCACTTGCTCCCAACAGCATTATGTGTGTCCCTGGGGTGAGAGGTAAGGATTTTGGGATGATAACCTAACTCTGTGATGTTTCCTGCAGAAGGGTTGATTGGTGCCAGAGCTTCCCTTTGTTTGTGTGAGTTTGGTTTTTTCTTTTCTTCTCCTGAAATCCTTAAGGGAGGCTGGGTCAGGAAGCTTGAGTTAAGAGTCTGAAAGCCCAATGTAAGGATGTTAAAGAAATGATGTAGAAGATGCATAGCAAAATTTAGGGGAAGGCAAAGGCAGCAGCATGTAGAAAGAGAAGAGAGGGTTTGTGCTGGCATGGATATCCCAATCACTGTGGCTGTGTAAGCCCAGCTTGGGGAGATCCTGCTGGCTCTTTAGCTGGACCCAGATCTACACAGCCTCGCTGCAGATTCAGGTGCACTTACAGGTTGTCCATCCTGGCATCCTGCAGCTGATCACCTCTACTGCGGATATTTCCTTAGCATTGATTGATTAATGCTAAAAACAAAATTCCATTAGTGTATTTAAATCTTTCTGTGCAAATGCACTTTACTGTCAGATTCTGCCCTACTCCTGCAAGCTATCTGGCAAATATCTGCAAGCTAATCTCCTACCCAGGCACGAGCTGCTCAAATCTGCTGTTTTATTTGGCATTTCTGTGTGTCAGAAAAGTGAAAAGCAGGGACACAATACCTCAGAAGCAGCTTCCCTATTTAGCACTGTAGAGACACCTTTTATATTTTAGGCTAAACTTGGGCTATTATGCAGTGGCAACACCTGCTCTTTCACAAGACTGGACTTTTGTAGTCTGGGAGATGAAGCAATGAAAAAGCATCTAGGCCTAGGCTTGGCTTAGGGGTGGCTTTACTCTGTGTGTGAGCAGAAGATATGTGCAAATAACAACAACAAAAAAAAGGCAGATTCTCTTCTGCCTGATCTGCAGTAATGGCCCTCCCTGGAAACACCATGCCAGCCTACTTTCCTTTCATCCTCCAGGAATGCCTTCCTAGAAGTATTTAAACATCAGTTTGGTGTAACATGGGGAGGGGGCTGTTTAATGGCAGTTAATTGAACACTCCTGACTCTCTCTGCCACTGTAACATTTCCCAAAAGCTACTAGAAAAGATATTGAGCTGTTTTATGTTGAGCATGTGTCAAGATACCTGTTTTTGGTGGCTTTGGGTGAACCAGTTGTGAAAAAACACCAGAGCTGCAGACCTGGCCTTTTGTGGGGGAAATGTAAATTATGACATCCGTGGTTTGCATCTCGGTACTTTGTGGCTGCAACCTTAATCATCTGTTATGGCATTATATTCTTTTTGTGAGGTTGTGAGGTTTTTTGTGGTGGGGTTTGTTTTGGGGTTTTTTGTTTGTTTGTTTTTGTTTAAGCACCCAGAAATCAAATATTAACCTGATTAAGAATTCAGTGTTACATGTAAGGCAGAGAAGAGCTGCAGGTGGTGACAGGCAACTGGATTGTGTTTGATCTGGCAGTTTTCATCTATGCCACCATTTTATTCCTGCTGTGGGGCTGCAGCAAAATGGTGGCTCCCTTGTTCCATGCCTGGGTGATGAATAGAGTGTATGAAATCCCAGCTCCTGCATGCCAGGAGCAGTGCTCACTCTGGGAACAGAGCTCACTGAGACATGTACCCTTGCTACTGTGTGAGGTACAATAGGATTTCCTACTGGGGAGCTCCTGGGATTGGCGCGGAGAAAGAGCTGCATTAATTCTTCTCATGGGATGAGGATTTAGGAATTTCATTGTCCAGTGAGTTTTTCCCTCTCACTCTTGTGTTTTCTTTGGGCAGGGGAGGGAGATAATCTCCTTGGAGCACATGCACAGGATGCCTTATCATCATGTCGCTAAGAGAGCCAAGTGCCATGGTTGGCTCTGCAGCTTGAGCAGCCCCAGTTGTTCCTTTTGTAGGCTCTGGGATGAGTTTTACTCGAAGATTTTGCTTGGAAGAGGCTAGGTGTGGAGGAGGCAGGGCTTGGCTCACCCAGGGGATGTCACTGGGATGGCTGTGGTCCAGATAGGAGAGCAGGAACACCCTGCAGCTAACTGGGACCTCAGAATGGAAAACCTTTTCCAAGCAGAGACTTTTGCAGCTCTCTGCTGACCCAGGAGTGTGCCAGCCCTTTCTTGACCATTTCTGACATCCCATGAGAAGGTGCAGCATGGTTTTTTGTTTCACAGAATCAGAGAATGGGTGAGGTTGGAAGGACCCCACATCTCCCAGCTCTCATCCCAGAGCACACAGCACACAATTGCATCTGGATGGTTCTGGAATCTCACTGTTGAGGGAGACTTCAAACCTCCCTGGGCAATTTGTTCCAGTGTTTGGTCACTGCAGAGGAAAGAAGTTCTTCCTCATGTTCAGGTGGAACTTCCTGTGCATCAGTCTCTGCCTGAGCAGAGCTGCTCATTCCCCCACAGCAAAGAGCTGTGCTCAGTGCTGGGCTCTTTGGCTGACCACAGCCATCTCCATCTGCCAGGGATCTCCTTGGCTCTCACAAAATCATCAGCCAGTGATCTCTCCAGTGAACTCCCAGACAGATGTGGGGTGCTTCGGGCCATTTGGGGAGTTGGGCTGGGCTGTGGAGTCACAGAGCCTGAAGGTTCCTCTTATTCTTGAAGCCAAAAGCTCAAGTTGGACCTGGCATCTCCTCTGCTGAAAGAAACCTTTCTCCTGGGTGATGCTTGCATGTGGTGACCCCCGTGCAGAGGGAGGATCACCTGTGGCATCTCACAGCCATCACTGGACAAAAAGGGACTTTCTGGTGCAACTGAAGTGTCTCTTGGGGGAATTCTGATCCTTGTTGTGTTCTGAGACAAGTACAACTGTGAGCCAATAGGGTTCAGATCCCCCTGTGCCCTCCCCAGGCACTTCTGTAGGAGTTTCTGGGGATTTGTGTGTGTGTTTGTGCAGGGAGACAAATGGATTGGGGCATAGATTTGCTGCCTTCCAGCCTTACAAAGTAACTTGCACAATTCTGGCTGACTGACATAATAGTAATCCATTGGGATTGCTTGTTCACTAATAACTTAAAAAGGGAATTTTGTGCTGGGATGAGCTACAGAAGAGAAGCTATTTCAGCAAGGTTTTTTGTTTTTGGTGGTTTTTTGGGTTTTTTTGTTTTGTTTTGTTTTGTTTTGCTTCAAGTTTTCTGCATGCTTCAGCCTCACAGTTGTGCTTAAAACTGTTGTGTATCGATAAGAGTTTCCTTCCACCCATAGTCTCTTCTCTCCTTCTGTTCCCTGCTGTAAACAAGCCATTAAAAATGTGTTTATGACATCACAGTTGGTGACCATGGAAATGACTTTGATGTTAGAAAGACAAATATAGCATCATGATTTCACGGCAGGATCAAGGCAGGAGAAGACCCTTGTTCAAATGGTGGGTAATTAACAAAGGTGGTGGAGAGGAAGTTTGAAAAAAAAAGTGAAGAGCCAAGTGACTGAATATGATACACTTTAAAGATTTTTTCCACAGTGTAAAAAAAATATAAATTCAAAAAATCTCTTTCAAATCAAAAAATTGCAATGCTCTGACTGTACTCTTTTAAATAAAAGCCTATTGGGTAAACAGGTGAGTGGAGCAAGGGAGAAGCTTTGGAATAAGAATTATACATATGCCAAGAATATGCCAAAAACTCCAGAAGGCATCTTTCAAGCTGTAGTGATTTGTGCTTAAATCAGGCTTGGAGCTTTGGGGCCAAATGAGACCATGGGGCCAGTCTTCCTCCAGTTTACACCAGTAAGAGAGTCCTGCAGGTTTGAGTACAGATGGATGCAGCTGGGATCCTTATATTGGAAAATCATCATCTCTTGCCATGTTATCCTCATGGTCATACCTGCCTGCAGCCAGATGCCTCAAAGGAGTCAGGGGAGCCAAGTCTGGCAGCCAAGCAAAAGTCTTTGGCTCCCGATTTTGCTGTGATTCCAACTCCTCCGCAGTCCAGTAGGCCAATGCTCCTGGCATGGATGCATCCATCATTTACACAAGCTGTTGAAAATAAGCCCTTGTTTTCACACACATTTCATTAAATCGTTAGCATTACACGCTTCAGAGGTAGCAGGACCAAGCCTGGTAGGAAAGTATTGTCAGAGTCCTTTCTGGGCTCACTTTCTGAGCAGTTGTTCCAACGTATGTAATTACGAATAAAATAGCCTCTGAAGAGACTCCTTGGATTCAGAGAGAAATGAGAGCAATAATGTAGAGATTNGAGCTCCAGGCCCTGAAGATAAGCAATGTAGAAGGCAGGAGGCAAGCAGGAAGGATGGAACACCAAGATTTGGAATTGTTCATTGGACAATGGACGGGGCGTATGCAAATGGACCAAAACTTGTAAAAGGGGGGGAAATCTCGTGACTCTCCCTCCTTTTGCTTCCATCTTGGAGCCATCCGGGCAGAGCTACTGCTGTGGCTACCAGGGTATGGCCCTGAAGGCCTTAATAAATGTTCACCTTATTTTTATAACTCTGTCTGGCCTCTGTCTCAGCTTGGAAATGTTGCCGAGGATTTTCAGGTCCTGCTGCTGAAGCTCACACTTCCTCCTGTGCAAGGAAACCCCTAAGGTTTGGGGGACTTGTATATTCTTCATATCCAACTTCTCTCACCGCTGAAGGCTCAGCCCAGCAGACGGAGAGGAGGATGCAGACCCTACATCTCAGTACTGCCACCTCTCTCAGCTCTGTCTGGCTCCGTGTGCCCTCTCCACTCCCCAAAACATTCCTGATCCCATTGCCACAGAGCAAATAGCACATACACAAATTAGCCCCTATCTTGGCTTTGAGTGATGTGCAGGCAGACTTGGCTTGTCCAGTGACAGTCCTGAGCTGCCATCAGCCTTTCCCTGTATTCTTGGGGATTCAGTGTGTTATTGTGAGCAGGTTTGGTGTGTGATTCACTCTCCAATCCACTTGGAAATGGTTTAGCTTATGAAACAAATTATGGTGCTTTGTTCTTCCTCTGATTGTGGAGATTTTATGGTAGCAGAACAGGGCTGGGGGGGATGCTTGTGCCTGTGCTCTTTTGGCTGAATTTGCTTGTGAATGAAAACTGACTTGTGTGCAGCTGTTAGAAAGGTTTATTCATGCTAGTGTTTTGCTAGTTTGACTCTTTCACCCCCATGCACTTCCCTTTGGGATATGAACCCTGCAGTTTCGGGATAGGAGAGAATGGCTTTGCCATTTTAGCGTGGACTGGGAGCACATGGGTCCTAGTGGTGCTGCAGCCTTTCCCTGGGCAGGTGCCTCGCTGGTGACACGTTTGCTTTTCCTCCGTGCTGGGGTGGTAGTGGACTGCTACAGAGACCAGCGATTCCAAGTGTCTGGGTGTGTGTCTGCAATCCTCACCTGTGGGATGAAAGCTGGTCTTTAAATGAGCTTCCCAGGGGAGGCTGTGATGCCCCCAATTAACCCCTTACATAATTACCCATGGAAACAAGCAGCCTTGTCCTGGGATGGGGGAAAGGCACTGCTGGCCAGTAGCTGCCCTTTTCTTTAGATGGGCAGGTTGTGTCTCCCTCTGGGGACAGCCACTGGGGTGGGGGTGGCAGGGGAGCTGGGACACCTCTACTGTGGGGTGACAAGGAGGATACAAGGGCAGGGGATCCCCAGAGTGCTTTATATGCAAGTATAGAGAAATTCAGTTCTCCTTGGGCTAAGGACTCTGTGGTACCTGGGCAGCAAAAATTTGTAAAGGAGCAAAAACTCTGCTACTGAAGGGAAAAGGAAAGCTTTGGACACATTGGGTCTCTTTTTGTTATGATATCTAATTACCACTTTGGAGAAGGGAAACATTTCTCATCCAGCAGTCCCTCTGCTTCATCTCCTCTAGTGAGACCAAATTTTACATCTATGAAATCAGTACAGTAAATCAGAAAACAGT
>VWYO01014345.1:0-12666 GCA_013400275.1 Rhadina sibilatrix | reverse complement strand
CTTTCCAAACCAAGACAAGAGGACAAACTATTTAAGAAATAGAGCACAAATAAAATAATACACCTCTACACAATTCCTAGTAGCTTTAACTGAAGATGTTTAAGAAATTACCTAAATAACTATGCAATTCTTTATTTTCATACAGTGAGATAGATCAAGAGAAATAATGAAGATAAACAAAGATCCATCCTTAAAGGCTGATGGAAGAGCTTTCTGAAGTACAGACATCCTGATGGCTGAGGCATGGGGCTGTTCTACCTCGTTTCATTTATCTTTGGTTACAACTCTTGCCTTTTGCAGTCAGAAGAAAAAAGCTCCTCACCTATGGTCCCAACTAGTGTGATTTGAGAGCTTGGACAGAGATACAGAAAGTAAAATCAGATAACTCAAACTCTCAGTTGTCGCTCTCAGCCAGTTGTTCTGCTCATAACAATTAAACAGATGTTTGATCTATTCATGAATCCATTTCTGAACCCCAGCCATGTCTGGATTTGGCCCTGGGTATAATTTGCTGTCCAGTATAGTGAGGCAGCAGCACCTATTTCTATCTTTTAGATGATATAATATATTGTCTGTCAGAATTTAAAGCTAAAACATTTAGCTTGTGGCTTGTCATAGCCTAAAAAGTTACACAACAGTCTGGCTTTGGAGAAGAATGAAAACTTTTTAAGTGTAGCTGCATATTTGAGCCTTAGTCTTCTTGATGAGGTTACTTAAGGATTTATCACCTAGCAGAAAATTAAATTGAACTAATTGAATTATTTCCTGACAGGCTTTTTGGACCAGGGCAAATTATGACCAACCAATATAATGCTCTTTATCAAGATAACTGGACTAGTATTGAGGAAAACTGCAGGAAAGTTTATGCTACTATTCCCTGAGAGACTTGCAAGCAAAGCAGTTACAGTGGTTTGGATTAAATTTATATAAACTGAGTATCCATATTTAAATTTAAATGTATTTTCAGAAGACAGCAAACATTTAATGTGAAGTAGGGTGAATAAAACAAACTTTTGTGGAGACCTTGATTTAAGTGGTGAAACAGGAAGAAATTTGATGGCAATCTGAGGAAGGGTCAAAAGGCTTAGTGTCATAGCTAAGATCAAATCCAGATGAATTTTAGTGTAGACAAGTACAAAGTGTTTAGAAAGAAGAAACAGACTGTGTGAATAGGTGGGCAGCCCTGCAGACTTCTATTAGGAGAGGACTTGTAGATTGTGATGAATAACAAACACGGTGGTGATACTCCATCTCGAATATGCCAACAGAAACAAACTGAGCAAGGACCTCAGTGTGCTGAATATTTGACAGAACAACAGGTTTAAATAAAAACTGATAAATATGAGGTTAAGACACGTGGCAAATAATAATAATAAAAGCTCCCTGAAAACATTATGTCAGCACTGCTTAGCAGCCAAAGAAGAAAGTTGTATCTGTAGTTATAATGAAAAATGTAAGGAACAGAAAGAAAGAAACAGAAAGGGAAACATTATGCCATTATTTATAGCTATGTTATGGCCAAGTTTTGGATGTTAGCTGCCCTGATTTCTCTTGATTTAAAATCTAAGGGACAACTGGAAAGTTTGAGAAAGATTATGAAGAAAATGGCTGAATAACAGCTGTTTTGTATCTTCTTCAGACCAATGACAAAGCGCTAGTCAGGAGCAGGGACCAGTCCTATAACAGAGCAGGGAAGACACCTTTCCATGAAATGTGTAGTTTAGGTATGGAAGTCTTCATCAACAGATGTTGTTTTCATTGAATTTACATGGGTCAAAAAAGCAATTTGTATGTATATTTATATGTTTGTTTATTTGCCATAAGAGGATATTACTACAAATTATTTACAAGCCACAATCATAAGAATGAATACTTTTAAAAATTCTATTTAGTCCCTTCTATTCCTTCACTATGAAGAAGTATTTTAGAATATTAAAACTTGGTTAATAAACAGGAACACTATAGAAGTTTAACCTTTCTATTTATAATCTACAAAAAGTAATACAAAACCATAATTCAAGATGCAGCAATGGAAGCATACCTATTTCCTAATATACTTGTAACCAGGTCTCCAAACAGCAGTGTGGTAATTAGCCAGTGTACACTAAGACAATGCCATTAACACCTCATCCCCTCACCCCTCATTTTTTTCAAGTGTGTGAGGCAGAACGTGGCTGAGAATGGGCTGTACAGAAAGTGTTTGGGGGAGAGTGGGATAAACAAGCTATATCAGAGTTATCAGTGGGCTGTGCTGCTGGCTGAGTTTTGTTTATTGTGATGGGCTACAGGAATGTGCAAAGGGAAGTTTAAATATGGGATCAATGGGCAGCACTAAGCATATTGAATGGCAGCAGTCAATCTGTCAACATGAAGCCTTCTGTCTGATGGGAGAGCTGTTGTGTGCCAGCCATGGGGACTCTGCATGTGGTCTGGAACACTTATTACTTTCACTAACATGCTGTGATGAGTATGCTGGATGCCAGGTGCCCACCAAGCACCCATCTCAGAAGAACAGTGGGGGCAGAAAATAAGATGGAAAGCCTTGTAGGTCAAAATAAAAGAAGTTTAATAAAGTAAAAGTGATGGCTGTGTGGAAGCAAAGGAAAAAAATGTATTTTGTTCTCTATTTCCCCCCAGCAGACAATGTTCAGGCACTTCCTGGAATGCAGGGCTTCAGTAAGCATAGAGGTTTCTTCAGAACACAAATATGAAGAGTAAATAGTCACTGCTCTTTGTCCTTTCTCTTAGCTTTTGCTGCAATGTGAATCCTATATGGCATGGAATAATCCTTTGGTCATCTGTGACCCCTTCCTTAGTTTTGCCCGTCCCCAGCCTACTGATGCAAGGAGGGAATGTTGGGAGTGCCAGAAATTCCCAGCAGTCCCAAAACACTGGTGTGCTATCTTCCTGGGCATCACTGCAAAGCATAGCACTGTGAGGGCTGCTGTGGGGAAAATTAACTCTGTCTCAGCCAGACCCAATGCTCACACAGCCCTGAAGTTCACCTTGGTGTTGTGTAAAAGATAATAGTTTTTCAACTACTAACATAGTAGTTGAAATAATTTTTCAACTACTAATTCCTTTGGACATATGAGTCATTTAAGGGAGTAGTGCAGATGCATAAAGTTACTTGATTGTAACTGAAAAATTTTCAAAGAAATTCCAAAAGAAGTTAACTTCTAGATATTTCTACTTAGATCAGGGTGCTTCAGAAACCAGCCCAGTTTACATTTTCTAGACAAGTAATTTGGCCAAAGTTGATTCAAGTTTTCAAAAATTGGTTGAGAGTTGGGTATTTGTTGGTCCCTTTATCTCCCCTTATACAAAAGCTCAGATAAGATTTTTTTTATATGTTCCAATACTGAGTTTTATAGCTGCAGCTTCCTTCATGTGGAAAAGATCTTTGTATGATATGGTTCCTTTTTTGTTTGTTTGTTTCTACTGTTAATACTCCTAGTCTGTTTTATAATTCATCTGGCAGATATCTTTCATATATTGATCTCAAATCATACATTTATAACTTATAATCATTGCTAAGAATCAAACATGTTAGGAAGCTGTCCACTGAACCTTATATGCATCCTGATAAATTTTAAGATGTGTGGTTTATGCAAACAAGTAGTACAATTGTATATTTCCCTTAATCTGTCAGTATATTTCAATAAAAGCAACATCAAATAGCTATTAAAAAAGTTTATTGGATATATCAGCTAACAAATATCTTCTAAGAAGTAAATGAGAACCAGCAACGAATGTTGGCAAATAGATGAGGAAAATTTCTTTTATTTTTTTATTTAATAATGGAAATGCACATTTGAATAGCTTTATGACTTAGACAAATCACTGAAACCAAGAAAATTTAGAGCAGATACTTTCATTCTGAAGCAAGTTCATGACTTGATAATGTTGCTTATCAGCCATTACCATTAGAGGAGTTGCACAGATGCAAAACAGAAGTTTGGACACTACACATATTTGCTTTTCACATGTCCTCCTTTGAGTTTGCAAATGCCTGATTCCAGAGCTAAATGTGCTTGGTATCTTAGGTAGAAATACTAAGACAATATGAAGGCTTCAGTTATTTTGGGTTAGATGCCTAGGTATGAGGGGTTAATCTTTCACTAATGGCTGCTAAGGAGTGGTAGTACTGTTAAATTCTTTCTATTTATTACTGTATTTTTAAGGAAAGATGTTGATGCACCTCTCATGCTATTTCAGTCCTACTTTCTCATTCTGCCATGGCTTTCTCAGTTATAGGGAACTAGATAAAGTTCACTCATCTGAGTTTTGTGTCACTGTTTTCTTACTGAAGTTCTCTGCAATCTGCTTTATTTTGCTTTGAAAATCTACAGTATTCCTAAAATTGAAATTAATTTTTTTTTGCTGCTCCTTACAGCTAAGATTTTGCTAAGTTGCCTTCCAAAAAAACCCCAAACCAAACCAAACCAAACCAAACCAAAAAACCAACCAACCAACCAACCAAACAAACAAACAAAAACACACACACAAAAAACCCAAAACCTCAAAACAAAAAACCCACACTCCAACAAAAAAAAAAAAAAACAAAAAAAAAAACAGCAAAAACACATAAAAAACCAAAAACAACAACAACAAAAAAAAACACCCCACCAAAAAATCTCCACCCCAAATCATATAATTACTTGTATTTGCAATCCCTTCTGATCAGTCTGCTCTCTTCTACTGGTAGATTTTTTTCCTCTCTCTTTCATCAGTATAAACTATTGCAGGTGGCTGTTCAGTGATGTAATAATTTGAAGAAAGAGAGTTCTTTATGCTTTGCTGTTCATTAAACAACTTCAAATTTTCTCTAGGATTTTTCCACACAACAAATATAGTCCTCTGTATTACAACAAAAGCTCACACACATCTTTCATTTGCATCTGCTCTAGTGCTGTTGTGATTAAGCCCTGTAACAATCTCAAGATAGAATATGACATAATGACTTCAGTGTCTCTTCAAACATTTTAATAAAATGCTTTTTCTTTTCACTGCAACATCACTCAGATGGCACTATCATTCTGATACTTCTTAATAGTGTTTCCTAAAATGTTGCTGATGTTAGAGAGGATCATAATACATCTTTTTAATAATATATCTTTTACATCATAATACATTTTTTGGGCTGGGAAAGCAATCATATCAGTTTATTTTCTGCTTTTGAAATATTGCAGAAATAGATAATTCTGGATTACACTCAGTTTAATCAGAAAAGTTTGGGAACCCAAAGATTTTCTGTTGAATTTTAAGGTGTACATAAAAGTGCTTGATAAAAAAACGTATTTTCCTGAAAAAAAAAAGAAAAAAGAAAAAAGAAAAAAGAAGTGAAAGAAAATTTCAACTTTAATAAATTTAGATAGTTTTTTCCTGCTAATATTGATTAATTGATTGGCCCATTGGAATTATTTGAATAATTCCAATAATTATAGGAACCTTTGTGTGGCTGAAGTGTTCTTGGTTCACAGGTAATAACCCTGAGCCCTAGTTCACTTTGAAGGTTCCTAGGTATTACAGTAACTCATAATAAGCATTGATAAGAAATACCGTTGTTGAACTTTGAGATAAGCTATTGTTTTACTGATGAGAAAGTAAATGCATGGGATATCATTCTTAGTACTGATTATTGCTGAAACCTGTGATATGGCAGCTCTCTGAAATAAAACATCTACTGAAGAAATACTTATCAAAGGGAAGCTAGATCTGAACTGCTGAAAAGAGCATTTTCAAGGTTGTGTGGAATAGCATTTAGCTTCACGAAATAAAATTATTAGGGTTCTTTATCACAAAATAGAATCTCCCAAAGGAAATATAAAATACTAGGCAATACCAAGACTGTCACTAAATATGCTTTCCTCAAGATGACAGCTGTGATGCTGATTTATCACAGCAGAATATGCTGTCTGTATGAGAAAAAGCAAACTTTATGACAATTCATCTGAGATAGTTCTCTGATTATTCTCTGGTACTGTACTAGTCTCTCCCAAGATGCTGTGGCATTTTGGAGCTTGAACAAAGCCAGACACTTCCTAGGCCAATTCCCCTCTCTTCCCACACCAGGCAAAGAACCAAAAAATCCAATGTCCCAATCCCTCATTTGCAATGCATGACAAAACCAGGTGTACTGAGAATTTGAAAATGGGTGGTAAACTGGCCAACAAGATGATTGTTTGGAAAATGGGAAAGATAATCCTCCAACCACTGCATAATGAGTTGTGTGAAAAAAGGTTCTTACAGTAAGAAGTGTATACTATGTGTTTGATTTCCTGTGTAGCAAGATAAGTGTAGAACACATAGTCTGCAATCCAGTATTCCAAAATGAAGAAAAAAGTTTAAAAGTATTGGTTAAAAATGAAAATAAATCTTGATAGTCATAATGCCAAATTAAATTTCTATCCTTTTTGTGTGGTCCTTAAATAATTTCTTTCACAAAATTAATGTGTTTTTAAGATTAGAAGCTTGAAGAAAAGGAACAGAGCAAGCAAAAGAAATTAAATTAATACAGTTACATCCTAACAATAATCATCTGGATTGTAATTCAACTCCTAACCCACACATTTAAAGCAAAGCATCTTTGTTAATAATCACCCAAATTTCTTTTGTGAGTGTTGAAAGGAGAAGGGTACCTCTAAAGTTTTGTCCAAAACTGACCTTTGAAGTAAATTAAATGAATCACATTTTCAAGACCCCTTTCTTTGTTCATTACTATACACAGACTAGTGAAAATATTTCAAGTTAAACTAACATTTAAATGACTGAAAGTAAGTGAAGCAAGTTCTTCTCATGTTGAAGCAATAGATTTTTTTCATCCTCCATCATTTGCAACAGAAACAAGTAAAGCTATCTAGTAAGGTTTCTTAAGTTACCAGAAACAATGTACAACACCGGATGAGAAGTCAACATTTCTTAAAATTCTATAGAAGAATATTCCATAATTTCCATTTTATGAAATGGAGGCTTGCTGCATTTGCTCTGTGTGTCTATAGTGACTGCTGCAAAAAGGGTCCATTTTGAAATTGAAATGATTCTGTGAGACTGTTCAGGCTCCTGAGATCCTATTTACTAAAAGAGGAAAGTTTGGAGAACCCAGAATTATCCTTGAAGATAGAAGTTCCATTTTTAAGAATGAAAAATGATTATCCACTGTTAAGAGTTGCTGGTTTAAACGCACTTGTGAAATATGGGTTGCTGCCAGTACATGTGTAAGTTTTTGAACAGCTGAACAGCTTTCTGTCTGACTTTACCAATCCAGGAAAATTGATTCAAATAATACTTGGTTATTAGTCTGATGTTCACTTGAACTTTTTAATTCATTCTTTCAAATTGAAGTTATTTTAGAAATAGCATAAAATACAGCACTAAATAATTAATGACTTTTAGATATTCAGTATTTTAATTCAGGCTCTAGCTGCTTGATAAATAACTTCTGAGATTTATAGAATAAAATAAAGGTAAGACTATATGTATTCCAAAACAAGCAAAGCACATCCAGGAGGCATTTTGATTTGTGGGGCGAAAGGAAAGTGACTAACATAACAAATGTCAGCAATTCATGTGACGTGAGTGACAGGAGAATTGGGCTAACCTTATAAAGTTCAGTAAGGAGAACTGCATGGTGCTGGCTCACAACAACCCAGGCAGGGAGTAAACAGCTAAATGGCAATTCTACAGAAAAAGCACCTGGAGATTCTGATGGAGGTCTGGTTGAATAATAGCACTCTTTCAGCATGAGCAAAACAAGCTGCATACTGAGATACATTAGGAGATCTGTGGCCAGCAGATCAATGAAAGCAGCTATTTTCATCATAAATTGTGAGTTACTGAAATACTTCCTGTAGGTCTGGGACTCCAATTAAGAAGGATTTGGAGAAGCTATCAGAGATCCAGTAAGGGAGCTTGCAAGGTGGACTAAAGAGATGTTCAAGTTTACTCAAACAGAAAAGAGGAACTAAGGAGGGATCTAATAGTCTGAACATGGTAGTAGTAACAGGCTAAAAACAGCTAGTGAAGGATAGTTGCAAAGAGTGACAGCAATCTCATAGTGTTCCTCATAGTGAACAGCTTTCTAAGCAGGGCAATGGCTACAAATTAACTTTGGGACTTTGTATCTGTTTTTGAAATATGGTTTTGGGGTTTCTTTTTGTTTGTTTGTTGTGTTTTGATTGTTTGTTTGTTTTCCCAGCTGTGAGGGTAGTGCAGTGTTCCATCTGATACCTGGAGATGCTGTCAGATCTTCAGCTTTGGAAATTTCTCAGACTCAAGTAGATGAAATCATGTCTGGAGTTTTCAATGTTGGTGATAACCTCCTTTCCAGCAGGAGATTGGGAGAGATGAGTTTTTGAGACCCCTCCACCTAGTGTGTGATTCTGTGGTTCATTACTGCAGTATTGAGTACTGTACAGCAAGTTTTTTTCTTCACAAAGGGAGCTGATTGATGAGGGGCTAATATTGTTTTCTTTCTGTAAATGGATACTGAATAGAGAAAAAGTAAGATCAAAATTTCACTCCTTATTTTATGTGAGGTTGAATGCCTTAAAGACTTACAGTAAACTTTTTTACTTATTCACAAAAAACCCTTTCTTTATCTTCATCTGTGTTTATGGATTTAGCACATTAGCAAAGCTAACTCAGGTAGCCAGAATATGAAGCAAATGTAACTGCTATAACTTTTTCTTCTTCTGTCTTCAATTTCCTTAATAATACAGTCAATCTTCAGTTTCTGTAATTTCCCATTTTATTTAGTACATAGCTATGAGACATTCCTCTCGTCTTATCTGTGTGTCGNTCCGGTCTTTCTCCCAGAAAATCAGGTGAAGCCAGCAGCTTTCGTGTCCCTGTGTCTCAGTTTTATCCAGACAGGAATGCCTGGGTCCCCTCCACTGCCAGGGGAAATGTGATGCATCTCAATAGGATGGTGGTGCTCTGGGGAAGGATATAGCCTGGAGGGGTGCTAATGGCCCATTATCAGAAGGCCTCTGGCCTCTCCCCCCTTGAGTTACAAGAGATAAAGAAAAACATCTCAACTGCTTTTAACAAATGAAAATAGAATACACACCTTTTGGTTCCATAACCCAAGACACTGTGCATGCTTACTTTCCCCCCTGCTGCTCCATCTTAGTGGATGATGTGGTCAATGGGTAAAAGGTGTATGAGATGTTTTCCCTAAAAATTGTGGCACAATGCACAACGGACAAGGAGGACAAAGCTATTTTTCTTAGTCAGAGACATTTTCATTTAGCCTGATTTTTCTTCAAGAACAGATACTGAAAATATTGGTAATTGTGCACATACATGTTCTAATTCTCAGTGTGCTCTTTAACACAAGTCCTCTTTGCATCTTAGCTGCTTGAAATGAGGACAGGTAAATGCTTTTTAAGTAATATAAGCTAGCAGAAAAAAATTAATAAATATTAACTGGATTAATGATATTAATTGCATAAAGAGTCAGGACTGGATTAAAAGAAAAGGGCTAGTAGAAAAGAAGAGTTCTTTGTATTTCTCCCCAGTAACTGATAAGAGACCTCAAAGGACAAGGAAGAGTTTGTCTAATGCAATTCTCTTGAATATTTTTGAATCCAAGGTTGTAGAGACAATGCCAAGATGTGTGAATTTCTTATACACATGGAAAAAGGAATTCTCCGTTTTGCCCACTAAATTTCCCAACACAGTCACCAGAAGAATACAGAATTACCACTTTCTTCATTCTGTCATGTGATAGACAGTTTTGTAACAAATACAGCAATTACAAAAAACAAGTGGCCAATGTAATATGTGAGTGTTATATAGTCTCTCTTATTAAGTGAAAAGTGTTCTACTACACGGCAGGCTACATAATCCCAAGGCTGTAAAACAAAGCCATGCAAAACATTTTGAATTAAAAAGCCAGAAATTACACTTTCAACATCAAGTGGCTCCAATGTTCTGTTCCCTTCACAAAAACCAATTGCTAACATTCTGAGATACTCTATCAAACTTGACTCTCAAGGGTTTATTGAATTGGAATCCTGGAAAAGAAAGCAATTTTTTTTTTTTCTTGTCCTGGTTTGATGCTTTTTTAATTAATTGTTTTGCATTGTGGATCTTCATGAACATGTAATTAAATTGTTAAATGTAATTATTCATGAGTGGAGGCAATTATGTTAAAAAAATAATATGTGTTATTTGATTTACATGCGAAGCTTTTGCTGACAGGGACTGTAATATTTTTGTTAAAATAGAAGGCTTAATATCAGTCATAGTTACTAGAACATAGCAGATGAATCACATAGAAAAGCACAGATACACTTTGAATTTGAAAAGCCAGGGCACTCTTTCTCCTCTCCTAACAGTTGCTCTTGGAAACAGTTTCACTAAATTATAAATTATCTTTTAAAGATGATCTTATTTAAAATATAATTTATGAAGGTGATTACACAATTAGTTTATCTTATTTAAATACTGGACACATTATGTACTTCAAAAGTTATTGTTGCCCTCAAATCAAGATGAACCTCCCTCTGTTGAAGAGGGAATATGTTGCTTTTTTGCAGGATGCTGTAAGAGAAACTACTAAGTTTTCCAGCATTAATACTTAATTGGCAGTGTTCAATTTTGTCTTTCCCTTTGAAGTTATCTGAAAAGCATTATTCTTGTAAAACAATGGCTATACCAGTATCACTGTGCAATAATTTTGGGTCAAGATGGAACTTTAGGGAGGAAAACTCAGCAGAATTCGTGAGACTGACTTCATTCAGTAGTGGTTTTAGTTGTCAAGTGACTAGATGATGATAATATGAGGTGAGCCAGGCAACCTACACCTATTCTGGTGGTGACATTGTCTATCCAATGTCAGATGGGCTGGATAATCTATGACACTGCCAAAATACTAACATTATTGAAAATTTGTTAGGTTTGAGATTTTTACCAGAATGGACAGACACAGCAAATCTGTCTCAGTCTTGGAAAGGCAGCTCCATAAACAGCAAAACACTCATATTTTATGAAAATCACAAAATTTTAATTTATATCCAATTTATTAGATATATTTCAACTGATTCTTAAAGCAAATCTATTCAGAAAAGTTTACGGTTGAAAATACTTTAATAATCTGGACTTCTAATGAGGAGAAATACTACAAAATAAGAAAATTAGGAGAAACATTAACAATCAACAAAGTCTGTATTGTAAAGCAGATAAAATTATAAAGTGATACTTGATGGAGTATACTGAGTTAAAATTTGATCAGAAATGGTAAAATGTCTTGACAATTTCTTACCAGCATAATAGACATTAAATCAATGTACTCTACAGCTGCATTTCCTGGTTTCAGCCATGATTGACTGCTGATTCAGCTTCATCTGTTGCAGTCAACTGTCAAGTTACAGAAATATCATTGAACTAATTTCCAAAATGCCTTTATTAATTCAGCTAAATATTTGTCTGTTTTCCAGAACTGTGAAGCTGATAAAATGTTTTAGTGTACAGGCAACCAATTTTGCAAAGCAGCATAGTACTCATTTTTTTTTTCAAATATAACCTTGCAATACAATATATAATCACAACTTCTATATTTTGAGGATATTGAGCAGCAGAAGTGCTGACTTACACCTTGCAAATAGAAAAAAAAAAAAAATAGAGAAAAAAATCCTATGAAACCAAGTTCATAATCACTCCTAGGACTTCCAGATCTCTACTTTCCTTTTACTTGTGCTCTTAAAAGTACTAGTAATTTTGTTTAAAATTCCATTTTAAGCATGAATAAATTTTCTGTACTAGTTAATGCAACTATTAAAGCCTAGCACAAATTCCCAAGGTATGCAGACGAAGTTACATAAAATATTTCAAGACTGAAGGAAAAACTTCAGTTTTTGTATGGGCTCCCACCAAGATTTTTTATAGGGGGAAAATATTTTTTGTCTGAAAATGGTTAAAATACGTAATTCTTCTCTCACCAAAACTTGTATATGGTAATGAAGCAGTTTCTCCAATGAATTGTAAAGAAAAAAAAAGAGGCAGAAATATCTTAAACTAGAAACTGCTTCCTTCCTTCCCCAGAAACTTCTTAGAATTTGAAACCAGAGATTTCTTCAGTCATATTTCTTCTGTCATATCTGTGCTTCTTATAAAAACTCTTATTCCTTCCTTGTCTGCTAACTCCAACCTGATCATAGTTCTTCTGGTAGACTTCCATCTTTCCTTATTTTCTCAGAGTACCACTGTGTGAAACCCTTTCCTTCTCATTTCCTGTGGCTTTATTTGAATCTTCTGCATACTCAAACTTTCAGCTGGGTGCACCTGACTCCAGGACTGGTACCTTGCTCTTCTCTTGGGCCTTGGCTTCTCATGAAACAATTTGCTATTCTGCTTCTGAACAAAGGGTGTTGTCTTCTTCTACACACACACACACACACACACACACACACACACACACACATTCTCTACAAATTTATATGTGAAACTAAGGAACAAATATATTTACTAAAAAGTCACATTTCTCTGTACAAATAATTAAAAGACAGCATAGTGGAAGAAAATCTAATCTGATTTTATAACCTGAAATATAATGTGAAAAAAACGCTTGGTAAATAACCTTTTTGCAAAGGTTATCCAAAGGTACCATCACTGTATTTATCTGTTTGGGGAATGTCTGCTGCTAATGTCTTTCCCATGTGT
>VWYO01014289.1:232711-251818 GCA_013400275.1 Rhadina sibilatrix | reverse complement strand
GGATTGTATCCTGAAGGTTTTTCCAGAGGAGTTATTCAGCCAGATGGCATGTTTGTTTAGCAGTAGCTCTGGACACCAGTTGCTCCCAGATGTCCTTGAAGGAGCAGAGTGTCTTGCCCACAGCTCATCAATCCTGCGCTCTCTGCCTTGCCAGAGATTGTGGACAGCATCTGTCCTGATGTTGCTTCCAATGTATCCCAGCATTTTTATCCATTTAAGGGCTAGGGATTTGGACTGCTTCTCCTTCCATGTGAGCTTCCCCATCATTTTGACCAAGGCAAGCTCTTATTTTGCAGTGAACTTCTCCCCACATTCATTTGTTCTCTCCGACCATGACTTGCCCGCTTGTCACTCCAGAATTTTCCCTCTCGCTTGTTTTCTTCCCGAAAGATCCTTGATGGTCTCTGTGAAGCTCTTGTTGGAGCAGAACTCCTCTCTGCTGTGATACATCATGTGGAGTTTCACAGCTTGCCCCTGCAGTCTAGCTCAACTTGGCATTTTATCCACGTTAGTCCCCCCAGCTCTCACCCACCTTACACCTCCTGCAGTCTGACCCTCCACGTGGCTCACTGGAGCTTTTCAAGACTTTCAAAGACATTCAAAAAGCAGGATTTTTTAATTTTTTTTTTTTTTTTTTTTTTTTTTTTTCTTTTTTTTTTTCTTTCTTTTACAGAATTGATGAAAATCACATCCAGCTGTTCATGCAGTGGACATTTGCAGCCTTGCCTTCCAGCACAGTGACCTGGTCCTGGAGCTGGTAGGGTGGGGAAGGTGTTGGGAAGCCTGAATTTTGCCTGCCCTTGCTCCATGGCAAGACTTCATTTCAGCAGTGACTGGCTCAGGTGGTGTCAACAGACAAAGCAGGAGCTTCTACTTCAAAACCAAGGGAAACATTGAATCAGTTTTTCTTTTGCTCTGTTTCTTCTTTCAGAAATAAGAAAAACGAGAGCGAAAGCTGGGGCAGTCACGGATTGTGGAACTGCCCGCTTTTCACACACAGGTCTGGGATCTGCCCTGAAATCCCAGCTTGTGGGGAGTTTCCAGTCCTTCTGGGGAAGGATTCACAGGGGAGTTTCAGCATGAAATCCCTAACACCCACAGGAATAAGCGGAACAAAGATGACATCATTTTTTCCTTAAAACTCCTATTTTTAAGGCAGTATCAGAATTTTCTTGAGGTTTGACTTCTTTTATTTTGTCAGGGCAGAGGTGGAAGCACAGCTTGCTGAGGGACAGTGGCAAGGCTGGAGGAGGAGGCCAGAGGGAGATGAGATTTCCAGCATCAGCTGCTGCAGGGAGAGAGGATCATCGCCATTTCCTTGAGCTCACAGAAATTGGGAAAACTGGGAAATACTCAATAACACAAACTTCTTTTAAAAGTCCTCAACTTGTGGGGCTTTCTGATTTGATCACTGGCATGAAACTTCAGGTTTTTCAAATTGGAGGTTCCTTTTATTTAACTGAAAGGGTGGTTGTGTGGCTAATGGGATTCCTGGGCTAATGGTGTCTGTAGCTCATTAGCCCTGGGCTGGGATTCAGTCCTTCAACTGTCTTTGAATGGAGCTGTTTTCATTTCTGTCCTCCTTGGCACATGCATGCACAGAGGCCACGACTAAATTTTCTGATTTCTGTGCCAGTGCAATCATGTGAGAGGTTCAGGGCCTGAAGGAAATGCTGAGGCCTCTTGTATGAAATAGGAGGGAGGATAAAAACAAGCAACTTCAGGCAAAATTTGGTGGATGAAACCATCCAGCCCTTCCCAGTATTGGTCAGAAGTAGCAGCAATAGCGAAGGGCAAATGCAAAGGGAGAAAAGCACAGTGCAGGCTTGGGAGACTTCAGCAACCTGAAAATTAAGAAAATTAAGAAAAAAATTAAGAAAAGGCTGGCATTGCCAGGGAAGTCATGGACATTACAATGTAGGTACCTCACTTCTGCATTGCTCAGTGACTCTAGAGTGTCCCTGCTCTAAAAACCTGCAGTCAGTGCTTATTAGAAATATCCCTCTGTTCTTTCTCCCTGGTGATGCTGGGGGACACCAAGGCTTTGAGACAAACCTGACCTTGCTTGTAAGTGCTACATGCTGGCCTTCCTAGGGCTGAGTTCCCCTGAGCTCTTGCAGGGACCTTTGGGAGTGGCTGGAGCAATGTGCCAGTATCCCTTGATGCTGGCCCAGGACCTGCCTTTTGTCCATGTTTTCCTAAAAGCCAATGGAAGGCTTCTAAATGCACCACTCTGGCACTTCTGTGTTAAACCAAATCCCACCTCTGCATCTTCCAGTGGCTTGGCTCCAGCTGCACTCAGCTCAGGCCACAGCAGACACTGCAGAAAGCTCTGGAATGTTCTGAAAGAAAAGGCAAAAAAAAGGGCCAAGCATCACCTCCTCTCAGTTTAGTCAGAAAATGCATGTCACTCCACTCCCTGGACAGCCTTCTGCCCACTGCCAATCCCTCAGAGGAGGAGGCTGGACTGGGGGGAGGTTTCTTGCTATGCCTAGGTGGTCACTGCACCATCAGCAGCACCATCAGCAGCACCATCAGCAGCACCTCTCATCATCCACCCCCTGACCCTTGGGTTTCCCTTTTGGAATCCACCCAGCTGCCCTTCATTTGAGGGAGCTGTGTCCCTCACCATGATCAAGCTGTGCCATCTTTTCCTCCTTGATGGCAGAGATTTGTTGTGGCCCTGCCAGCCACAGGGCAGGATGTCCCTGTGTGTGCCCGGGGCTGCACAAACCTGTAACAGCAAACAGTCCCCACCCAAGGTGTCCAAAACTTATTTTGGAAGCATGTGGCCAAAAAGTAAATATAGAAATAGAAAAATAAGTTTTGGGCTTGCGTTGTTTTTGATTTTTTTTTTCCTTTGTGTGAACATTTTGTGCCAGGTAAATAAACCCCTCAATAACATAATCTCAGCAGAAAAACAGGTGAGGAAAGCAGCTGAGCTTTCAACTGCTACGAAAACAGCTTTTACAGAAGGAAGTGGTTCTCTAAAGCAAGGATGTGGCATTGCTGCTCTGTAGTGGGATGTTGGAGGGCTCCAGCCAGCTACCTTTAGTCACTGAGTGACCATCACCCCTCCCTGGGGTCTTTCTTTTTTACCCTGGTGATTGATAGAGTAAGATCAGGCTCCCATGGAAATGAATTTCTTCTTATCCTCGCTGCTGTTTGATGATAGTGGAAGTGAAGGGGCAGCTGCTGGATTTATGGGATTTAAAGGATCATAGGGAGTCAGGAGAGGGACTCTGGCTCTCACACAGGATTTTTGGGGCAAAGCTGGTGTGTTTCAGCAACACTTGTCAGCCCTGCTTTAGTTGGTGCCCAGCAAAAGTGGAACTGAGCAGCACCCACGTGGCTCTGGGCTGGAGCAGGATTTTAATGCCATTTTAAATTAATGAGTTTTAAATTCATGAGTTTTAAAGACCTTTGCAGGACTGCTGTGCTGTTATACACCTGGCAACATTAAGGCTGAGCTGAATCAGTCTGTTCCAGCCACCAGACTGCAAACAGGACCTTTTGCATAGGTGGGAAGAGAGGTCTGTACCAGGATGACATTTAGACCTACAGTGACATTTTCCAAGCCATGCCACCCCCCAGTGCAGCAGGTTTGGCTTCTTCACCCATCGGTCTGGCCTTGGTAACACATCCCTGGGGATTGCCTGATCCTTATCTGTGGCCAGGATGGAGAAGGAACTGGGAGATCTCGCTGCCAGCTCAGCATCTCCCCGCTATCCTCATGGTTTGGGAATTTTCCTGCTCCCATGAGAAGCGTGGCAGTCAGACCTTCATTGATTTGCTCACTTTAAAGCTGCTTCAATGGAAAAACTTGTTTTTTCCTGTCTGCTAGGGGGAGGGCTGATCCTGTTTTTCAGCTCTGGGTGGGATCAGAAGTGGGATAGGGGTGTTCCATCCAGCACAGCCCAGTGCAGCAGTGCCAGCTTCACACCCCAAGTGTCTGCCAGGAAAGTCGGGCTCTCACGCCTGGCTTTGATTTGCTGCAAAATATTGTTTCATCTTGAAAAATGACAGGGAAAGCGGCCAAAGAGCAAAGCTTTTGAGGACGTGCTTTGAGCCAGCCCCGTGCCACCAGGAGATGGAAGAGGAATTCAGGACAAGCAAAGCCTTCTCCTACGGTAAAGGCCCCAGAGAATCAGAGAGTGCAAAGTTAAATTAAAGCTTGAGGTTTTTTTCTCCCATATTAAGGTATTATTAGGTTAAGTATTACTAGAAAGTGCTGAGCTTCTTTAAGCCCAGCTTGGTCTGTTTGAAGGAGGTGTTTGGCCATCCCTGTAAAACACGAGACACCACATGCTGCAGAAAAGCTCTCTGCAGAAAATTGTGAAGTAAAGGAAAAAGATACTAATTGGAGGAAATTACTCAAATTTCTGCCTTGGATCAGCCGGTACCAACCCCAGCGTTTCTGGAAAACAGCAGAGCCAAGGGCTTGGAGTGCTGGAGGAGTTACTGGCTTGTTTCCTGAGCATTAGCCACGTTGGTAGGGCTGCAAGGAAATCAAAGCTCATTAGCAGCCTGGTTGAGGACTGGGATAGAGTGGGAATGCTGTGAGTTAAAAAGGCATGGGGAGAAAGCTGCAAAGTCAAGGGAAGAAGGATGGAAAAGCCCCATCCTGGTGCCAGTCTCCCACTTTAGGGCAGGATCACAAGCCTGCAGGGGATGCATGGCGAAGCAGCCCCCTACTCCACCCCAAGCTCCCCACAGCACATCTCTGATTCCCACTCTCATATGAGCCTCACTCCTCACACACTTTTTTTAAGATATTAGCAGGGCTGGTTTTTGGGAGAATTGTCTCCTTTTCCACCTTGCCTCACTCATAAAATCACTCCAGAAAAATCACAGTGCAGCTGGGCTGTATCTCCACAGGGGTTGGGTTTTTCTCAGCCCCCCTGTGTTGGCATCACCAGTTTTGTTTGCTGGCTCTGAGTGTACAATCCCCCTCCATGGTTGTCCTCTGGCTTCCACAGGGAGAATGCAGATAAAATCCTGTCTTGCAGGTGTTTTCCCAATTCCCAGAGGATGGCTGAGGTTTATCCTGAGCTGGGGTGAGGACTGCTGGAATACCCAGGTGGGGTAGGTGGGGTTTTGGTAGTTGAGCTCACAAGAATCACATTTCTGCCGAATTTGTAGATTTTTTCTGGAAAATGTAATGGTGTTTTTCCCTGGATGGCCTGGCTGTGACGTGGAGAGGTGGGGGATGAGCTGTCCCATAGGCTTTCCCATGGGATTCTGTTCCATAATGCCAAGTGTGCAAGAACCAGAGCAGACAATGGTGATCTCAGGAGGATTAAACTTATTGGGGCTGTTGACAAAAGTCTCCTTCCGTGCCTGCCCCCCCACCAGAGCAGGGACAGCAGCCATAACATCAACAAGGGACCTCTTCCAACTCTCACACAGGGATTCATGGCCACAAATCATCCCCTTGTCTTAACCAGCCCAGAGGGAAGCCCAGCCATGCAGGGTCTCTAAAAACACTTGGCTCTCCACTGATGGGTTATTTCCTTGCATCCCTCGTTGTCTGAGCTGGTGCTGCTGTTGTTGTTGCCCCTCCACCAGTGAGCAGGGAGGTCCCTGATATCCAAAAAGTCCCCTTCCTGCCCCTTGGCTCTGGAGATTTCCCTGCTCATCCGTGTGTTCAATACATACAGGGCTCAAAGCATTCATGGGGGCTCAAAGGCATGAAGTTAAGATGATTTTTCCCCCAGTTTGTGGGGTTGGCAAGAGAACTTTTTTCAGCAGAGAACAGGCTCCTTTTCTCCTGCCATGGTCCCCATCCCTCTTCTTGTCCCCTCTGGGAGTTGCTGTTGATCTATGTGGACTTGGCCTCAAGGTATTTATTTCCTTTTCTCTTTTTTCTTTTTTTCTGTAATTTTTTTTCATTTTATCTTGCTCCTTTTTCCTGCTGTCTTTTTCTCTTTTCTTTTTCTTTCTTATTTCTTTGTTCTTTTTTCCTTCTTTTTTCTTTTTAATTTTTCCTTTTCCCCTTTCTTCTTTCTCTTTTTCCTTCTTTTTCCCTTTTCCTTTTTCCCTTTTCCCTTCTTCCTTCTTCCTTTCTCTTTTCCCTTTTGTTTGTTTTCACATCCATGTGCATTTCTCATCTCCCTTTCTCCATTTCCTTTTTCCTTTCCCCCCCACTTTCCCTTTTACACTCCTTATTTAAATACATATACATTTTCCTTTCTCCTTTTCTCTCTCTTTTTTTTCCCCCTTCCTTTTTTTTTTCTCCCCAAGCCTCCTTTTTTCCCCGTGCTGCCTTCCCCCTCTGTCCCTGGCGACACCCCAGCCATGAGCTCATGCAGCTCCCAGCTGGATCCCGGATCTGCGTGGGAGGCAGGGAGACGCTGCTCAGCCCAGTGCTGGCCACGTTCTGGGATCTGTGGGGGCTGATCCCAACATCCCAGTGCTGTTTGTGCTGTTTGGCTCTGGGAAGGGATGGCAAAAGCCGGCTGCAGTCTGAGCTTGGGGTCAATCCCAGCTTCTGGATGGATGTCTTGGGTTGTGGAGCCAGGGGTATGTATTCTATTTCATTGTTAAAAGCAGTTGGGGAGATGTTTTTCTTATATCTTGTAACTCTTGGAGGAGAGGGGTGGGTGCCTTTAGGTAATGGGCCAACTGTTCAGACCAGGTGGGGCAGTGTTTCTTACCTCTTTCACCACCTGTCCTCCCTCCAGGGGGATATTTTTCTGCTAATGGGCCGTTAAGACACCCCTAAAAGACACCCACATTCCATCATCCTATTGTGAGATGCTCCACCCAGTGGGGGGAGCCAACCATTCCTACCTGGATAAAACGGAGACACAGGAACACAAAGGCATGTAGCTTCACCCAATTTCTGGAGGAAGGCTAGACCCCTTCTCACCACCACTGGACCCTTGTTCAACAGGATCATCTCTACTCCACCAGAACCACATCTGCAACTTTAGGAGGACTTACTTTTGGACTGCTTCCAACACCCTGACCAGCGGGGTGTCAGGTTGTAGCTCTGACTCTGTCAGGGTTTTCCAAAATTGTTGTTTGTTTGTTTGCTGGTTTGGTTGGGTGGTTTTGTTTTTCTACTACATTTGTATTGTTAATATTCTTAGTAAAGAACTGTTATTCCTCCTCCCAAAATCTTTGCCTGAAAGCCCTTGATTGCAAAATCATAATTTGGTGGGGGTGAGGGGTTTACATTCTCCATTCTAAGGGAAACTCCAGCTTTCCCTCAGAGATACCTGTCTTTCCAAACCAAGACAATGGAGGAGTGCAAGGGAGAAGCAAAGGGATTCTGCTGTCTCGTTTGGGATCACCATCCCAATCCATTTACAAGTGGCTTTCCAAGACATCTGTAAACTTCCAGCGATGCTCCTTGGAATAAGTGTGTGCCTGTTTCAAAAATGCAAATGCTTATCTCCTCAAATGTGCCCTGCTTGAAATTCAGAGGTGCCAGTTGTCTGAGAACAAAAGTTCCCACTGGGCCTCTCTGCTGAGGCCAGAGGGGGTGAAACTGCAGTGAGGGACCTGTTGGGCCTTCAGGGCAGATCCGTGACCTGTGGAGAATATTTGTGGCTCGTGTTTCCCAGTTCTGAGCTTGCCAATCCATGAGAAGCTCATTCCCTGCAAATCCCTGGCAGGAGGGTGGAGCCAGGGGAGGACTGGCCTCTTCTCCCAGGGAACAAGGGACAGGAGAAGAAATGGCCTTAGGCTGTGCCAGAGGAGGATCAGGTTGGACATCAGGAAGAATTTCTTCATGGAAAGGGTTGTCAGGCATTGGAAAGGGGTTCCCAGGGAGGTGGTGCATCCCACATCCCTGGAGATGTCCAAGGAATGCCTGGACATGGCACTCAGTGCTCTGGGCTGGGTGACAAGGTGGAGACTCGATGATCAAGGTTGGACTCGATGATCTTGGCATTCTTTTCCAACCTTCATGACTTTTTCCAGCCTTAGTGATTCTGTGATTTGCTGCTTGGCCACTGCAGCATTGTCTTTTCCAGCTCTTCCAAAGTCAAACATGGGCTGCTAGCAACATTCTCAGGCCTTTACAGCTGGGAAATAGCAGCGACCTCCTGAGAGAGCCTGATGTCACAAGACTTTTCAGCCTGATTTCCAGAGCAGTGGTCTGGATGTGCTTCAAATTTCTGGCTGCTTTTTCCAAGCAGCATTGTTGTTCAGGATTTTTGTCTCTCTTTTTTTTTTTTTTTTATTCCTAGACTCAGCCTTCCCCAGCTCTCAGACCTTCTTGTGCAATCCATGTCCCATCGTAGACACGTCTGGGAGAAATGCAGAGATTTCCTGAGAGCACTGCCATGGAAATTCCTGAGATTTCTGGTGTGGATGGACACGTAGGGAAGGAGGAGGCAGCCATTTAGGAGGGGCATTTTTCCACAGAAATAAATCCCTTCTGCTCACCCTCTGCACTCTGCACCTGCCAAAGGGTTTTTTCACCCCAGAACCAAGGGAAGGCTCAAGCATTCGCTGCTGCGCCAACTCTCCATAGCTGCTTCCCACCTCTGGCAGGTTGGGAGCTTGGAAATGTGGCTTGGAGCTCTCCCTGCCTGCTGGAAATACCAAGGGAGCAAAGACATGATGAAAACTCCTGGGGAGGTGGTGGGTTTTGGCAGTGGGCTTCTCCCATGTTGCTGCTCAGGCTGAGAAAAACTCATCGCATCCGCCTCTGGCATGCCTGGAGGAGTTTGGTGGAATGCACAGTTGTGATCCTCCTGTGATCCTCTGAGTTAGGATGAGCTGCCCCTGCATAGGGAAACCCATCTGGGGAAAGATTTGAGCCCACACTGCCTCACGGGCATCCAGGGATCAGCACAGCCCCCTTGGAAAAGCCTTCCCTGCCACAGGCTGCCAAAGGAAATGTGCAGGGGGGATGTTCTCCTCCCCACCCTTACGTGACCACCAGCATCAGATGTTCCCAGGATGGGACACATCTGTAGGGACAATGCACGGGGCTGACCAGAGCACAGCCTGCTCTTTTGCAAGGAGCTTGGCTCCAGACTGCAAGCAAAACTGCCTTTTTTATTCCCAAAAATAAGATTATAAAAGGGAGGCGGCCTTCCAGCTGCTGCCTGTTGCAGCAGCAGGAGAGGAGGGGTGGAAAGGATGAGCAGTTTTCAGTCTTCCCAATCCAGTGATGCTCAAATGCCTGGACCAGGACTGGGGGCTCAGAATGTGGGATTTGAATGGAGAGGGGTCAAATGGAGGGGCTAAAAAAAGCTGTGGGAAAGTGGAAAAAGACCTGGAGTGTTAAGTGGAGGTATGTCCCAAAGAGACAGGGAGATGCAAGGTTGGGAAGGGTCACCATCCCTTTCCCTATGCCCATATCCCTTCCCAAGGCAGTTGGGGCAGGAAAATGGGGCAGATGTGGCTTTGGTCAGACTGGGGGGAAAATGCCAAAATTGGGAGGTAACCCTCAAGTCAGAATCATCAAATCACAGCTGAAGGAGCTGAAAGGACACACAATGGAGTCCAACCCCTGTCCCTGCACAGACACCCCAACAACCCCAACCTGGGCATCCCTGGCAGCGCTGTCCAAACCCTCCAGGAGCTCTGGCAGGGTTGGGAATGTGCCCATTCCCTGGGGAGCCTGGGCAGTGCCCAGCACCCTCTGAGGGAAGAACCTTCCCCTGATCTCCAGCCTGGCCCTGCCCTGGCACAGCTCCAGCCACTCCCTGGGTCCTGTCCCTGTCACAGAGAGCAGAGATGGGAGCTGCCCCTCAGGGTGAGCTGCAGCCCTCAGTGAGGTCTGACCTCAGCCTCCTCATCAGGCTGCTTAATCTGGGATTAATGCCCTGCACAGCCATCACACCTGGCTTCCTTACTCAGCTCCCACCTCCAGGATGGAGCTGGCTTTAATCCCAAACACGTTCAGATCTCGTTAAGCTCTTCCAAACTGCTGGTGTTTTTCTAGCACTAAACAAGGCTTTTGCGTTTGGGTGTTAAATCTGGCTCACCTGCTCTGTCCTGCTGGGAAGGGGGCAAAAAGGGGCTGCATTGGGAGGATGCTCTGACTTGGCCAACTTCAGTCCTACAATGGGAATAGAATTCAAATCCTCCTTGCTTAGTCTGTGTCATACCCCTGTGTGATGAGCTGTGGCTGTTCTCAGACACCTGGTGGGCTTGTCCACTGTGGTTTTTCAGGGTAACATTTCCAATTTTAGCATTCCCATTGCCCAACTTGCTGCTTTTGATCCCAGATTGACACCTACAACCTGCAGCTTTTGAAAGTAAGAAGAGGGGGTGCAGCTTCCAGGCTGCTCTGGTGGTGCCCTTCTGCCTTTCTCTCATGGCTGTTTCCATCCTGGGGGAGAAACAGTATTAAATGTAATGGCCCTGACATTCTGGAGCCACCTGCATCCATGGCAGAGCTGAGCTGCTTTATAAGCCCAAGGAGAAAGGATGGAAGGTGAGAAAGCACAGAGAAAAGGAGACTTATGATGCAGGTGGGGATTTTGAGTGGTTGTTCTGGAAAAACCTTCTGGATCTCCAGTTTTTTTGCTGTGTGTCAAACTGTCAGGTGTTTGGTCCAAAACCCACCCCTGCATAATTCCAAACACTGGGAATTCAGGTATCTAGATGTTTCACCCAGCAGGCCAGGCAGGGACCCTGGCAGCCAGGGCAGGATTTTGGCTTTTCCAAAATCATTCCTCATTTCTAGCAGCTTAAAAAAACCCAAACCAAACCCAACCTGAACTGTGGCAAAGTGCAATACCATGAGATGTGTGGAGCTGTGGGAAAGGTCAGGCTCTCTGCCTGTAACCCTCCTGCCCCAAAACTCCTCTTTTAACACTTTTTACTTAGAAAACCATTCTTACCCCCAAAATCACTGGAGCTCCAGGGATAAATACGTGAGCAGTGGGTGAGAACATGTTGAACTTGCCATTCCAAATGGCTCTGGTTTAGGCTTTCAGCTGTTGGACAGTGAAGTGGTCATGCTGTCACCCCAGATTTACCATCAGGAAAAGGAAGGATGTTCTAAGGGCTGGAGCAGGGAAGCAGCAGGGGAGCCTCGAATCCAAACACTACAGAGGAGCAGCCACAGTGCTCCACTGATTTCCAAAGGCTGTGTCATGGCCTCTGCAATATTCCAGTCAATCTAATGCAATGCTCATTTTTTTTCATTAACCTCCAACACAACCTCCCCATCTGCTGAATTAATCACTGCTGGAAAGCCAGAGGAGTCTTTTAGAAATAACAAACTACTGATTCTGTCCCTAACAACCTCTTTGTTTTCTTTTTTTCTTCAGGCCTTTCAGTTCCACTTCAATTCATTGACCATGCTCTTGCAGGGCTCATTTGTAAGGCATAAATATAATGTATATATTAGCTCACACACAAATAATTTCAGCCTTTTTACAAGAGTAATAGCTTATTTGGCCTTTGCCCACTAGGACACTCCCATCTCACAGGAGATTCCCAGCAGCACGTTGGGGTGCTTTCATCCCAGGTTTGGAAGCTAATTTTCAGTGAGTGAGAGCTGGATGTTATTCCTAGAGTGCTTCCCTGTCTGCAAGGCATGGAGCTATGAGTTTGGAAATCAGAGAATCATAGAATGGTTCAGGTTGGAAGGGACCTTAAAGATCATCCTGGTTCCACCCCATGCTGTGGGCAGGGACACCTTCCACTGTCCCAGGCTGCTCCAAGTCCCATCCAGCCTGGCTTTGGACACTGCCAGGGATCCAGGGGCAGCCACAGCTTCTCTGGGCAACCTGTGCCAGGGCCTCCCCACCCTCACAGGGAAGAATTCCTTCCTAAAATCTAATGAAAACCTAATCTCTTTCACTTGTAACTCATTCATGTCAGTTTGAAGCCATTCCCCCTTATCCTATGAGGCCAGGCCCTTGTAAGAAGTTCTTCTCTGTGTTTCCTGCAGGCTCCCTTCAGGTACTGCACAGCCACCATAAGATCGCCTCAAAGCCTTCTCCAGGCTAAGCCTTTCCTCACAGCAGAGCTGCTCCATCCCTGTGATCACCTCCATGACCCTCCTCTGGACTGACTCCAACAGCTCCATGTCCTTCCTGTCCTGGGGACCCCAGAGCTGGGCACAGAACTCCCCACCTTGTGGTTTTCCCTCAGCGGAGCCTTCCAAAGAGCTTTTCCTCATGGATGGCCCTGGCATCACCAGGCAGCACCCATCGCTCCCCCGGATCCCTCCCCCTCGCATCTTGCTGCCTGGGTGGGGAAAAAAACCCCCAGAAGATGGGTGTCTGAACCTCCTGCCCTTTCCAGCCCCGGGAAGCAAAGCACCAGGCTGATCCTCACCCCCCTGCCCGGGTTGGATCTTTACAATGTCAGGTTTTGTGGAGCAGCGCGCTGAGCTCATCGCAGCCAGCAGCGCTTTGATTTCGGTGCGGTCGCCGCGGCAACGGGGGGAGAAACAAAACACGGAGGAGTCGAGCACGGCGAAGTTTCCTGGCTGCCGGGGCTCATTTTTCTCCGTGAGCTGGCTTGGGGAGGCAGCGGAGCGGCTGCTCATGGAAACTCAAACGTCTTTCCCTCTCCCCTGTCTGCTCCCCCGTCCTTCTCCGCGGCAGTGGAGATAAAGGTTACACATCTGCTTCGGATCTGTTCTGTTTGACAAAAAAAAAAAAAAAAAAAAAAAAAAAAAANAAAAAAAAAAAAAAAAAAAAAAAAAAAAAAAAAAAAAAAAAAAAGCCGTGCTTCTTGCTGTCCCATAAATCCATAAATCATCCCGCAGCTGGAGCACATTCCCGGCTCTCGCTGGGGCTGTTTATCCTGCCACGTCCCACTGAGCGAGCCCTGGGGTTTGCCTTTGGGAAGGCTGCGCTGCCCAAAAGCTGCCTGCTGCCGTTTTGAGTGATCTCCGGCCTCCGGGCAAGGCCTGAGAAGTTTAAAGTTACCACAGGTTGGAGTTTTGGGATTTAAAACCACTCGGGATGCTCAGCTCAGCTCACGGGAACAGCACTTGCTTGCACTGAGCTCCGTGCCAGGTGCTGCTCCCCAGTAGTTTTGGCTTTACATTGCTCCACGATCATCCTTGATCAGTTTTCTGTGAATTTTCCTCAAGTCCTGGGAAAACTAAATAACCTGTGCCAGTTTCATCAACACCTTTCTAAAAACAAAACAAAATAGCAACACCAGAGGGTTGAGCTAAATATGTTTGACAGGCCATGCTTTCCTCCTGGGCTTTAAAGTCCAGGCAGAACAGACCATGCACAAAAATGGGGTGGTTCTCTCCCCACCCTTCCAAAATTATTTAAGCCAAATGAAAGATGCCTGATTTCCAACCTGATGCAAACTCCAGAAAAAATGCCAGACCAATTTTGCTGTCCTGCCCCTAAAACACTTATGGGGCTGCAAAACATAGGCAGAAAGCAACGGAGCACCTGGAAAACCTAGGATCTTCCAAATCCCCTTCCTTTACCTCATCATCTCTGTCTTACTCCCATGATTTTGGGCTGGGAACTGCAGTATTTCCAGCCCTGGTCGAGAAGATGCCCACACTTCTGTCCCAGTTATCCAAAGATCCTTTGCTGCAGGCTCAGCTGCTCCAAGTTTATCTGCCTCTCTGCTCAAGCACTTGGATACAATCCTAATTTCCATCCTTTTCCTGGAACTCCTGACCTTGCAATGTCAACACTGGCTGTGTAGGGCATTGCTGGAAAACCAAGGGAGGATCTGGGCAGGTACATCTGAGCATCTCTAGACTTCTAGCCTGGCTTCTTTCACTGATGTAATAGATTTAATACTGGCTAATAAAATGTGTCAGAGCCACTTTCCCTCTCTCCTTGTAAAGGTCTCCCTAGAAGGCTGTGATTAAATGCAAAGCTGCAGTGCTGAGGGAACCTAACCAAGCATTAAGTGCTGATGCTGTCCTAAATTTAAGGGTCTGGCTTCAATGCTGAACTCTAGGACACATCCTGCTCTTCGTTTTTATGACACCACTGGTACCATAAGTGGTTGTGTCTGCGCTCTAGGGTTGAACCCTGGAGGTCTCACCAGTGGGCTTGTAGCTTTCTGGTCCCCAAGGGCAGCAGAGTCATCCAAAGCCCTCTGGATTTCAACTGGAGGTGAGATTTGACAGTGACTATTGGTAATAGTTTGTCCCAGGGACTGTCCACTATCACTCTTCAAGGAGGAAATGTGGCTATAGGAGGGAGTGTAGGCTTTTGTGGCTTCTTCTGGGCAGCCTGACTGTGAAATGCTCCATGAGGAAATTCCCTGGTAAAATAAGGGCTAGTGGCTCTGCTGATTGTATCTCACCCATCTGCTTTCAGGACCTGAAGGGACAATACAAGAAAGATGCAGTGACAGGGCAAGGGGGAATTAATTCAAACTGGAAGAGAGTAGGTTTAGGTTGGGTATTAGGAAGAAACTCTTTCCTGTGAGGGTGGTGAATTCCTGGCACAGGGTGCCCAGAGCAGCTGTGGCTGCCCCTGGATCCCTGGAAGCGTCCAAGGCCAGGCTGGATGGGGCTTGGAGCCACCAGGCATAGTGGCAGGTGTCCCTGCCCATGGCAGGGGTGGCACTGGATGGCCTTTGAGATCCCTTCCAACCCAGACCATTCTGTGGTTCTTTCATTGGGACAGAATTCACACTCAGATTTGAACACACAGCATTACATTCAAGGCTCACGTGGACTTTAGGCAGGTCCCCAAGGCAGGGTCACCTCAACCTACACCAGCCCTGTGAAGGTTTTCCTGACACAGTCCTGGAAGACCTCAGAGGTTTAGAGCAATTCCAGAGCCATCCTTTCATCTCACCACGTGCCTTCAGCTTGAAGGGAAATTCTAGGCTAGAGTCTGGATTTCACAGCATGGCTGTCCCCCTCCTGGGCAGGGCTGTGAGACCTTTTGAACCAAGGCCAAGGGGCATTTTTGCTGCAGGAGGTGATGTCTACAGAAGAAATCCTGCATTAAAGGGGAGGGGGTCTGAGGCCACCCCAAAGGCAGCAGGGTGAGGACCTGGGGGCTCCCCAGCGGCAGCCGGGAGCGGAGCACGTGGCTCGGCCCAGGCTGGGCTATTTTTATTCCCGGTCTGGTCCCGCAGCCACGCTGGCAGATGTGCTCCCAGCTGCAGATGACTTCCATGTGCAGCCCCTCGTGGCCGCTGGCCGCGGGCCCGGGACGTAACGCGCTTCCTTAAAAGGCTCGGGTGGCTCCCGCACCGCCCCGGGGGTGCGGGGGGATGAGGGGCCCCTTCCCCAGCTCCCGCCTCGGGGTGGATGCTGCTGCGCCCTGGCATCCCGGAGGGCTGCACGGGCCAGGGAAAGCAGCTTTCCCGGGAAACGGAGGCGGCTCAGGCATTGAGGAAAACCTCTCCCGGGCTGCAGAGGGGTGGGAGGACGGGAGGGAAGGACCGCTTTCACTTAAGTGCAGCTTTTAAACCCCGTGAGAGCAAAAAAAGGGCGGCTCGGCCATGCCCGGTGCACGGTGAGGTGCAGGGCAAGCTCCTGAGTCCCTCGGAGCCACTGCAAGAGCCGGTTACAATAATGAATAAATAACATTTACCCGTTCCCCTGGTTTTTTTGTTAATGAAGCTCTGGTGGTGTGCTCGGGGAATAAACAGCACAGCTTCCCCAGCTCAGCTGCCAGGGCTTGGCTCATCCCCAGCCGAGCTGTCCCCTGTCCCCATGCAAGCGGCTCGGTGCTGCTGACAGGAAGCTCTGGGATCTGGGCTGCTCCTCCTGCCAGGAATGGGATGCCTGAACTGTAAATCCCCACCAGGACAAAGCCCAGAGCAGCCCTGGGAGCTCTTCCTGCACCCTGGACAAGTCAGGGTGAGGCCCTTGGAACCCTGTGGATGGTGTGCAGCAATGAACAGGGAGCCCGAGGTGTCAGACTTCATTTAGACTTCGTCTTGCAAATGGTGCTGTGGAAGGCAAATCCTCCTCCTGGGAGGTGCTGCCAAAGGCATCATTGTTGTGTGTGCAGTACAAGGGGAACATCTCCCATCGTGGCCCATGGGGAGCTGCCTGAAGTGCTTCAGAAGGCAGCAGGACAGCACCAGGTGGCCTTCTCCTCGTGACAGTCCCACCCTGACCCGTGGAAGAACACCTGAATAAGCCCTGAATGGCAAGGATCTCCTTTCCAAGATTAACCCAATCCAATCCAGTTCTCCAGAAGGCAATGCCCTCTGCCAGTTCTACCTCACCAATGCCCTGTTTTTGGTGTTCCAGCTGCCCTCTCCATGGCATGTGCCTGCAAGGCTCCATTTTTCCTTCCAGGCACCTCCAGCAGGCCATGGGAAGTGTTATCAAGCCCTGCCTGTGGACAACAAGAGGCTCAGGGAAACTGAGGATGTCAGCCCCAGAGCCCAGAGCTGCCCTGTGCCCTGGGGTGGGCCACTTTCATCTGCTTTGTGCTTTCAGGGGGAGATTTTTGAAGAGGCAGGGAAAAGTGCATTGTTTCTGGGAATTTTATGTTCCTTGGGTGAGCTCAGAGAAGGACAGGAAGGGTAAAAATCATGGCTATGGAAAGCGAAGGAGACAGATGAAAATACTTATGAGGTCATTGAGTCACACAGGTTAGAAGGGACACCCAGGACTGGCTGAGGCCAAGTTGCTCCATGCCATGTCCAGCTGAGTTTACATTCCTTCAGGATGGAGATTTCATAACCAAGATATCTCTGTTTCCACCTTTTTTCCAAGCTGGAAATCTCCAGGCTGCCAGCAGCCTCTCAGTGCTGGCCCCCTGAGTTCCCTTACTACATCTCTCCTCCCTTTGAGGCACAGTGGGATTCCCCACCCCAAATAATTGCTTTCCAGACCTTGGAAAATTATTCCATTGATGCCCAAACTGGCTTTAACAAAGACAAACCCACGAGTTTCTCAAAACCTCCATTAGACTTTATTTAAAAGTTCTTTGTATAGACTTCCTGACACGGAATCCACAATAAAAATAAAACCCCCGTCCCTCCCACTGCTCCCCCCTCCCCAGACTGTTTTGCTTTGTATTTTATAAAACATACAACATCAGAAGAACACCAGAGGCATCCTACACCACAATTTAAAAATTTGTTAACTGAGGCCTTGGTCCCAGCAGTGCATTTGCATTTGGAAACTTTGCTTCCTTTTCTATGCTAGTTCGGTTGGCCACATGTGGTACAAATGCATACAAGAGATCTAGTCTGAGATCCAATCCAGCAAAAGGAGAAAAAAAAATAAAAATAAAAGAAGAAGAGTGAAAATGGAACCACTTGTTTATCAGAATCAGCTGCTCTCTTACACAAAGGCTTCCCCTGTAAAGTTACGTTCAGTTATGAGAAGGATAAAAGCAAGCAGGTAACAAGTTGTAGTGAAATTATAATTTTTTTTTTTTTTTTTTTTTTTTTGACTCATGACGGCCAGAATTGGTAGGGGTGGGGGAGAAAGGCTAATTTAGAGACATGTTGAGAGACAACAACAATCTGCACTTAGGTAAATATTTGGCAATGTTAAAGCTATACAATATAACCCGGGCACGTGTAGCACTCAGTCCACAAAACAGTTTAGCACCATATTGATAGGTCATGCAGCAAAACCCTCTCCTCGGGGTTTGCTTGGGAGTTAAAAGCATGAAATATTACAGTGCAAGGTCATCTATACCCTTAGCTTCTACAGGGGCAAGGTGGCAAAGGTGATGCTGTCTCAGAGGTAAATGTTGGCCAGCCCCTGGCTTTATGTCCCTATCGTTGTCACCACGCCGGGGTTGATGGCACCTGGTGGAGAACGGAGGAATAAATAAGGTTTTGATGCAGGACATGGAAGGAAGATAAATGAGGTGATTGCCAGGAGCCCAACCCCATGCAGCAGAGTGGGAATGCCAGGGATTTGACTGAGTGCCTCTTACCAGGGATGCAGAGTTTTTCACATTCTTTCTGCGTGTTGAACCTGTTCTCGTTGCCGCCGCAGCCGCCGTACCAGAAGCGGGCACAGCTCTTGGTCTTGGGGTCGTAGTACCATTTCAGCACAAAGTTCCTGCAGGTGCCCTCCTCCTTCTGCAGCTGGCAGATATCCATGACTGTGGGAAAAAGCAGGAGCAACAGTGGTCAGTGGCACTCCTGGGTGAAGCACAGCCTCTTCTGAGCATATTTCCAGGGCAGGGCTGGAATGCAAGCTGAGAAAGGGCATCCACAGCTCAGATTGTGCACATCTCCTGTGACTTAATCCTATCTCTCTGCAAAGAGAACCTTTTTTCTCTGGAGGTCACCAACCCTGGTGCACAAGTCTGTTTGTCTCCTGTGTTGCTGCCATGCATCCAGGAGCAGTGAAGGAAGAGTGGTTGTCTGCAAATCCCTTGGATCTCTAGGAAAGGAGCTGGCAGTCTCAGGACTGGGGGAGGACTGGCTGGGCTGCAAGGGAAGAAGCACTGGCACCACTGACATTACTGACTTCCTCTGAAAAGAGAAATATTCTGTGTGAAGAAGCTCCTGGGTCCACCACACACTGCACATCTTGCATCCCTTGCTGCGTGAGTGGGGAACAAAACAGCAAAGTGCTTGGATGTGGCAAAATGAAATTGCCAAATAATTTAAAAGAACTAAAATTTAAAAAGTACCTGGTATCAGCCACTGATTTGCCATCAGGTCACACACCTCCCTTCACACAGCAGAAGGAGCTCATGCCACCTCTGCTCAGCATAGCATAAACACCACAGATAAGGGGGAGTCAGAAATCAGTATTGACCTTCCAGTTCAGCTTTGCTTTTGGGCTTCTACAGCCAAAAGTTTCCTCGTGCCTTAGGCAGGCTCTTTGCCTTTTTTATATTCAGATTTCCTTTTCCCCACCTTTTGCCTTTTGCCCATCTCCCTTTCCCCCATCTTCCAAAACACTGAAATTCAGCAGATGTGAAACACAGGAATGACTCTACCCCAAACCCTGCACAGGAATCAAATCCATACACTAATCAAAACAGAAGAATTTCTTTTGCATATATAACTTAATTTCCCCCTATTTCAGTCTGAAATTAAACAAAAGCTTACCCAAAAATTTCCAAGAACTGATGGAGAGCAAGAACTAGGGAGCTGAAATGTGTTTTAAGCTGTAGCAGGTTGAAAAGATGGGGAGACACAGGGTTTTAAGTCATCCCATGGAGAAAATGTGCCTGGGCTCCTCAGTTACACTTAGGAGTTATGTTTGTCATGGTAAAAAAAAAGTTAATAACAATTAAA
>VWYO01014289.1:200130-232641 GCA_013400275.1 Rhadina sibilatrix | reverse complement strand
ACCAAACAAAAAAAAAAACCACCAAAAACCCATAGAATCATTAAGGTTGGAAAAGTCCTCTAAGACCCTTGAGCCCAACCATTACCTCAGCACTGCCAACCCCATGCCTCAAGTTCCACATCTACACATGAAAAATTATACAAGAAGTCCATATTAAAAGGGATCACAGCATTTAAAAAGGCTTCAAAAGGGAAGTGGGTCTGGTGCACGGTTTTGCACCCAAAGTGCCGTAAGGTTTGGGAGCTCAACTCATTTCTCAGTGCTGCACCTGCTATGGGCTGAACCCAGAACCTGAGCCACCACCCAGCACCTTAAAAGCTGAGCTACACTGAACTCCTGTGTCCATTTTCCATGTGGATTCAAGCTCTGGCTTAGCAGAAAATGGAAAGGGAATAAAGTGAGCAGAGCGTGGCGGGCAGAGACCTGAACATCCCTCCAGGGCCCCTGGTCTGTTTCCTTGGCTCTGTGCCCAGGGCAGAGGGTGCCAAGTTGATCTTAAAGTATCACTTTAACCTCAGAAACAGTTGCTGGAAACATCATTAAGGCATGTGATGATGATCAGAAGGGGCTGACCTGTGGGACAGGGCTAGCAGAAACACATGCACTCCAGAGAAAACCTCATCAGGGAGGCTTTTCTGCTCTCCGAGGGTGGAATCCTGCTCAGGAGTGAAGCTGCAGGATCCTGCACAAGCCCTGTGCTGCTTCCTCCAGCAGCAAAGTGCTCAGACTACAGCCAGAGGATCCATGGTGCCCATTTGCATCCCCAAAGCACCTTGAAATCCCCTTTTGCCACCCCAAACATTTCTGTGGCTGGTGGTGGCTGCCTCCTCCTTGCCTCCACATCTCTGCAGGGCTGCCAGTGACAAAAACTCCCAAGTGTGGTTTAAATACCCTAAAATAAACCTAAGAAAGTCAAATGAGGTGGAAGGGTCGGTAATTTGCCTTTTCAAACCCTGCCATGCTACTGCAAGGACTAAAGCCCTGCCTTTAAGTACCAAAGCTGTCCTCACTCCCTGGTTTTCCTCCCAGCTCCACAAAGTGCCCTGAAACACCTCTGGGAGGGGGAGGCTGCTCTGATGAGGATTTTCTTGACTCTCTTCCCATCCCAACCCCTTGCTGAACCAACACAGGTGATTTCAAGCCTCTTCTCTCTTCCCAGGTCTCGAAGAGGTTTGCAAACATAACCCCTTAACCTCAGAAACTCCTTGAGGAGAGGAGGGCATCGCCATTTTCCTATGGGCTCCTCCCTCAACCTTGACTTTCATCTTTTGGTGGTGAAGGAAAATGTCTCCATGGAACACCCGAGCCCCATGGAGTCACCTCCCACCAGGTGTTTTGGTTACAGGCAGCGAAATGTTGGTAATTCTCTCATTTCAGCAGGGAGGTGGCACTTTTTGGTCACACAGAGGTAACAAAAACAGGCTTGGGGCTGTGCCATGCTCCTGTTTCAGCAGCCCCAGGTCCCTCATGAAAGCCAGTGAGCTCTGCCACTCAGGTGGTGCCAACACAGCACGTCCTAGTGGGACAACACACGTGCAAAGTGACTTGCTCATGCAAAGCAGATGGAAGGGCAGGGTCGTGTGAAGGAGCAAGTGAAAACTAAGTCTGTGCTGCTTTTGATCTGGGGTTGGACAGGCTTGGAGGCATGCTGTGAAATGGTCAAGGTGAAAGAATGGGTTTGCTTTGTTTGTGATGATTCATTTTGGGGGGGGTCAGGTTACCTGATGGTAATCTTTTCTCAAGAGGTGGCTGCTGCATGGCTTTCTCATCCGCTGCTGGAGGAGGAAAAAGTGCACGGGTTTGGATTTTAAAGGGTGTTTTCTCTCTGATCCAAACATAATTTGACAATAGGACAAAATGCAAAAGGGTGAATCCTGATGGGGTACTTACATGGCTTTAAGCATTTGTTATAGCACTCAGCTTCGGTCTCAAATCTATTGGCATTACCTCCACAGCCACCATACCAACCCTGGCTGCAGAACTTGTGTTTGGAGTCAAAGAACCACACAATCTGATAGTCCTTGCACTGCATGCCCATGTCAAAGTCCAGCAAGCAAGGGTCTGGCCAATCTGCATGGCAAAAGGTGCAAAGGTTAAGTGACTCTGAGAGGGTTAAAAGCTGAAAAAGCAAAGAGACTGAAAAGAGAAAAAAAGGGAAACTAAAGCCTGGTTCAGGACTGGTGGCATTTCCCTCTTGTGTGTTTTGTCTTGCTTTGCTGGGTGCAAACCTTCTCCAGCCTCCAACTTACCTCTTCTTGCTCTTTGTTTTGTCCAAGATCCAAACCCCAAATCCTTGGAGCAACATAGAGGGAACCCCTTACTCCCTACTGGTGCACTCAGGACCGAGCCCTCACACAAATTCCCCCCTCCTCTGTCTTCAAAGCTCTTTGTCTTGGCAGTAACTTGTAGTCCTTAAGTGTGTTTATCTCTAAAAGCAAGTTGCACCTGGTATATGTGAAGGCTCAATGAAGATTTAAACATATGTTCCTTTCCTGCCCCAAATATGATAATTTAGGTCCAAATCCCAGAGCTTTTATTAGCTATGCTGGGCCATCCGTGCTATTTTACCTATATAAGGAGGGCAGAGTGTGGGCTTTCCTCCAAGGTCTCTCAGAAGATTTGCACATGGGTGTACTCCATGAACTAGAGAAGGCTCAGCTAAACCCATCCCCAATTCCCTGCCCTCTTTATAGAGTCTTTATCCTATTGAAAACCTTTGGATTAGCATCCTTGGGGAATGCTCCCCCCAGATTGCTGGCTGCCATAAATCCTCAGGCAGAGGTGTTTGCTGCAAGTGGGTGGGTGAGAGGAGCTGAGATGGAGAGGTCTGTGTGGAAGTGCAGAGCAAGCACACAGCACATCCCTTTTCCCTGGGGCAGGAGAAGCCTTACACACCTGGTTTCCAAGGGGTTAAACAAGGGCTTAAACAAAGCCACCGTGGGGTGCTTGTCACCTGGTGGGAACAAGGCTTCTGAGGGGTTTGTCAGTGCCAGGGAGAGGGGCCAAAGAGTGAGAGCACATGGGAAGAGAAGGATGATAGGTCATGCAGGAAGGAGAAATGAGTTGGTCCAGCACAAGCCCTCGGCCCCTCCACTGCACAAAGCTCCAGTGGTGCCACCAGCCAGGCCTGAATGAGATCCCTGCTCATCCCACTCAACACCAGCAGCCAGAGATCAACAGCACTTCCACAATTCCTGGCTGAACACTGAGCAGCAGCACCTCCCCCTGCTCTCAGACCACTTTGTGAAGAAAATGAGCCACAGCGCAAGCAAAATGTTTAAAGGAAAGCACGGGCGCGATGATTTGGGAATGAGTTTTGGATGACAGATCCATTGTTGGTGTGCCTGCAGTGGCTGTGCTGATTGATGAAGGCTGAGAGCCCTTCCAGGTCCTTGGAGGAGGGGCTGTGACACCGATGGTACCACTGAGTGTGACAGCACTGATGTGATGAGCCCAATGTCACCTGATAAAATGAGGCAGAGACCCCAGTGCAGGGCTCAGACCCAGACAGCCAAGGATGTCACCAAGGACTGGCTCTGCAAAGCCAGGGACTGGCAGATCCTCTGGTGTTAGTGGGCCTGTGAGAGCCCCCAGCCCAGCAATCCCCCCATGGCCCGCACTCACCATTCTCAGGCCCTTCCAGTGGTTCCGCATTGAGCATCATGTTGGCCAGGGACACCTGGGGCTGCGCCGGGCTCTCTGTGGAGGAGAGGCAGAGGGTCAGTCAACAGGGAGGGCAGCAGCAGCAGCAGCACCCTCAGTGCAGTCACAAACAAACTCCCCAGGTCTGGATCTGTTTATCCTAACACACACATATGTGAAATGTTTATTGGAGGCAGCTGATGGGATGAGTAATCACCAGCTGCCTGGCTGTGCCAAGGTGGGATGGCCTTCTGCCCCAACCAGTGGCTCTGCTTGCGCTCATCCTTGGGGGTCACCACACAGGAGCATCCTCAGGGCCCCATGTGGCTGCTTTGGATGGCCCCCACTCACTCCACAGCATTGACAGGGCAGGGGTTCAGGAACTGCATGTGGCCTCTCTGGAGCCAGTTTAGCTTTGGTCTCTGGCCTGAGAGATGGCAGAATAAAACTGGCATCCCCCAGGGGAGCCAATCCATGATGGATTTGTACTCTGTTGTTCCCTCAAGGGATCTATCTCTTGGACCACACTCCTCCCATCAGGCCTCACATCCCTCTAGGAGCTGTAGTGAGGATTGTCACAGGTGAAAAAATTCCATGGGGCTGGAAAGCAGGAGGGGTCTGCAGCCACAGGAAGGTCTGGATTTGATTTTCTTTAGTGTACAGTTTTGGTGTGGGTAAGGGGGACAGTCCTACTCCGTGTCCAGTCACAGCTTGCCACCACTCAGTTTATTCCCATTCAAGATTTATTCTATGGGAAAAACAGCTTCCTTGGGCATTGGGAGCTCCAATTCAGCACATGCAAATGTTACTTCTACCCACTGATGTCTTTTCTCAACATTTTTGTGGGCATGTTTATTGCTTGTGAAGGTAAGGGACTGGTCCAAACCCGCTGAAGCCAGAGGAAAGGCTCTCCATGGGCACTGGAATTGTCTTGGAAGTGCCAGAGGAAGCCAGACACGGCACTGGCAGGACAAGCACAAACTTCACACCACTTAGCCAAATCACCTCTGTGCCAACTGTATTAAAAAAAAATAAAAAATTGGCCGTGTCTTGGACAGCAACTTCTGGCCGTGCCAGCGAGTTTGGTGATGTTCACATTGGATCTGCACACATGGAGTTTGGATCCCCAAGGGACTGAACCTTCCATTTCATCTCTTCTTTGTGGGTTTTTCTGAATAGTGTGGGAAGCAGATCAGTAGCTATGGGAGTGGCTACCAGCGAAGCAGCTCTTCTTGCTTATTTTGAAATCAGGCTGGGCTGCATTTACCAGTTTGACTCATTATTAATTGCAGTAGTGCAGGCTGGACCCCCACCAAGACCTTTTGCACTGATGTACAAACCCTCCAGCACATAACAAACCCACTCTAGGACTGCCTTTAATTATCCCACATTCTGTGCAGATTTAACCCCACTGAAGGGTAACTCCCATGTTTCAAAGAAACACATTTGCCACGTCTCATACCCTGCTGATGATGCAGAGGATGGGCAGGCAGGAGGTGACACAACTTAGCACAGCCAGGGCTGGGATTGTTGGTACCAATTGATTCCCAGTCCCTTATTTTTATTTCCCCTCCCACTTTTTGTGTCCACTTAACGAAAAAAATAGATGTCCACATGTTTTGAGGAGTCACTTACTCGTGCTGAATGACCCTGTGTAGGTTACTTTGGTCTGGGATTTTTGGTAGCCAGTGACGACGATGACGTACTTTTGCCCGCTCCTGAGCCCTCGAATGATGTGCTCTGTGCCTGTCAGGTTTTGCCTCTGCACGAGGGAGTGGTCGTGGGCCAAGGTGACAGTGACATCAAAGGTGTTGTGCGGCTCGGGGCTGGCCCAGCGCAGCCTGGCACTGCTCTCGGTGACATCTGTGATCTGGATGTCCTGGGTCTTTGCTGCAGGGCACAATCAGAAGGGGCACCAAGCAGTGAATGAAGAGGGAAAAGTCTCAAGGAGAGAAGTGCCTCAGGTGCTACAGAATCTTCTTTCCGTGGCAAGTGCAAGCCAGGCTGGTACTTGGCTGTCTCAAATACCACTGCGGGGAGGCTTTGTTTACCATAGCTCAGATGATTCACTGAGTGGTTTATTTATGTTTAATAATCTGTTGCAATCTAGCAAATCAAAGCTTTTTCTTTTTTTTTACAAGATGCTCACAGCTTGAAATTCCCAGCACTTTCCCAACAACTGTAAGTGTGCCCAGTCAGATCCTTCCTTCTCTAAGGTGCAATGGATTCACTGAGCTGCTGAAGACCTTCAAGCTAAGCCTGCCTAAGAGTGAACATAAAATCACAGACTGGTTTGGGTTGGAAGGGACCTTTCAGACCATCTCATTCCAACCCCTTGCCATGGGCAGGGGCACCTTGGCCCTAGACCAGGTTGCTACAAGCCCTATCCAACCTGGTCTCGAACACTTCCAGGCATGTTAACCTCAATAAGTCAAATAAGTTATTATGGAAATGTTTTCCTGCTCTGGCAGATCACTGGATGAGACCTTTATAAACACTGCTTAAAGCACTGGTGGAGCAAGAAACACCCAGAAAAGTTTATTCTCCTCAAGCTGATAAAAGCATAAGCCTTGCAAAAGCTGGTGGCTTTTATTTCTTGCTTTTTATTTATTATTTATGCAGGGACTTGTCATCAATGACTGGATGAGCTTCCCTATGCTTGGACACATTCTGTGATCCTTGCTCAGCCAGTGCAGATCTGCCTGTACCCCCTTGCAAAAATACCTGGGAAACGTCCCTTGTATGACCTGTGCTCACATGAAAGAGGCTTGGCATTCCCAAATAGGTCTCCACACTGATCCACTGGTGAACTAACTATTAGCTGAGAGTTCAAACAATGCCGTTATATGAACCACCACAAATAGCAAAACTTGGCCAAGGGCAATGCTACGAGGAAGTCAAGGAAACAAATGAGCCACACTAGAAGGAGAAGTTCTCTGTAGATGGAACTGGATGGATGTATTGTTCCTGATTGTGTTTTGCCTAGGGTCAGCCTGTCCCCCACTCATTTTTGCACAAAACTCTTAACACAAATTGACAATGCCCCAGCACGGATTCCCAGATTTACACCTAAACACCAAATTTGGCCTCTGGGTGACAGGAATAATCCTCTCGAGGGCCAAGAAGAGCCACAGCCTGCTGTGGTTTAGCCTAGAGGGAGGCACTGCCCACATGGGGAGAGCTGTTCACGTACCGCTGTGTCTCCTCCTGCCGCCGGCCGCAGTGGCGTTGGTGGTGGCCCGGCCGCTGGCTTTGGTGTGGGTGGTGGCACTGGCTGCTCCCTGGGCAGTGGCATTCCCCCGGAGCACGGAGCTGGCTGGGGCGGGCTCAGTGGCTCTGTCCTGGGCTGTGGTGCTGGCAGGGGTGGTTCTGGCAGTCGCCGCTGGCTTGATGGTTGCGCTGACCGTGCTGCTGGCAGGGAAGGTCCGGCTGATGGTCGCGTTGGGAGCCACAAACCTGAGCAGAATTTTGGAAGTGGAGAAGAGTTGATGTGGAAACCATTGGCGAGAACCCACCTGAGGTCAAGAGTCTTTGCCAGCTTTGGATTTACCCCCAGTAAAGAATGGAAAGCGCTCAGATCCAAGCGGTGAAAAGGGCTTGGGGCAACCTGGTCTAGTGGAAGATGTCCCTGCCTGTGACAAGGGGTTGGAACAAGATGTTCTTTACTGTTCCTTCCAACCCAAACTGTTCCATGATTCTCTGATAAGGGTGAATTCAGTAGACAGATCTGTAGCATGCCTGACTTCAAGGGGCTTGGCCTTCTAAAGCCAGGACAGCTTTGTGTCACCAGTGAGTCTGGGTGACACAAGCTTTCACTTCTCTTCTGAAAATACTAGCATTTATGCTCGATGGATTCTGTATAACAGATAATCCAGGGCAGCTAAGCCTCTGAAGATAATGTTTGGAGTAGAAAGCCCCAAATTAATAGTAATTTCTGGAATTCCTGACCTACACAATCAAAGTCAGCACGTCTCCTTCATATTTTTAGACAGATATAAATATGACATTTACCCCAAATTTAAAATTATATACAACCCTTCTCTATAAGATACCTCTGCTGCTCTTCTGACACAGCACTGGGGGAACCAGTAAAATTCATTGAAATATTATTAGAATTATATTAGTTAAAAGATAATCCTCATTTTTGAAAGTGAAGTTGGTTTTTCTTTCCTTTCCCCCAAAGCATTACTCACACTGCTTTCTGCCCGGTGAGCACAGGGCGCTGACTCTGGACTTGCTGACCATTCTGGAGCCATTCACACTGTTTCCTTACCTCTGGAGACAGGTAGAAAGCAAATTCACCTGGAGGCAGAGAGAGACATTAAATACTGGAGTTGAGGATGGTGGATACCCACCACCAACACATTACAGTTATTTTTTCTTAATTAAAAAAAAATAAAACAACAAACCCAAAAAGTAACTTTTGTTTTCTTGCTTGATGTTTGGTTACTGCAACATCCTGGGCTAGGAGATTTGTTATTCCATTTTACAAACATGGGGGCCTTAACTACAAGAGGGCTGTTTGCCTGAGTCTGTCACTTATAAACACATTTCTTGTAACAAGGCACTTCCAATCACACAGGTAATGTTATTTGTTCAAGAGTTAGAAGTTTCCAGGAGTGCTGTAAGCAGTAAATGGAAAAAGCAAACTGAGATAACCTAAACATTTATTTCCAGATGTTTGCTTCCTATTTATTGAAAGACATTCCTGAATCTATCAGCCCACTAATCTGATTTTCAGGAATTTTTGCTAAAAACCAGACTTCCTAAATGAGGTCTACTTCTTATCCTTGCCGGACAGATGTGTTTCGGATCTGTGGCAGCTGGAGGTCCAGCCTGGGGTCCCTAGCTAAGCTGAGATGCAAATTTTCGAGGCACAGTCAGCACATCCCAAATACAGCAGCTGTATTTATCCCTGAACAAAGAATCCTGTACATCTGGCCCTTAAATCTGCATACAGCAACTCCAGATCTCAGCCTGAGCCAGCCAAGGGCCTGCTGGAGATGACGTATATGCTGAAGTTGGGAAGAAAGATCTACTGGGTATTCAAGGAGCTCCAAAGAAACGCTGCAAAGGGCCTCAGCAGGACCTATGTGAGAGGCAAGCCAGGTGGGATGAGATCAGAAGCCACAGGTGAGCCCATGGAGACCAAGGCAAAGCACACTGAAGTGCAAACTCCACTTGGTGGATCAACATGGAAGGGGGTGGGGAGGCCAAAGTGAACAAAACCCAGACATACTCAACTAGGTAAAGTATCAGCAGCCCAAATTGCACCAAACAGTACAGACCATTGAAAAAAGGGCCTAACTTCAGTGGGCCCTGCTGCCCAGGACCTTTCAAATTAACCCCTCTGAGGCCACATGCTGCCCCTTCCATGACACTGTGGCTGCAAGATGTTATGCTTACTTCTGATAAAGGATGGCAGCAGTGTCCCAAAACGCAGCAAGGGCTCTTCATGGAGCTCTCCTGGCTTATCAACCAGCTTGAAGAACACATCATTTGGCTCGCTAGCGAGGCTGTAGATGTTCTTGGCATTCACCTTCCTGCCAATGCCCAGGACAACAAAGAAGTACCCTTTGCATTTTGCACTGATGACAGCCCTCTGCAGGTGCTCAAGTTCTTTTTTGTTCACTTTTCCAGTCATCATCAGCACTATGACTTTTAGATCCCGAGGGCTCGGCGCACTTTCAAAAACATGAACGATTGTGTGTTCAATCGCACTTCCTAGGGCCCTTGTGCCATGGAGCTGGGTCATTTGGTTGTGGAGGTAATTAAGGATCTTCTCTTTGGATGCATAGTCAGTTAGTGAGAACTCAGTTTTTACTGGTGGGAAGCTGGAGTTGGTTTCGTGTTCGTAAGGAGCTTGCTGGAGAACGGCCACCCTGGCATGGTGCTGGGATAGTTTTGGCTCTGAGCTGATTTCCAGGTTAGTCACAATGTGGGAAATGTATTTCCTCATCTCGCTGAACTGCAGAGGGGTGGTGGACTCGGAGCTGTCCAGGATGAAGGCTATGTCCGTGTCCACATCGGTGGGGGCTGCCCTTCTGTCTCTGAACGAAGGTCTCTGGCCAGTTCCACCACAGCTGGGATCAGGGTCACATACATCTGAGGAAGAAATACAGTGGGTTTCACTGGCAGGACCCGAACACAACCCTCCCTCACCACTGTAAACACCTCTTGTGTCACATGAAATACCATCAAACCCTGGACATTCACTGGTCAATTGCTTGATACTGAAGTAACTTCATCCCACAACATGTTCAGTTATGAGTTCAGTATTTTCTTATGTGCTCCTTTGTCCAAGGGGATCCCTGAAGCACTCTGTCATAAGTGGCAGAAGGCCATCTTCAAGAGCACTTAGGTATCGGTATTTGGGCTGTAAAAGTGGCAATCAGACAAAAAAGGAGCTTCTCTTTACACCATAGAGAACGCCCAGTGAACCTCGTTCACAATGCCAATGTTTTCTGCTCAGCCCAAGAATCCCTTGTATTCATCAACAAAAGGGTGGACTCCCAACTGGGCTTCCCTTCTTACAACCGACTGCTGTGTGACCAGAAGGATTTGGAACTGTCTAGAGGAGAAATTGGATGCTTTACCCAAACAAATGTGACAAGTCAAAAGCCTCTGAATGGTTTGGTTCAGCTGACCGCCGCCGGTGGGAAGAACAATGGCGTGACCAACCGCTGTGTTGTTGATCTGGTGAGATGGAAACAGAAACACACGGAGTCAGTTATGGTGACTTCTGCTCTTCTCAGCTCAGAGGAGGGGAGGGCAAGCCACAGCTCTGAGGGATCCTCTGCTCAGCACAATGCTCTTGGGGGCTCCCTTTTGGAGGAACCTTGTATCCCTGATGTCAGTTTAGAGTCAAAAACTCCAAGAAAAGGGACCACTCGAACCAGTGCTCAGTGAGTTTATCTGGGGCTTTTTTGTGGCTTTCAATTCCTGTCTGTCCACTCTCCCTCTTCCAACAAAGCTAATGTACTCCCACTTTCCCACCCTTGCATTTCTGTCAGACTCCCCCTTCTGTTTCATCCCACCCTTGGCATCCTGGAGCCACGCCCTGGGAAAGGAGCAACTCCTGAGAGTCTCACTAGCATTTCCCAGCATGTGCTGTGGTGATTATGGAATTAGGGTTTCACTCCTAATGGATGGATGAGTTTGGCCAGCAATACTCTCTTCCACATTTGAGAGGCCTCTAAAAGCCAAGCATTTCCTGTGGCATCCAACACCATCAAAGCAGACCAAGGGCATGAGGAGAAAGTAAAGAAAGGGTGAAGGACCACAACCTCCAGAGCTCTGGCAAGAACCGCATCCTGCCTGCTGGTGAGGAACACTGGCACGACCCCGGCGTCGTAGAGCTTCAGCACAGCCTCATTGAGCTGTGGGGACGCCCTCGTGTCCCCGTTGCTGAAGAAGACAGCCACCTTCCTCATCAGGAAGCCACTGCGGGCACGCTTGAAGGTATTCCTGGCCACGAAGGACATGGCGGTCTCCAGACTGCGTGGCTTCGTGGTCAGGGTTGCCTGGAAGTTTTGGATCTGCTGGAGGAGGCTGGATTTCTTCCTGGCGTCAGCAAAGCGGATCTCGGTGGTGACCTCGTTGTTGTAGGTGACCAGAGCCACCCGTGCCCCCCGGGGACAGTTGCTCTCGGCAATGGTTAAGTTGTTGACCACTCTGAGCATGGTTTGCTTCATCCTATTGAAAACCTCCCTCACCACGCCCGAGGAAGTGTCAATAGCGAAGGCCAGCTCAGTTGGGAAGACAGGGCACTCCTTGGGACCTGTTGGGAATGTGCATCGGGAGCAAGTCACACCTCAAACAGTGTCAGGATCCAAGGACAGTGTCCTCAGCAGGGGTAAATCATTCACATGTGGGGAGAGCAACAGTCATGACATGCAGCCACCCTGGGGTTTAAAGGACTGAATGGACTTACCATAGCAGCAAGCTGTGGAAAAGATGGAGAGAAAAAACAGCTTGGTCAGTGCCATTCTTGTAACATGATGGGAAAATAAGGGTAGAGAGAGGGGCTTAGCAAAGCACTGAGGTACTCACGGCACTTGTCTTTAATGTTCCGCACCAGCGCACATTGCTTTAGGAAATAAAGGAAGGGGGGGAAGAGATATGTCACACAGCCAACCCAAGGGTGTTTCAAAACAAGAGAGAAATTACGCCACACTTACATCTCTGGATTCTCCTTTCTCGCCTTTCAGGCCCTGTTTCAAAGAACGAAGAGAAATTGAGTGCAAAGTTTATCTACAGGGTGCCCCATGAACCCTGTCAGAATAACCACTGAACCATGGGTCGTGCAGAAGCCAAGGGAAAATCTATCTGTTTTCAGCTGTGTTTCCAACTACAGAGTGCAGCGTTCTTCTGTGTGAGGAGTAAACCTGGCTGAGGCCAAACCCAAAAGGGAGGTTGGAACCAGATGGTCCTTGAGGTCCCTTCCAACCCACACCATTCTGTGAGTTACAATGCTCCAGGTTCACATGCAAAGCAAGCCCAGTCACCTTAGCCTTTCTAGGGAGCCTCATTCCAGCCAGATTTGGTCATGGCCCATATCCTGTGTGGGGTAGTGAACAATAAAGAGATGAGAATCTCCTAGAAGGAATTTTAAGGGGCATATCACCATGGGGAATTCCTAATGCCTGGTAAGAGCATGTCTCTTGACTTTTTCCATTGGTTTGAGGAAGGGTAAATATTTGTCAGTGATAAACAGCTGCTTAAAAACATATAGAAACGCATCCAAGACAAATAAAGAGGGATTTCCCCAACTTGAAATCAGCAGGAGACAGTGATGGGCTTATTTTTCAACCCCTGGCACCCACAGGGACCATTACATGAAGTCAATCAGCAATGCAATGAACACTTACAGATGGCCCAGGGTATCCAATCTCTCCTTTCTGACCGGGTGTCCCAGGTACTCCTGCATCTCCCTAGAAACAGAAAGCAGAGAAGTCCTCTCCATGAACATCTGCAGAAGGACCCCCAGGAGCACTTGGAGGAAAAGATGTGTCCATCTTTCAGGGCATTCAGGTGGAAGGGAAAATTTGTACCAAGGTCCAACTTACTCTGCGGCCTCTGTTTCCTTTGGGGCCGGGGCCTCCAGCAACACCACGGTCACCAGGTGCACCCTAGGAGGGGAAAATCACACACAGCAGCTCTAAACGTGCACAGCTCCATGGAAAAATGCTCAGAAAATAAATGTACAGCTCATGGGCTGCACCTACCTTTGGCCCTGCATAACCTACGAAGCCGCGTTCTCCCTGAAACAACAGAAAGGTTAATTTGAATATGTTCTAGAAAATGCCCTCATCCATCTGCACTGGAGACCTTGGCTGCTTCCTTGTCCTCGTTGAGGAGTGGGAATGCTGGGCATACACCTACCTTCCTGCCTTTAGGACCTGGGCCACCAATTCCATCTCGTCCATCATCACCCTAAAATTGGAAAGCCACAATCATTCATATGTAAATGGTATGTCATATGCAAACAACATAAACCCCACAGGTCCAGCAGCACCAACAAAAAGAACCCACTGAAGCCACAGGCCTTTGTGAAACTCTTAAATGTTCCTTAAAGTTCCTTAGGTGTCCTTAGAGGTGTGAGGGCGTGGCCACACTCACCATCTCTCCTCGTGGGCCGGGCTGTCCGTTCAGCCCTTTGGGTCCAGGGTTTCCAGGCTCACCCTAAAAAGAGGAGCATCTGTTAAAGCATGTGCTGAAACTCCAGGCAGCTCTGAGCCTTCCCCAACCCATCAACACTGTTTTCTTTGCACAGAGCAGTCTGCAGCCCTCCTTGTGGCAGAAAGGCATGACTGGACCTACACAGCCTGAAGTGCTGCCAAGTGCATGTCCTTTAGTGGGACCTTTGGTGATTTTAGGAAAGATAAAACCTTCCCACATGGGCATTTTCTGAGAATCTGCCAAGGAAAGTTGCTTGGGAATCTCAGTTACTTTTGCCTTTCTGTTCACTGAAATGGGAGCCTAATGAGACAATGAGGACAGAGTTGCTTCTCTCCTCACTGTGCAAGCCCAAGAGGTTCATCTCATGTATTTCTTTAAGCCCATGCAAAATCCAGCAGCTTTACAATGCAGCTTTAGTTGCTGATGCCCAGTGCTCCTAAAGACATACCTTCCTTCCCAGGGGACCAATCCTGCCACGTTCTCCTGGGGGTCCTGGAGGTCCACTCCCAGCCTGGAATGGAAACAGGGAGAGGCATGTTGGCAATGTTCAAGAAAACTTGGGTGCCAGGAACTAGGGAATTGGATGATCATAGAAATCATGTATTGGCTACCAAGGCTGGTGTCTCTCAAAACACTTCAGCAAATTCAGAAGTCTGCTTCGTGTTTGGGAAGAGCTGGAGGTCCAGCTCAGTTCAATGCAAATGTCAACAGAAATTTATATTATCCCTAAGAGAACACCCACGGGAAAGCAGGAGGGGGAAAATCATGCTGGGGGTGGGGAAATGCAATTTGGCTTTATGTTGATGGGTGTGGCTGAGGAATGTAGCAGGAGGGAGAAATAAATACATGAGGTGGCCCCTGCAGGCATGTGAGATGGGCATGCTTTGGGTTCAGAGGATGAAACATCACAGAGATGCCCCCCCAGTCCACTCAGGGATCCTCTTTAACTAAAATTGCAATAATGGGCCAAACACTGAAGTCCTGACCCCTCTGTGGTTCCTTTTAGCTCTTCCTCTTCTGTAACTCTTGATCAAGAAGTCTTAAGCATAAGTTGAGAGGAGAATCATGCTGGAAGAGTATGTTAAAAGAGAGCAGAGCAGAGCTGGAGCCCTAGGAGAGGGGAATGTGAAGACACATTGGAATCTTATTAATTCAACAACAGTAGAGTTGAGCCAATGTCTAGGAAGCAGCAGAAGGATTACCCTGGGTCCAGGGACACCCTGCTCTCCTCTGATGCCTGGTGTGCCGACCTGGCCAGGGGGACCCTGTGTGGGAAGAAAAGAGAGGCTGTCAGCACAAGTGGGCAGGAACACACCAAGATCCAAGGGGAAGCAAATGCTGCAGTGTCTGAGGGATGCTTTGCAAACATATCACACCTTGGCTGGTGTGGACACAGTGGCAGGCGGGACAGCCAGGCCACAGGACCCCCCAAAATACCCAAATTCCAACAGTCTTTGTGGAGGAGACTCTTTAGGGAAGTGGCTGTGATGAAGTAACACCACAGCATCATGAGGCAAGGCCTTTCCTCTGCTGTGAGCTCACTGACCTGTGGCCCTCGCATGCCTTGCTCTCCAGCTGGCCCTGCTTGACCAGGTGAGCCCTTGGTGCCCTGGAAGTATAAAACAGGACAGTGCAGGTTAGCATGGGAGGACGTGGTCAGCACCATGGGAAGGGAAAAGGGAGATCTGGGTATCCACAGCTGCACAAAAAGCAGGGAAGAACAGATTTTCAGTTGGGTCGTTTTTTCTTGGTTTTGTTGTATCATCATTTTTTTCCAAGATATGGTGATAGCAGACAATAAGCACAGAAATGGTGGGAGCAATTTGCCTCCTGCAATCGATGGGCATCAACCATAATGCTTTGGCCCTGTTACACTGCTCCAGCAGCACACAGGGACAAAACATCCCACCAGGGAATGCTGCAGGACACAGGCAGGCACGTGGGCAGTTCTGCACTGAATCCCGCAAGAAGCACACAGGGAAACAAGCCTGAGGAGGAGGAGGAGTTGGGAAGTTTGGAGGAGAAAGGAGGCAGAGAGGAACAAGGATGTGCCTTCTCTTGGCACATCTCTCTGGGTGCTGAGGCTGCCTGGCCCGTGGTATGGCAGGAGCCCCCTGTGTTGTCCCATCACCACCTACCTTAACTCCTATGGGCCCCCTTCGTCCTGCCATGCCCTGCAAATGAAGGAACAATGAGGCTTGTTGATCTAATATGCCAGCACACCTTTCCCTATTGCTTTTAGACCAATGCTTCTTACCAATGCTTCTTATAGTCCAAAAGTTACATTTGGATGTTTTAAACTACTGGGGGGAAAGGGAGAGGGAGATCCACATGGTCAGCTCTCTTAAATCAGACTTGGTCATATTTTCTCCCTCCTCACATCCCCCACATAGGTGAGCTGCTCCCTCATGCATGTCAGGAGTGCCTCACCATCCGTGGGACAGGAGGGACACACAGCAGGGAGCACATCCCAGACATCCCAGCTCCAGTCTGGTTTTTGCCTTTCCAAAACCAGCAGCCAAATGCAGATGGATATCATGGAATCACAGACTGGTCTGGATTGGAAGGGACCTTCAAGACCATGTAATTCCAACCCCTTGCCATGGGCAAGGACACCTTGTACTAGACCAGGGTGTTCCAAGCACCATCCAACCTGGCCTTATATATGAATCCTGTGCAACTCCACTGATCTGAGCACTGAGTTACTTGCATGGGAATCAATTCAACTTTTAAAGTCTCTACAACAGGCCAAGAAGCCATGAGGCATCTTCCTTTTGAGATTTTTTTTTTTTTTTAGGGGGTGGCTTGTTGGGTTTTGAGGTTGAATTCCTGGTGTTTGTGAAACAAAATACATGGAGACGAAGGAGGGGAAAAGTTATTGTCAGTCTAAGCTTGGGTCTTGCTGACTGGAGGTCTGGCAACTCACCCTCCTCCCAACTTCACCGTCTTGGCCCTCCAGCCCTGCTGGTCCAGGATCTCCCTAAGGGAAAAACAAAACTCAAGTGAGAGCCCTGAGATGAGCAAGCACTGGGAAAACAGAATAAATTCTCAAAAAAAGGCTCCTTTCACGCTTTCACACAAGTTAATAGTCCTGCTTTGGTGGGAATCCTCCTGACAACTCACAGATACTTTCCATCAAGTTCCTGAGCCAGCAGAAGTCAACATTCCTATTCTTTGGGAAATGCCTCCTGGCAATTTAAGATGCATTTTTTATTGTGAGCTGATGTGAAAACAGATGGGTTTTGAAATTTCCCAATGAGCATGTGGGTTGTTTTTTCTTGCAAAGGTTTCAGGTGAATAAGGAGGTTTAGATTTGGTGTAATCTAATCAGTTCTCTGCTTTTGTATATGACCCATGAGAACATACGAAGGTAATTTCCAAGTACAAAGTTATTTTCAGAGGCAATATTCCAAAGAGGCATTGTAAAATAATAATAATTTTTTAAAAGGTGCTTTTTACACAAAACATCTTCTAAACTGACATCTTCCCAGAGAAAGTTTTGGTTGCAAACCAACAACATTTTCTAGTGGAAAAAAATATTCCATCTGACAAGGCATGATGAGTTTAAGAAGCTTGCATCTTTTTGGCAGCATCCTTTTTTCTCCCTTTCTCTGGCCCATTCTGTTGTAAAAAACAAAAAACAACACAAGACAACAAAGAAATTTTACCATTGGTCCAATTTCACCCTTTTGTCCTCTGGAGCCCCGCTGAGTATTATCAGCTCCTGAATCTCCCTGAAAGCAACAGAGCAATGAGAAACATCTGTGTAAGTTGGGACATGAAAATTAAATATCATAAACTGCTCTGCTAGAGCTGAAAACTTCTCTTTTTCTCCTTTTTTGATTGAAATAGATGAAGTATTGCTGCTGTATTCAGATAGACACAGCTTTTCAACTGAGAAATAATACTGAAGGAGATGAGGAAGTGGAATTTTAATATGGCGAAGCAGTAATTGATGGGTTGGTATCATGTGGTACACACAAGTCACCTCTGAGCTCTCGCTCTGTCATGGGACCTGCCACTGTCAAACAGCATTTAAATAACCCAGAGCCACCCTCTCTGACAACCCCAGGATCAGAGGAAAGTGGGTGGAAAATCAAGAAGATGCCTTAGCAGTATTTACCGGATCTCCACGGAGCCCACGGTCGCCTCGTTCTCCTCGTTCACCCTTGACTCCCTTATCTCCCTGTGGGAAGAGATGAAGAGTTAGGAGGAGCAGTTCTTGCTTGAAACATCTCTGCCCAGCCCTCAGCCCTGAGGGGAGGACAATGGCTTTCCACCTTCCCCTGGCTCAAAACCACCTCTGTGCCACCATTTAGCCCCACTGTGATTAAAGTGATTAAAGCCTACCCTCCTGCCAGAATATCCCTTCTCTCCAGAGGAGCCAGGCAAACCCTTGTCTCCCTTAAAAAAAAGAAAAATACTTTAGAATATTTGCCACTTCCAAGGTGCTTTTTAGATACTTCACTAAAGCATCGAGACATTAAGAGAAAAACAATTAAAATTACTGACCTCTTCTCCATCAATGCCATCCAGACCCATTTCTCCCAGTTCACCCTGTGGAAAGGAGGCAAGGGGCAAACGCTCAGTGAGAGGAAGGGGGAATGAGGATGGGGAGTATTGATATGCTGCACATTCATGCTCGCAGCTGGGGCATGAGGAAATAGCTCCCTACCTTCTCTCCTGGGAATCCCCGAGAACCCTGAGGAGATAGAAAATAGAATTACTCCACTCTTGTCCAGCTCACTGCCATAGGAAGCAGTGGAGAAGGAGGGCTGGGCTTGGTGGCAGACTCAGAGTCACAACCAGGACAGGATTTTCCCTAATTTCTCTTATGTCAATGTTTGTCTTCAGCTGCCTCCCCAACACTTGTGCTAAGATAAAATATGTAGGGCATGGGGGTTAATCCAGCTGACCCAATAAAATATCTCACTTCTTAGCCACAACTCTTCCTTCACTGACTTCTGTTTCTCCCTGCACCCATTTTTATGTTAATCCAGAGCTAATCCTAGTGCCTTAGTCCAAGGCTGAACAGATTTTTAATGAGACTCAGTATCTCAGCTGCAACTAATGGGCTCGGTTCATGCATTCCTCTTCTCCTTGCCAGAGGATCATGTGGTCAGAGCAAATGGTAGGAAACATCCCCTTAATTTCACTATTTCCCATAAATATTATATGTTTCACCACCTTTTCTGGCTTGGGGTGCAGCTGCTGTCCTGGACCACTAGCTCAAGGTTCCTCTTTAAAGACTCAGCTGTGGCTCACTTGTCTCCCTCTTCCCCAACAGCAGAGTTCCACCCACTCACTGTCCCAGCCCTGTGCCAAGACATGCACATCCATCTCTCCCCAAATCTTCCCCGCAGAGCCAGACTGCAGAAGATAGATCATCCTTGTTTGTGGATTGAGCCTGGGTCTCTGGGCTGCCTCTTTGCTCCTCATAGCAACACCAAAGCCACAACAGCCTCTGAAAGCCCTGGTGCCTGGCCAGGTGGACACAACCACTCAAGGGCACATGGCAGAGGTTGTGTGACCTCCTAAAGCAGCAGGAGTTACCCCTGGGGAACTCCCCACACCCACTGGACTCTGGGTCTGCTCTGTGCAGGCTTGTTCCAGACGTACCTTTGTTCCTCTGTGCCCAGGGCAGCCCTGGAAACCTTGTGTCCCATTCACACCCGGTGGTCCACGCTCACCCTGGTGCATAGACAGGAAAAAGCAACAGTCAGGAGTTGTCTGCTAAGCCTGTTTCTGTGGCTGCCTGTCACAGGAGGTGGCTGGGAGGTACAGGACAGGAGCAGCAGGTTTTGCCTGGCCACCCCACCATCTCTTGCCCACAACCTTCCTCATGTACAGACCAACTGCAAGTCTTCATCACCGAGAGAGAAACATCCTTCCCAGTCCCTCAGCTGTGAAAGAGCTTTGTGAAACTTGTCTTTTAAAATTAAAATGACAAGACGAAGCCCTGAGAGCTCTGCACAGATGTCTAATCTCATCCTGACCTCCAAACCCCAGGGAAACATTGCCTGGCATGAGATGTCTCACAGCAGCCTTTGGCCCCTGCCTGCATTGTTGGAAAAGCTGTGAGCACAGTCAACCCCTTGGCCTCAGCTTGACCCCTTCGGAGTGATGCACGGAGGGATGTTTATTCCAGGGCTGACGTGGGATTAATGCAGGGTTTGGATGAAGAGGTTTAGTAAGAATTCACGGGGTTCACGTTGTCTGCTACGTGACGGATAGGAACATCACTCTTGGTTCCACTTTTGGACTAACTCAGATCTTTCAGCTGCAGGTGGTATGGATAACTTCAGCACAGGCTTCAGATTTGATGAAGCTGAGGATTTTATTTGCCTTGGGGAATAGCACAGAGGTGGATCACATCACATAATGGGAGTTACTCCCCCCATCATCCTTCTCCAGCACTCGAGAAGTTTTCTACTGACTTCCTCTTGGGAGAAGCTGGGACCAGCAACTCAGCCTGTCAGGTGTGGGAAACTCAGGAGTTCTGCTGTCTCTTCTAACCCACATCTACATTCCCAGCAGAAAAAAAGTTTGGAGGCCTTTCATTTAGTGGAAACACCTCCAAACACTTGACTATGCTGAGGTCCCCATTTGAACAGGGGCAGTCACTCACCGGTCCTCCTTCATCACCAGGGTAGCCTCCATAGCCAAGATCCCCTGTGACACCCTAGAAGACAACAAAGAAAATAGTGAATTTCCTTCATAGTTCTGTGATTGACATTCAAGGTTTTCCTAGATAAGCACAAAGCAGCTGCTTGGTCGTATGTGTTAATGAGAGATACAATCTCCTTTTGATGTCCCTAAATTGTTTCACAGGATGCTTCACCCTGTCTTTCCAGCCATTTATCCCTGCCCTCCTGGATGTTTTGCAGCACTGAGGCTGTGGGGAAAGGGAAGAAGAGCAGCCTTCAATTGCTCTGCATGTCCCAGAGTCAGTTTTCAAATGAGGGGAGTAAGTGGAGTTGATGTCCCCATCAACATCACCCACTACAACTACACAACCTGCATGCTACCACTAGGTTCCCATGCACAGGGACCCTTATCCCCAGATGAAGTGACCTACCTTTGGTCCTATAGGGCCTGGCACACCTCTGTCCCCTCTCTGTCCTGAGCACTTGCAGGGGACCTTGCAGCATGTCCTCTCTGCAATGTTGTCCTGCAGGAAAAATGGGAAGTAAAAGCCTTAGAAACCTGCCAGAGCCCCAGCTCCTGATTGTGGACGTCAGAGGGGAGGGTTTAAACAGAAACTGTGTGGGGCAGAATTCGTGGAGTGCATTTAGTAGGACAACAGACCCCAGAGCAGTGCCTGTCACTGAAGAGAGAAATCTCATCTCCAAAGAAAAAAAATCCAGGCTGTGGAGAGGGCCATGAGAAAGCCACTGCAGTGAGCAGCTCACCAGCAGCCCACAGGCTGAGAACGAACAAGCACACAGTAAAGGAGAAAAAAAAAACGTTAAAAAGAATGATATGGACTCAGAGAAACCACAGCTTGGTTTTACATCATCCAACAGAAAAAAAAGAGGAAAAAAACCCTACTTTGCCAAGTACATTGCTGGCTGCAAACGTTTCATGCCAGCTTTTCACATTCACAATTTGGAAGGATTTTCCTAGGCTGAATTACCTGGGGAGGGGCTGAGGACCAACTCTTATCCCAAAACCCAAGGCTCACTCACAAGTGGCTGTACTGTCATTTGTGAGGAAGGGCCCAGCAAGGTTACCACAGGGACCAGTGGTTTAGCCCAATGTTATTAAATCTACTGGAAAAGGAGCTCAAGCGTGCTGGTAGCAGCTGAGAAGTTGGAAGGAACTGCACGTACTGAGGTTGACAGAAAATTAAGTCAACACTCGAGAGAGACTATGCTTTGGGAAAGAAGTGAATCTGTGAAAAAGAAAGGACAAGGACAGCTCCTTTGTCTGCTGAAAGCATGTCTGAAATAAAGGCAGTGTATGAGATCAGGGAAAGAAACCTTGAAAGCAAGGCTTTTACAAGAGGTTTATCACTGACCAGGCACGACAGGGCATTACTGTGAGGTTAAAAAAACCATCAGTATAAACACAGGCAGAGGGCGGGGTTTTGGCACTGCAGCTTTTGATGGCATATCATCCCATCCCATTTGACCTAAAGCCTCGGCTGGAGCAGGGTTTCTTCAGGAGTGGGAAGAGACTGTGATCTGCTCTGAACTTTATTTGCTGTGGCATCTGTGAAAAGAGCTGACGTGAGGCAGGGAGGGGAGAGGAGCAGAGCCAAGAGGGTGTAATCCAGCCACGGCTCAGCCCCGCTGGACATCCAGCCGTGGGCTTTCCTCCAGCATTACAAGGCAGCACTGCCTGTGCCAAGTTACTTACAAGCTGCTCTGCCAGCTCAAAATCCAAGTCCAGAAGATTAACTCTGAGTGGCCTGTTGTAGGTGAACCCACGGCCAAACTCCAGCTGCATCACTCTGTCAAAGTTGGCCACTCGGTCCAGCCCAACGAAGATGAGAGCGTTGACTCCTGACAGGGAGAAGCAGAGGGGGCTTTGTGGTGGGGAGGGGTACTCTGGAGGGCTTGCACACTCTACCCTGTAATAACACATCCTTATCCACATCTTTGATTGCAAATAGAGCCTTTTCAATAGGAAACAAGCACCCTCAGACACATCCAGTGTAAGTCGTCCACACGCTTAGGTGGCAGCAGGCAGCTAAACATCACAGGAAGGCAGTGAAGAACAGCAAGTGCATGTAGAACTCACAAAATCCTTAGCCCTTACTATTAAAAGCAGGTGGATTTAGGAGAAATGGTGGTAAAATGGGCTACATGTTAACATGGACTATAATCACTGCCTGGAAGAGCAAAAAAAAATTACCTTCTGAGTGTAAAGTAGACGAAGCAGCCTCCAGCTGATTTATTGGCTCATCTACACCATCAGTAAAATGGATTATGACCTGGGAGAGAAACAAATTTCTTTCAGGACCCAGAATATTTCAGGTGTGAAACACAATCAATATGCAACCTGAAGGGCCTTTTTCCAATGCTTCATCTGAGAGAAGGTGAGGGAAATTCTATGCCTTTTCCAGGCCATGAAGCTCTGCATTCCTGTGCCAGGTTCTGGTACATCATGCAGGTATTGCTAGAGCACAACACAGGAAATTTCTGGAGAGCAGTAATTTGCAGCTGAGCAGTGATTGTGGGAACTGTGGGCTGCAGTGATGCTCATCAATTGCCAGGACAGGACCTTGGCAATGCAGGGAGAGTGCAGCAAACAAGTAGGGCTTAAGTGACTAAATTTATGGTGAATAAGTTCAGTTGATTAAACGATTTTTTTTAAATTATTATGAATTTACAGTTTCCTTACCAACTGAAGGACACCAAAAGTCAGCTTTGCTGGCCAATACCACCCCAGAGGCCTTGGCCTTGACTCACCTTGGTGCTGCCAGAGGGCGAGGACCGGAATTTGCTCAAGTAGGACCTCAGAGTGTCTGCCCTGAGGTAATAGGGCCCGCGGGTCCGCATGTCCAGGAACCTCTCCAAGAGCTCGGGCTGGTACTCAGAGAAGTCCAGTCCCTCCACGGGTCCCCCCTGGGCCTGGGCCATGATGGCCACCCTGATGTTGGGTGCCTGGTTGCCAGTGCAGCTGATCCTCTGCATCTGTGTTATCCTGTTCAGCACGGACTCCACTCTTGACTCCAGACCTCGCTGGGAAGTGAATATGTTCTGACCGGGCCCAACGTCACTGACATCGAAGCCAATTATCACATCCAAGTCACACTCTGAGAGGGGAATGAAGAGAGAGAGAAGAACATCATGGAGCAGCGTGGTGATTGGTTTTCAAGTAATGGCTTTTCTAATTACTCTTTCAGTGGTTAATGAAGACACTGCATCAAGAACTGACACCACTTGCTGCACAAGTGCCTTCTGTTTCCTTTCACTATAGCAGGGATAACCTGGGAAAACTTGTGTTTTAATAATTTTCTTTTTTTAATTTTAGCAATGGGAGGCGCTGCCTAAACCAAGTCCAAGAGAAATTTGCATTTGCATTTGCACATGGAAACCTGTCAGTACTTGTACAGTGTGTACCTTCTGCCTGTGCTCAAAGTGACACTCAGAGAATCACAGGGAGGTGTTTGAATTCCCTTTCATATTAGCCACACTGCCTGGTTAATATCTTAACCACACTTGGGAAAAGTTAATACCACCAGCAGTGGTCTGCTTTTCCCAGTACTCAGTTTTTCTTCTCAGCTGGACCTGCTGCTCAGCTCAGGGCTGTTATGCCTCTCCTTCTGCTTCTCCAGAGGTTCAGGAGACGCCTCTGCTCAAAGTCAGAGGGCTGAGCCATGGTCAGTAATGCTGGGAGTAGGACTGGCTGTAATGTAGTAAGTAAAAACAGCTGCTGGGAGTCTGATCCGAGAGCAATACCAGCTCACTTACCACAATTCCCCTGCTTGGCTTCTGAAGTAGCCAAATCATGGGATTTCTTCTTAAGGCAATTTCACCTTAAACTACAGCCACTTGTGCCCTGGTTTTTCCTCATATATCTGTCATGAGATCAGGTGGGCATCCCGGATGATCTGGCAAGGGAAATTCTGGTTTTCCCCTCCATTGTCTAAAGGGGTTACAAGAGAACTGGACATAGGCTTTGGACAAGGTCCTGGAGTGACAGCAGAGGGAATGGCTTCCCACTGCTGGAGGGCAGGATTAGATGGGATACTGGGAAGAAATTCTTCCCTGTGAGGGTGGTGAGACCCTGGCACAGGTTGCTCAGAGTAACTGTGACTGCCCCATCCCCAGAAGTGTTCCAGGCCAGGTTGGACAGGGCTCAGAGCAACCTGGGATAGTGGAAGGTGTTTCATTGCAGGGAAGCTGGAAGGAGATGTTATTTGGGGTCTCCTCCCACTAAAACTATATTAGAATTCTATGATTCTGTGATTTCCAGCATACCATGCATGCCTGAATGGCCAAAAATTCCAATTATTTTGTAATAGACACAGGGAGGGGAAACAAGGGCCATCACTTTTCATTTTGGCAAGAAACAAGTTGGTCTGTCAAGATGATACTGGTATCATGTCCCTGTGAGAAAGTCCAAAGTGGGATTTATTCCAAAGGCTAAATGGGGTGGTAGGAGGCCTGTGATTTAGTGCCTGGTTGTCACATCTGAAATAAATTCCACCACAGTGGCATCTCTGTGGTGATGTTACTCCAGTCATTCACAGGCTGAAGGCCATGGACAGGCAGCTCTTGTACCAAAAGTTTGCAGCCCCTACCAGACTCCTGGAGGAGAAATGAGCCCATGCTACACCTAAGGCCATAGGAAAAACACAACAGTAGGACAGACAAGTCCATCAAAGCACACTGGATATTAAAAGCTATCCCTGAGAATGACCTGAGAACATTATGAAGGGATGGTCCTCACCTCTTGTCACATCTGTTGTTCCTGGGCACAATCTCTCCTCCATGGCAGCTTCCAGCGTGACCAGGACCTGCTCGTTCAGCTCTGACAGCTCCTGAGCTGTGGATGCTCTGAAACTCATGGCACTCTCGCTGGCCAACAGGCTGACCTCCTTCAGGTCAATGTTCCTCACACCGACTGCGAACACCTTGACGCCTTTCTGTGTGATTTCCAAGGAGGCCCTTGGCCCATCATCCGTAGACTTCCCACCCGTGACGATGAAGGCGATCTGGGGCACCCTCTGGTCAATCCGGCTGCCGGCCTCCTTCACAAAGTGTCTTTCCTGGATGTGCTTGATGGCCGCGCCGGTGTTGGCCACTCGCCCGCCTTTGTAGATGACTTTGTTGATAGCGTCTAAGATCTGGGCTTTGGTGGAGTGGTCCTTGAGGAAAAACTCATCGGTGACATCCGAGTTGTACTGGGCCAGTCCTACCTGGATAGAGTCGCCATCCCTGTAAATGGCATCCACCACAGAGTAGACAAACTGGAGAACTTCTTGGAAGTTATCTCTTCCCAGATTGATGGAGCCATCCAGCAAAAACACAATGTCAGCCTGCTTTTTACCTCCTGAAAAGATTACAAAGAAAACACAGTTGTTAGTAATTGTTTGCAGCATCTATAACATTTAGGCTGCTCAGGGATTTGTGAAGTAGCACTTTGCAAATGAAATTTCTCTCTCTGTTCTACCATTTTAGTGTCATTGACCCTTGCCAGGATTTTACATCCACACAAGAAAATTTTTGTGCAACACTTTACACAGCATTACTTGTGATAGGCACCCTCATCTCCTTTCAAATTTAATGATATCCTTTCCTAACTCAACAACTTCAAAGAGTTCTTTTAACCAATGCAACTAAAGGTTTGGGAATCAAAAACATGTTATTACAGAATCATTTTCACTTAATACAAATACCACCTATCTCTGTTCAGAAAAGTCTTCAGGATGAATAGCAGCCTTACCAGGTAGGAATGGTCCAGGAGAGTCTGTTGTAGGTATCGGGAGCTCATCAAGAATATTCTGCACCCTCTTTTCTAAGGTGGAGAGCCCCGTGAAGTCCTGTACCACAAGCACGCGCCCAGGATCATTGGTAATAACCTGCAGCTGGTCCCTGTCCACATTCCTGGCTCCGACACCCAGAGGCTTGATGTTTGTGGAAGTGATCACTCTGGCAGGTCTGTCCACGTCATCCTGGGACCTGTCTCCAAGGATGACGACCAGGTGCTGGGGCACTCCATCTTCTATCCTGCTCCCCGCAGACTTAATGAAGTAGTTCTTCACCACAAAGTCCAGGGCTTTGCCAGCATTCAGGGGGGACCCACCTCTAAGCCTCAAGCGGCGGATGGCTTCCAGAACGGCATTTTTGGACTTGTGGGTCTTCAAGTAGAACTCAGGGAAGACACCATTGCTGAATTGCACCACTCCAATCCGCACTTTGTTTGGCCCCACTTCCAGCTGTTGGACAATTCTGCTGATGAAATCCCGAATGTGAGCAAGCCCATCCGACCGAACGCTGTCAGAGCTGTCAATGAGGAAGACTATGTCCTTTTCATCTCCAGAAACATCTGTGGGGAAGTGAGAAGAGAGGAAATTATTGGCGTGGCAAGCCTTTGCTTAAGCTTTGCTGAAGGACTTCTGTGTGATCTGCTGTCATGTGGGGTAAAACCACGTGGCATATTTTGGCCCACTTTAGGCATGGTGCTGCTGGGAGCCACTCCAAAAGGGGCTGTGTGCAAGTGGGAATGTGTGTCTGCCTAGTATTTGAAGCTGCATTACTCAGAGCCTTATCTGTTTCATTTGTTAATACTCCTCTCTGGATTTGTCAACAGTTCCAGCTTTATTCTGCCCCAGCTTTATGCCTGTTTCCTAGAGAGTTTCTCAGTGGGAATAGACAATTGTACACATTGTGTATTTGAACTGAAATTGATCCAAACAGGTATCATGTTTAGGTACTTGACTTGAAAATCATAGGTTATAATGTATTTAGGTACTTGGGTAGAACTGCCATCTAACTAAAGCTTTCCTTCCAAAACTGTATGTGTGCTATGGCTTTAGTTTTAACTAAGGAAAATCCTGACTTTAGGAGAAGGTCTTTTGGGCAACATTTGTTTGAGTAGCAACCGAGAAAGAGACAGTGCCTCACCTATGGGGGGTTGCACATCTCCCAGCAGCCGCCTGATTTGGTCCACAGTCAGGGTTTCAATCGGAGTCAGAAGCTTCTGCTCAAGGCTGGGCAGCTCCTGGAAGCTGGAGACTTGGAATATATACTCAGGACTAAGGGAAATCTGTATCATCTCCTCAGTATCCACGTTCTTTGCTATCATCATAGGTGCCACCCCCACTTGCTTGACTTGGAGGGCGGGATACTCAAAGTCATCGTCAGACTTGCGGGAGGAGAGGAGGACCAAGAACTGTGGGACGCCCTCCTCTATGCGGCTCCCAGAAGGCCGGGTGAAGATGGTCTTGGCCACAAACTCCAGGGCCTCGCCCACGTTCACCAGCTGGCCGCCTTTGGACCGCAGCTGCCTCACGGCGTTCTGCACCTCGTCCTTGGTGGAGTGGGTGTTGAGCAGGAACTCCACGTGGGGGTGCTCACTGAACTGGACCACTGAGATCCTGGTGGTGTCAATGCCCACGTCCAGGTTGTTCACGATCCTCCCAATAAGGTCGCGGATAAGGTAGAACTCCTGGGCAGCGTAGCGGGAGCCATCAACCAGGAAAACGACGTCCCTCTTCACACCCGCTGCAGGAGAGAAGGCACTGGTCAGAAGGAGCACCGGGAATTGCATATGGAGAGCAGCTAAGCTCACCATCTACACCTCTGACCCATGCCTCTGGCCATGGGGATGGTACTCCTTGTCTCCCTGCCTGGGATAACTCCTGGGAGCTCCAGCAGGAAGCTCTGGGTTCAACCCAGAGACATGACCCATCTGCTGGGCACATCCCAGGGGGTGCGAGAACAGTAACTTCCAGAGCAAAGGAAGAGAGAGGGAGCAGCAGGACACCCGGAACAATAATTACTTGTGAGATCTCCACCCAAGAAAACATAGGCTGGTGGTAATCCTTACTCAAGGGCCGGTTGCTTTACATTCACAATCACCCCTCTTTCTTTGGCTTTGCCCTCTAGGAAAGATTCTATCCTATTATTCTCTCAGCATCTGCCTTTCAGCATGACTTTTTGATTCCTAATAAAGTGTTTTCTGTAGTGGTAATTCAGGTAATTCAGAGTCTGAATTATCACAGAATATCACACTGATAAATGGGGAAGTAGCAAAGTGGTCTGGCTTAGAAGGGAATGAACAGAGTAGGACAGTGAATTTCTAAGGGACTGATCCAGGATGGATACTCTTCATCCCAGGCATAGGCTGGCTGTATTTCATTCCAAGGGAGACCAGAAATGTAAGATCTGATTCTTCTCCTGATGCTCACTTCCAATTTCCCTTTCCCCAGTGAATGAGGGAGGCAAAAGTGGGAAAAATCAGCAGGTCTTACATTTAGCAGAAAGCTGACCTTGATTTACAGTGGTGTGAAGGTGTCCCTGTAGTATCTAAATGACAATTTCCATTCCAGAAGGAACAGCATGGACTTAAAATTCATCCACTTAAAATAAGATTAAGGCAATAGCATTCACTTTCTGGGTCTTCCATGTGGATACAGCATGGACCACCTCGAGGGGCTGGGCTTAAAGGTGGCTCAGTTTAATTGCACAGCTCCTCCCAACTCTGCGTGCACCAACAGAGAGACCACAACAGAGTCTTGGAGTCTTAGTTGTGACCATCTTTGCTTTTCTCAGTTTGTGTTGCAGCCATGATGTTACTAAACATCATATTTTGCCACTGGCTCTCACTGCAGACACAAACGTCTTCTCACCTGGGCTGGGTGATGTAAAAACCAGGTCAGGGGCAAGAGATTCTATCTCTTGCTTGGTCAGCCGGATGACTCTGTTGGAGATGACCTGCTGCACCGAGTCCAGCTGGCTGAAGTCGGGCACAGAGATAGCAAAATCTGGGAGGAAGGAAATGGTCTGCAGCTCTGTGAGGTCAGCATTTCCGATCCCAATGCCAAAGGGCACTGTGCCACTCGTCTTCAGGACCACTGAGGGTCTCCTGACATCGTCCTGGGACCTGTCAGCAGTCAGCAGGATCAGGAACTGCGGGACGCCCTCCGCTATCCTGCTGCCACTGGACACGGTGAACACATTCTTGATGAGATAGTCGAGGGCTGCCCCGGTATTCAGAGGAGACCCTCCCATGAGCTTCAGCTGCTGGATGGCACTGACGAGATCTGCTTTGTCCTCGTAGGTGTCGAGCAAGAACTCGGGCTGTATGGTGTTGCTGTACTGCGCGACAGCCACACGCACCTTGTCACGGCCAACGTCCAGGCTCTCGACCACTCTTTGGACAAACGTCTTCAGGAGAGGAAAACCTCTTCTGACACCATCCGAGCCATCGATCAGAAACACCACATCCTTCTTCTCACCTCTCTCAACTGCTGTTTGAGACAAGTAAGGGAAGGGTGGAGGGGGGAGAAGTCAGATTCTCTTTTGCAGTGATTAATATTCTCCTCATGCCTTGAACTGAAGGAGTACAAAGCTTGGGGAGGGGAAGGCAAGGAGTCAGGAAGGTGGTTGGGTTCCTTTGCCGTTGGATGCAATCCCTGTCAAGGAGGCAGATGTGTGGAAGTCGGTGGAAACCGGAGTGCAGCGCATTCCATGCCTTACCCACCGAGTCATAGAATCATAGACCCACAGGAAACAGGGTGCCAAGGGACTTCTGGGTGCCATCTCCTGCTTGAGGCTGGGAGACATCAACAGCTCCCAAGGGGCACGGGAAGGTGACATGTGGCTTTGCAACATGCAACAGGAGGCTGAGATCTTTTGTTCCCAAGAAAAAAATGAATTTCTGGATGAAATGGCATATGAAGAGTTCTCACAGGAAGATGGTGAAGAGAGGGAGAAAAAAGCTTTTCTGGCACATTACTGAACTTAGAAATAAATACTTCTGAAAAGAAATTAAGAAATTGCTGGAGAGGATATCCAGCTGAAAATGCTGAAATGCTCTTCTAAAATGCTAGGTATTGATCTTTGGGCTTTTTTCTTTACTATCTTCAGTCAGGAAAAAAATGCTAATTTTAACCAAACTATTCTTCTTTAAAAAAAAAAAAAATCGAACAAATCACAAAGAAACAAACAAAAAATCTCAAAATCAAGACCATGAAGTATCAAAGATCAGAGAACTTCGACCTATTATGCTACTGACCAACAGAATTGCAAAGCTTTGGCTTGGCCAAGCAGAAAACATCACTGCCTCTCAAACACAGCAACTGCTGGATGACATTCCAAAAAATATAGTTGGCTTGTTTAGAGCAAGGCCGAGTGGGACAAGCAAGAGCATTATCTGCCCCTCTGAGCATTACCTACTCATGAATGCTTAGCCATATAAAGAGTTAACAAGGGCAGCTGAATTCTTAATGCAGACTTCAGATCAAATTTATTTCTTAAAAGGATTGAGGTTAATTCATAGGACAGGGATATTAATGTAGGTGGAAAGAGGGAGCAGACATTGCCTGGTGTATCCCAGTTTCATGTACTTCCTCTAAAGTTCAGGAGCAATAGAAGAGCCCTATTAAAAGTCCCTGTGTAGGAGATAAAGAAGAAAAAAATATGATTGCTTCTATGGAATGGATGCCTTTTAGCCTAGAATACTAGGAAAACTGGGTGGATGCAGCTATCCCTGAGCAAACAGCACAATTATTAATAGTCCTTGGTGGTCAAAGGGATTCCAAATGGTCTGGACAAGACAGAAATGGTTTAAAACGAGACAATGGAATTCAAGAGCACTGATTACACAAGTCTTGGCTGAGACAGAAGCTGCACAAATATGGGAAGGGTCATGAATCAGCATAGAAAGGATGGGGTAAGAGATGACAGAGGATTCTATTGTCACACTCTGGTCATTTGGAACAGGCTGATGTTGGGGAGACAAGGGTGAAAATGTAGAAGAAAACCTACAAGACCTATAAAGAAGGATTGAATGAGCTGGGTACACAGCTGGTGACATGAGGACCAAGATACGACCTACATGTCAAGCCTAAAGTAGATGAAAAGGCTGCCACACAAAATTCAGGAGTGACCTGACATCTGTGTCCTCCTCAGGTTGAGGGAGATGTAGAAGGCTTGAACTGTGACTAGGAAGACAGAAGTGTGACATGAAGGGAAAGTGCTGTCTGATAAAAGCAACAGAACAGATTGGTCATGGAATCTGGGAAGTCTCCCCCAAAGAGTTTCCAGAACAACTTAGATCAATGTCATCTAGTTCTGGGCAAAAAGATCCTGCTGGGGACAAGGGCATGTAGCAGATGGCACCCTGAGATTCCTTCCAGCCCTATTTCTTTTTTATGTTTCTATGACTCTAAATCCATCTGCCCCTTTTACAGAGAGAAGTTACGGATGTTATTACATTCCTCCTTGTTTCCACCTCCTGTTGGGAGATGAGCTAATGCTCCAGTTAAGGCTGCCTCAGGAAATCACACAGTGATTTCCAGTGCTTCGGTGTGAATTTATTGTTGTGGCCATGTGATTCTTTTGAAGACTTTTTAAAAATTATTCTTCAATTAATCCATCTCATCTATCAAGCTTGAATGGTAACTGAGTCAAGAGCATCTCATTTATTGGTGAGTATGTAGAAAATGTAGAAACTGCCATCATATCCTGGAAGAGATAACAGAGTAAGAGAGAATCCAGTGTGCTGGATTCCATTCCTCCAGAAAAGGGAAGATGGCAAGAGAAATTGAGACAAACCAGTATTTGCTTCTTTTAGCCCTTGCCCAGCATTGCACATCAATTAATGCATCTCTGGGGCAACAACATCCTGTTATTTCAGGTTTGCCCCATGTTCTACACACTGGAAATGGCACCAGCTGTAGCTCTCACAGCTGAACAAAGGCATTTTCACCACTTATCATTCAAATTTGGTTTGGAACTTAATGCTTTGATGGGTCAGAGTGTGAGCAGAGGAAACTCCAAGCACAACAGCAGTTTCTACGCAATCATTTTAAACATCACCAGACCCAGATGCTCCAGTTACCAATTGAGCAGGGCATGTAAGTCATGCCTTTCAGACTCTTGGAAACCCTGAGGCTCCCTGTACCTGTTGGCTGAAGCTGGACTGTTCTCAACAGGTTGACTACGTTTGGCTGAAGCTCTGAAATCCGTTGGAGGGATTCAACATTCAGAAGGAACTGTGGGGCGTAAACAATCCTTTCCAGCTCTACGGGATCAGCATTTTTGGCTTTGATACCAAAGGTTACAACTCCAGCATGCTTCAGGACATCTGATGGCTCCTCCACATCGTCGGTTGATCTCCCAGCAACGAGGAGGACCAAAAACTGAGGAACCCCTTCTTCAATCCTGCTTCCAGCTTCCTTGACAAACAGCCTTCTTACAGCTTCATCAAGTGCAGCTCCAATGTTCAGTTGCTTCCCGGTTTTAATCTTCATCCTTTTCACTTTGACAAGCATATCTTGCTTGGATGAGTATTCAGCAAAGTCAAATTCAACTTGGATGTTGTCACTGAACTGAGCTACAGCGACTCGTGTGGCATCAGAACCCACGTTCAGGTCAGAAATGACTTTGTGTACAAAATCCCGGACGGCAGGAAAGCTGCCCAAGAGGTTGGATGAGCCATCAATCAGGAATAAAACATCTTTCTTGTTTTCTAGAATAAATTCACAAAGGAAAAGAGGGGGGGGGG
>VWYO01014289.1:176539-200106 GCA_013400275.1 Rhadina sibilatrix | reverse complement strand
GAATGAAAGCATTTTTCTTCATATATGTCATCCTAGAAAATTGTCTACAAGTTAGCTGAGTTTCAATCTTTCAATATTTTCATTTACTGAAGTATTCAAAGTCTGCAGAACTATACAGCATCTGAGGAAGAAGGGGAAGCAAGGACATATCTATCCTAAGACTCAATAAATTCGGTCACCAGACAGAAATATAACATATTGCATCACATCAGATCACATCGTGAATTGGCTGATTCAGTGATGTTTAAGGTCTTGCAACATGTTGACAATACAGACGTGAAAAAAAGCAGCAGTGGAGGGCTGGTTGGGCTTTTTCCTATTTAAAGGCTCACTAGACAACAAATAGACAGTTCATGCACATGTACACAAAACATTCTCTGGATCTTCTCCCACTTGCATCACAAGAAGCATCTAAATCCATAGAAGCCTTTCACCTGTTTCAATTTGATGCCCTTTTGATCTCATTGAAAACCCAAGGCAAACCCAAGCCCCTTGTACCTTCATGTTAATCTTAATGGTCTCCTTTCCATACTAACCCATCCCAGTTGTTCTTATGTCTTCATGGGCACATAGGCACAATAATGGAATTAATGAGAAAATATCTGTTTAAAAAGGAGTAAGCTTGCCAAAAGCATTTGGGTTTAATATCAGAGGATAACTTTGAATTTCTGGAGTCAAATCCAGCCTCCGTGACAGCCTGATGACATCACTTTGACCAACTGGTTCTGGGGATGGATTTGTCCACCTGTTCCTGGCTAGACCTCTGCTCCTCTGTGCTCTTTGGCATGACTTTAACCTTTCCACACCACTTCTTGTGGTCAAAATCTCACACTCCCATTGCCTGATTTAAGGACACATGATGCGTTTACAGGTTGTGGCCCTATTTTGGGAACAGCAAGTGAACATCAAAGTCAGTGACTGGTGGGCACAGACTCACTCAGGTCCTCCTTTGGTCCTGACCTACCAAAAGACTTAAATAAGGTATGGTAGCAATGACTTGAACAAAATTAAGAGCTGCCAGGGTCAAGTCATGTATTCATAGAATGGTTTGGTTCAGAAGGGACCTTAAAGATCATCAAGTTAAGCACAGCCATAATCACTTTGATGACTCAGGCCTTGGACACGTGTCAAGGCATACAACGGAAAAAAGAAATTCACTTAAACAAGATTAACTTCATGCAGTCAGCATGCAGTAAGGTAGGCATTACCTGTTGGGGCGAGTGGAACCTCTTCCACACCTCCACTAACATATGTTGTTATAGGCTTATTTAACTCCTGGGGTAAAGCTGCCAGAGCACTGAAATCATCCATAAAATACACCATTCTTGGATTAAAGGCAATCTGCTCAAGTTCTGCCTTATCCGCATTGCTAACGCCGACAGCAAAAGTCAGCACTCCGGCCCGAGCTAATTCATTGGAAACTTGGAGAAAGGGATCAGCAGAGCTCCCTGCCATCACCAGGACTAGGACCTGGGGCACTTGTTCATTTATCCTGCTCCCACCGGCCTCCGTGAAGTGATTCGAGAGCACAAAGTTCAGTGCGGAGCCAGTGTTCAGCACCGACCCCCCCTTGGGCCTCAGCTGCCCCAGGCGCTGGATTATGTCAGATTTGGTTTGGTAGGAGTACAGGGAGAACTCGGTTTTGGGAGTGTCACTAAATTGCACTAAGCCCACTCGCATTTTGTCACTGCCGACATCAAGGTAGTTAACTAAGGTTGCAACAAAGTCCCGCACAAAGGGGAAGTTGGCATTTCCGACGTTGAGTGATCCATCCAAAAGAAAGATGATATCCCTTTTGGTTACTTGAACTGCAGTAGAGCATAGAAAACAACATGAGACATCAGAGAAAACAAAAATGGATTTTTTTTTTTTTTTTTATCATGTGTGCATGCAGCGAACACCATACATGCATGTGAACCGTGTTAGAGGGGAGAAGAGAGGGAGAGGAGCAAGGGTGTGATCAGCACAGAAGTAGAAAGGACCTTGCTGGAAATGACTGAATGGGGCAGGGAAGGATTGGCAACTCTTTTAAATGTCGGGCTCAACAGCTACCTGAGGATACCTGCCTTCTTGAGCTCTGCACTTTACTGCCTGTTGTTATAGACATCCATTTTGTGGGCTATTGAACGGGGAGAAATTTCTCACTTTTAGCAGTAAGCAGACAGCTCTTGGTTTCTTTTTTTAAGGTTAAATCCTTCCTGGGCTATCTCCAAACATCTGAGCTCCAGGACATAAGTCTACAACCCAAAGACACCACAGGGTCAGCACCCTGTGCTCTTTTTTGCTCTAAACGCATCTAGATCACAGACCAAAATGTCAAGCTTTTAAATAAAATCTTGGAGAACTGATGTCATTCAAGACATCCCTCTAGATGCCTTCCTCCAAATTAGTTATTCAAGGATTTATCTATGCCCATTGCTAATTCTGCCCATTATATTTCTGTTTAAAGCATTTCTGGCTAGATTCATCCATTCTCTAGCTTGCCTTGTCCCTGTAAGCTTGCTGTCCTGTATACAAAATATATAAATACTGAGCTATTCAGAACAGAAAGGAAATAAAAAGGGCTCTCTGGAATATAGGAATTGCTCTCAGATTTTACAGATTGTCTTGGCTTTCTGTATTTTTAATTTTTCCCAGAAAAGTGCCATTCAAAGCCCAGGGTGAGACAATAGCCAGTTAAAATGCAACTGCCCAGCGTCAAAATCAGTTTTGTTACTACCAATAATAATTTGTAGGGGTAGGATATGATCCCTTGCTTATTATGTATGTGAATAGCTGTGAGCACAAAAAAAAGAGTGGAAAAATAGAGAAGCTGCATGAATGACCTTTAAAGAACAAGAAAACACAGGAACATTTTTAATTTACATTGAAAAATAAACACATCAGGTTTGGTGTATAGCCATGCAAAACTGTATTAGTTGGAAACACACTCTGAAACAAAGCTTATTAAATGATATGCCCTGTGATATTCATATTCATTAAGGAGAAGTATTGGCAAACTGATTTCAAAATGTCTTCTTTTCATGTAAATCAGACACACGCTTTAATTCTTTCAGGACTCTTTCCAAGCACTCTGTTTCTTTTCCGCTGTGGTTTATAATTTTAAATTACGTGAGAAACTAGAAAAAATATGGACACAATTCAACAGCTAATTAAGCCAATGGGAACCTCACTATTGGTCTTACTGGGAGCTGGAAGAAATCCTGGTTTTTTGTAATGTTCATATGCCATGAGACAGAAATACAAGGTTCAAATATGATCTAGTGCAACATGGATTTCACCTCAAGCATCTCTACTGTGAAGAAATCCTGAGAACTTTGGTATACAATCTCCATGCACCTGGAACATCTCTTTAAATGCAGAGGGATCTTTCTCAAAAGACACGACCCTATCATTGGTTTCTTCTAAAGTCTGCTGATGTCAACGGCAAGGACAATTAAAGAGTACACTGGCTTTGTGGAGCTTTGGATCATCTTCAAAACAGATTAAATGAAAATCAATACCGAAATATCCTTGCATGCCTCTTAGGGCTCGAGCTGAGTAAATTGTAAGAAAACTATGTTCTTAAAGGGTGAGTTTCAGTCCAACAATGTCAGTTCTGAACATCTCCACAAACTAATTTTCTTATGTTCTTTACACTCCAAAGAAACCCCTACTTTCCTGAGCAAGCACCCACTATGGATGATTCCCACATTGAAGAAGAGACTTTAACATTCACAGATGTCCCATTCATAGGCTACACAGACCCTAAGAAGAGCAAAAGCATCCACTGGACAATTTGGGTCCAATTTTACTAACTAGTAAAGCATGTCTTCCACATCCAGGCCTTTAAATGTTGGTGACAAAATCAGAACAGGACAAAAGTCTCCAGGAAGGAATGATAAAGCTGTAACAACAACCACGCTACCAAGTTCACTGACCTGTTCGTGCACTCACATTTAACCATGCTGGAAACATGCGTTTGACGTGTTTTTCCCCATTACCTCTACATGTCATAGAATAAGAATTGGCAAATTTATAATCCACACCTCCTTAATTAGAAAAAGGCCATTAATTACCTGGTGGTGGCTCTGGGACAATCAGCCCTCCAGAGAGTGTCCGGATAGGTGACAGCACTTCAGGAAGAATGGCTTGCATGAACTGAAGGCGGAAGTCATTTGGGTTGAACACAAAATCTCGTTCATGAGCAATTTCTTGAAGCTCTGCCAGGTCGGCGTTTCTCGACCCAACGGCGAGGGTCACTATCCGGTTCCTTTTCATCTCCGCTGCGGCTTGGTCAACAGCATCCCTGGACTTACCCCCAGTGATGAGCACCAGCATGGGGAGCACCCCTTCCTCCATCCTGCACCCGGCAGCACTGGTGAAGAAGTTGGTCCTCACAAAGTCCAGTGCGGAGCCAGTGTTGAGTGTCGTGCCACCCATGAGCTTCATCTTCCTCACATTGGCCATCACATCCTTTCTGGTCTGGTGGGTGTTAAAATAAAACTCTGGCTTCACAGTGTCTGCGTACTGTGCCACCGCCACTTGGATCAGGTCGGGCCCAACCTCCAGCCTTTGGACAATTTTGGCAACGAAATCACGAATTGCATTAAAGGGGGCGGCCCCCAAAGCAGTTGAGCCATCTATCAGGAAGACTACATCCTTCTTGTTCACTTCAATAACTGCAAGTAACACATGAACATCATGTTAGCCTTCAAAACACTGCATCAATTCTATGTCAATAGCTCAGCAATGTTCAGGACCTCTTGTTTTCTTGGAGCACCGTTACTCTCATCGCCTTTAAAAAGGTCTTGCTTTCCAAACAGAATTATTTTTTTAGGCTCTAGCAGAGGACTAGAGTAAATCTGACTGTTTCCCCTTTCTAAAACACCAAAGAGTTGAAGAGTTGCAAAACTCTCATCTTTACACACGTGACTATTAAAATACATGTACATGTCAAAGCAAGAATGAAAGGCAGTAAGGAGAAATCTTGGCACTCAGAGGGCACATGAGATAAAGCAGGTGATTGCTCCTTCTATCTGCAGAGGAACCACTTGAATGGTGGTAGTTTGGTATGAGAAGTGTCAGGTTCCTGAGAGCAATGACACAAGGAAAGAACAGTCTCCACCTATTCAACATACCTGGATTTTGGGTCTTTGCATCCTAAATCTTATTTCTTTTCTAACAAAAACCAGTTATGATTTTTCTTGGTGTAGGTGGCCCAGTCATGGATGAGCTGGATTATGTTCTGGTGGCCATGTCTTTAACAAACAGGTTCCCTGGCTTGTAACTTCTGAAACCTTATTATTGATGATGGCACAGGACACAGAAAGAGCACAATTAGCTTTCCAGTGCCCTGGCTAAGTTTGAAGAAAGATAGTTATGGAGGGAAAAAAAAACCTGTTTTGTGGCATTGGAACCAAAGCATCATGATATTTAATACAGCAAATATATGATTTTAAAGGTAGATATCAACAAGACCAATATGATTGTGATAACAGCATTATACATGATTATCATGGTGCCTAATCTTAATACCACCTTTTAGACAAATCCTCCAACATCATCACCTCCCTGATTTCATACCACTGATGTGAGAAAGGAAACTTCGTCTTGCTTCCAAGTTATGCTGGAGCACCGTGGATCATTGTGTTATGTTGGGCTTGGGGTATCCTTAAATCACCTACCCAACTAAGAGCTCCTGAGATGGGTTCAGGATCCAAGGAGACAGGTCCATCACCTCCCAGGCTTACTGCCACAGCCAGTGCACAGCCTGTGGGGAGAGGACCCCCGGTCCTGTGGGGATCTCACACCCCTCAGGGCAAGCAGTAGCAAACACTGCCTTGCCCTGCCTGGATGGAGAAGAGCAGCCCCCAGCCCATCAGGGCTTCTCTGCATGGAGGCTGTTTACTTTGGATTTCAACAGAGAACAAAACTTTGGCTACAGTCCTCCTTGGCCAGACACCAGTTGGCCATGCATAGCAGTGCTCCCACAGGCTGGGTGCCATCAGGTTTCTCACTACGGGTGAGTGCCATGAGATTGGGCTGCCCTGAGGGGTGACTTGGAGCTGAGGATGACATCTGTGACTTGGTTGCCCCTCTGCCTTCAGAACCTGAAGAACCTGCCTGCATCAGCAAATGTAAACCTTTGCAAATGGATCTCATTGAGCCATGCTAGAGATAGTCTCATTAAGGACCAGTCGTGAAAAATAAATATTTAAAATTGCCTGCCGTGGTGCTGCCAGGCATAAAATGATAAGGACGTGCACAAAGTAAATGTGGTGATGCCCTCCTCAAGCCACAACCTCAAGTGAGCTGCCAGTGGTCTGCAATTGGCTGCCCAGCTTGTCAAAACAGAGCTAAGCACAAAGCAACGAGAGTTTGTGTAAATGATCCCTTTCCCAGATCCATGATTTCCAGCATTTATCCCTCCAGCCAGGTTTTTTTCCTCCTCAGTTACTCCAAGGAGGAGAGGGCTGGAAACAGGAAACTTTCCAAATGGATAACAAAGGCTGACATTGCTCCTTTGGATGACCCAGGAGAAATGTCCAAAGCACATCCTTAGCTTGTCAGCAGCTAGAAACCCAAAAGTGGTGAGCCTGGAAACTTTTGACTTTTGGGGGAAACATCAAAAGGGCTTTGGAAAGATGAGGGAGGCTGGGAAGGAAGAGTTCCCTCCGCTTCTCATTCCTGTTGCAGCTCTCAAATCCTGCAGTATTTTTCCTGAGAGGAATGCAAGAACCAAACCCAAAACACACAGGAAGAAACAACCCACGGTTATGGTTTGCATGGACACAATTAATGCAAAAAGCCTTTAAGCAGGGCTGTGCACATCTCAAAGGGTTTAATCTAAAGCCCTGTAAAGCTGATGGCAAGTCTCCCAAGAATTTCAAAGGATTTGGGATCAAAGCATTCTATCTTTGACTCTCAACGTTGGGAATATTGGAGGGTGTCAGCTCTGAACCCAGCCCTGCATAGTTCCGTCTTCATTGCCATGTCAGCTGTCTGGTGAAGCACCTCATCTAACTTCATCATCCAGGTTCCCCCAGGGGATGAAGGAACAGAAAGCCACTTTGGAACACCCCTTCATCCCAGGATGAACAGCCAGTGAGCTAAAGTGAAGCGAGATGACTTCAGTGCTTCATGGGAGCGCTTGGCACCTCAGAAGGTTTGGCATCCCTTTTGGGCTGCAGCGTCTCCCAAACTGCTTTACGCTGCAGCCTTCCAAATGGTTGATGTGAATCAAGAAAACCAGTCAAAATTGACTTCCATGGGTGCCAGGGGTAGGAAATGCCCTAAAGATCCTTTGAAAACAATCTACTTCCCCATTTAGCATATCCATCTGTATGTAAGTGTACAGGCTGACGTAGCACCTTCCACAAATGAACTGGCACTTCGAGAAATATGCAAGTGCAGATGAAACAAAATGTACCAAATTTCTTTTAATCTTGCCATTCAAACCATTAAATAACAGGCAGGAGGAAAGAGAGATTTTCCATTGAGTTGCACGGATCTCGGCATACACATCTTAGCTCCACATGCTGACTTCATACTATTTGGCTAAATATTGTTCTTGTAGGGTGCTACAAGAAAAAGTTCTTAATGTTCTCTCCTGGAACATTAAGTCAAGGCAAGGCCATAAAATGATCTTTAAGGCAAATTCCTCCCTTTGATTTGAGCCACAGGATAGCAATCATGTTTAGGCATGGATCAGTGAAGACATCTGGAATGCAGTTTTGTATGTCAACATACACCATGAGGAACAGTGTGTACAGAACTGCAACGGGATCCCAAAAGTGCTGTTTGCATTAAGCATCCTGTTAAATAAGTGCAGCAACTCCTCTGCAATATGACATATTGTGTCTTTCATAAATCACCTATTTCCCCCATAAATCCAGATATTCATTATTCTACCACGCCTGAGCTGATGCTAGTCCAGAAATAATGTCAATGCGGCTTACAGGTGACAAAGTGACCTAAGGGGAATATTAACACCTGCATTTTCAATTCCCATGGCCCCATGGAAAGCTGTAAACATTCTCAGCTGATGGATCAAAGGTAGGGATTTCACTTCAGAAGAACTAAGGGCTGTTCAGTTTACATTCAACAACATAGGAATGTCACCCTTTTACCCAGGGCAGCCCAGAGCTTCAGTGAGTTGTGGAATCTTACTGTTTTAGCAAGCAGATAATTTCAACTCTGGTACACAGGGATCCGTTTAGCATTCCCATTACCTTCCTCAGCCACATTTTGTGGTCATGACACTTCCAACTGACATAAAATGTAAGCTTACATGGCATAAATATTTTTACAACTGGCAGTGCTGCAGTGTTTACTCCCAGGGTGCTTAGATATCTCAATAAGGATTATATGAGCTTTTTTATTATACCCATTTTTTTATACTCTGCTCCTGTCTTTTAAAACACCCCATGTCATGCAGCAAGACCTCATGGTTTTGGAGAGATAACTCACTGGGCCAATGAGTTTCTGCACAGAAACACTGTTTCTCCATAACCAGATCAGAGAGATTAATTGAAAAAAAAATTAATAATACTTAAAAGCTTTAAATATGCTCATAAAGTGTGCAAAAGCTCAATCATTCATCTATTCACTGAAATGCAAGGGTCTAGAAAGGCATACATACCTTCAGTCACAATGGTTGGGGCCGCTAACAAAATGAGTCTTTGGGCCACTCCAACAATGTTGGGCAGTAATAATTCTTGAAGAGCATCAAGGTTACGGATATCCAGGGCAGTATAGGCGAAGCTTCCATCAGTAGCAATCTGCTGCAGCTCTGCACTGTCAGCATTCAGGACCCCAATGCTAAATGAAAATATACCAGCTTGCTTCACCGCTAACAAGCCCTCTCGGATATCATCACTAGACTCTCCACCACTTATCAGCACTAAAATCTGAGGCACCGCTTCCTCTATCCTGCTGCCTCCCGCCTGGGTGAAGAGGTTCTCCACCACAAACTCCAGTGCCGCACCGGTGTTCGCCTCCTCGCCCCCGCGGAAGCCGAGTGCCTTCACGGCATCCAGGACATCCGCTTTTGTGGAGTAGCTGTTCAAAGCGAACTCAGTTCTGGGTTGATCACTATACTGCACCACCCCAATGTGTATCTGCTGAGCTCCAACTCTGAGGGTTTCAATCAAATTTACAAGGAAATCGCGTATGGCTGGAAAATTGACACCTCCGATGTTGTTTGATCCGTCAATTAGGAAAATAAGGTCAGCAGACTCTTGAGCTTTAAAAAGAAGAAATGCAAAAGGTGAAAGCATTAAAATGGGTGATTACATGCAGTTGTAACAGTGTTCTGACATGTTTCTTGGAAAACCAGTGAGAAACACGAATATGAGAGAACAAAACAACGTGATCACTGAGGAGGTGACTTTAGCCTCTTAGTTCTGCATTCTGATTGAATATGAGCTCTCAGGCCCTTCCCAGGAGCATCCACAACCCATCGAGGGAGGGCTTGAGTGGAAACAGCATGAGCCAGTGGCTGCGGTAACATGGGGGTCGGCATTATTGGCACGCAAGGAGAAACCTTGGCAAAACACAGTTATTGGAAATATAGATACATTCCATCAGTGGCCAGTACTGTCCAAGCATTTAGACAGAGCCAAAAGGAAAAGGTGGGCTTCAGTGGCAATTCACGCTGAAGGCAGAGGGTGAGGAGGTTTTCATCACTGCTGCCTTCTATTTTTTGGGAGGAAAAACACCAGCATTTACTGGATGCAGGGAAAATTTCAGCTTCTTGATCATCACGATTCTGTTCTTTTGCTGGTTAAACAAAGAGGCTGAATATATGGGTTTCTCCCACCATGAAAAAGTATTATTTAAAATGCATTTGTTAAAAACAATTGAAAATGTTTTAGTTTGGGGGTTTTTTTTTGGACTGTAACTCTTTGACCAGCTGTCAGCATCCACCTGAAGTTACATGTTTAGCAGGTTGACTCCCACAGTTCTCAACCCAGGCCACGCAAAAATTGTGTCACTTTATATATTTAGCACAAAGATGGGTTGATTTTTGCCAGAAGGGTCTGGTCTGTGTTTTTCATAGGGATTCTGGATATTCAATCAAAGAATGCAGAATCAGGTCAAAAAAGGGTGATGAAATCAGTCATGACACAATTATCCAACTCTAGTTGTTGTGACCATACCCAGATGATCACAAGCATTTGCTGAGAATATACACACACCAAACAAAGTTTGCCCATGGCATGAATGTGGTGTTGAGGAGGAATATTTTTGCTGTGAGACTTACCAAAGCAGACCCAAAATGCCCTGGTGCCTGCTCTTATTCCTTTTGCTCAACTAATTTTACCATTGACATCACCAAGAGCTGTAGGTATGCAAAAAAAGAGGGGGAGGAACCCCAAAGTATGCTCAGATGTTTCCATGCTATTACTCTCCACTCTCATTAAGAATTCAAATTTCAGACTACTTGCAAATGTATGACAAGCAACATTTGGAAATCTGTCTCAGTTAGCTCTCAACTTTTGAAAGCCAAAGGTGAAACCAGCATCAAAGCTGGCATGTGGTTTAAGAAGGCCAGAAATATACCCGAGGTCTTTGCTATTAATCAGCACTGCCACTGAATTATTTATTTCTTGCTGATTTAGTTGTTTTTCTAGGACACGCTTTCATAAACCAGGAGATTCTAATAATGCTGCAATTCCAGTGACAAAGGAGAAGGTCTCCAAATCACCATCACTCCCCTGGACCAACTCAATGGCCAGTGTTGGCTCGGAGGATATCGCCAGGGTTCAGAATTTCAAGGAGCTCCAGGATTTATTTTCCCATTGAGACAAAATTTAGGGGTGCCTAGGCTTGGTTTTACTGCATCATTTTCAGTTGGGATATACACGTTCCACTTGATCATAAAAATGAAAGGGAAATCTCACAGTGGTTTTTCCCAGGGATGCTTTAGATATCCTGGATATCTTTTGGGAGGAACAAGATTCCAGGCACTAATGGGTCGCTCCCACTGAAGAGAAAATAGATATGAAACAGATGTGTTGGATAATTTGTCATCACTGTAAAAAAACCTTGTACTTCAGTGCACATTTATGGAACAAGCTGGTGTGGAGAACAAATAAAAGCATGCTGGTTACACAACTAAGCAAGGAGGGTCAGATGAGACAGACAGCTCAGATTTAACAAATACTTCAGGGCAAACTGGGGGCTGACTGTTGTACTTACATGAGTCAGCTCCAGGGACTGCCACAGACCAACAGTTTTGGTTCCCTTTACTGGAACCACTACAGGGCTGGGGTTTTTGTACACTTCCATTTCATATTAGGGCTCATTTCTAACATAGCATTCATGGCACTTTTATATATTTTAATGCCACATGTAGTTATCAGCTGAAAAACTGACTTCTTAAATGCTTATGTTATTTGTACCATGCTTTGCACACTGTTAGCATCCGAGGTTTAGGACCTGTAACATCTTTTCCCATGTTTAACAATACTCTGTATATCACCCGTGCAAGTCACACAGAGGCAATGCTACAATAGTATGATTAACTTATGATTAAATTTGTGTTATAAGGATGGGAAGGAAATGCTTGCAAAAAATACCTTTAAGCAGAAACAAACTTGGAAAAGCACAATATACACAAAGTAGGAATTTGGCTTTAAAGCTTTTAAAGGAATGTCCGTGATTCCAGATGTTTTCATTCCCTGGGGTTACCTGCTGGCATGGCCCAGAGGAGGACAGTCAGCTTCCTGAGACCAATTCTCCAATTGATTTCAACACACTGGGCTCCTTCATGGCTAAGATGCCCAACAGCCATCGGACTGTTGTCAGCAGGTTGAGTGTAACATTCATTTTCTTAGCGTTAGTGAGCCTTTGTTATATTTTTGGGGCAGCTACTCCCCTGTGGCTTTCCTGTGACCTGGATATTTGCCCTGTCAAGCACTTTGCACGACAAAAAAACACACATGAGCACGGCCTTTTGGTGTTGCTCGGTGTCATGCAGTGATGGAGAGCACCCAGTGGGACTGGCGTGAGGGTTAATCAGGCAAGACAACACAGGGGGATTAATGTCACACTGCCTCATCACACTGCTGTGGCCTTACGTCGCCCCACAAGCTCTCGACCTTCAGATGGAGCCTCAGGAATAAAAAGAAAGGTTTGATCCCCGGGACTTCTGTTTTGAAAAACAACGAAGCTGCTCAGAAGGCTCTTGCCATGCTGGAATTTCATAAACAGAGAAGGGACGGAGGAAGACTGGTTTGTTTGGGTTTTTTTCCAGGGAAATTGGGCCCTGTGTTGCAGTCAGTGCAGGTCCATTGAAGCCAACGTAGTTTGCAAGGAAGTTTCAGTCAAGGGAAGGGTCTGGTGCTTCAGCAGGTGGAAGCCATTAGCTTGCAGAGAAGACTCTCCAACCACACACCTTCTCCAGGTGCATGAAGAGAGAGGCTAAGGGATAGCTCAGGGATGGGCTTTCTGCTGAAAAATTCTCCACCCAGCTTTTTTTGCTGTCTTCAGCCAAGAATGTGACTTTCTGGAATGGCACAATGCATATCTCCCTGTCCCCACCTGGTTCTAAAGGGACATCCATCATGGTGTCCCTGCAACCAGCAGTGACCTTTGTGGTCTCCAGAGGATTTTCAGTCAGGGTCACCATAAGGTCTGGTGTGATCATCCTGTCTCCCCTTGGGAGTGAACAGGACAGGGCAAGTTACTAACTCTGCAGAGCTCCATATGCTTGAATTTCCATGCCATATGTGCCAAAGGATGGCCACAAGGTGCCAGGGCAATTTACTAACTCTGCAGAGCTCTCTACACTTGAATTTCCATCCCGTATGTGCCAAAGGACGGCCACAAGGTGCCACTACCCATTCAAGGATTCCTGCCCTGACTTCTGGCAGCCCCGGCTCAGTCTGCAAACAACAGGACCTCAGCAGCTGCAAACACGGGGCCATGCACTTCAAACCTTTGTTTTTAAGTCTCTGAATGCCCATCTCAGTCTTGCCCCCTACAGAGTGGCAACGCCAAACAGCACAGCGCCAGCAGATACCACCAGTCAGCCATTACCTGTGATGTCTTTAACCAATCCTTTGGCTCCAGCCTTTTCTGGAGTCATGGAGGAGCGGACACTTGCCACTAAGTCTCCAACTACGCCGTGGAGAGAGGTAAAATTCTCTAGGTTGAAGCGGTGCATATCGAGGGGTCCGCTCGCTACTTCCCGTAACTCCCCTTCCACTGCGTCCTGAACGCCAACCGCAAAGAGGTTTACACGGGCCGAGTTAAGGAGAGATGAGGGCAGAGCCACATCATCCCGGGGCCGTCCGTCTGTTAGCACTACAATAACCTGGGGCACGCCTTCACTGGCTCTGCTTCCAGCAGCTTTAGTGAGGTGCTTCTCAATTAGGTATTCTAATCCTTTTCCAGGCTGGGTGCCTCCCCCCATGTAAGTCATGTTGGCAATATGGGAGAGGACGTCCTGGGTGGAAGGGTAGGTATTTAACTGGAACTCTGTGTGGGGGTTTCCGCTGAACTGGACCAGGGCAAAGCGAAAATCATTTCCTCCCACATCTAAAGCTTTTACAACACCATACAGAAACTCTTGAACAAGTTGGAAATGTTCCTTCCCAACGCTCCAGGAGGAATCCACTAGAAATATTATATCAGCCACAGCAATGGTTTTGACAGCTTTAAAAAAACAGATGGGGGGTTTAGGATTTTCTATCGGCCAGCACAAGCACACCTCCTCCTCCTCACCCAAACAACCAACAGCCTCCTTGGCATGGTGAAAGTGAAGCTCAGCTTCCCCTCATTGCCCACAGCAAAATGAGACGTGCTGGAGAACAACCATGCAGCCACCAGAGTCCTGGCACCGCTGGTGCTGGCAGACAGCATGCGACCTGCCCTGCCCAGAGAGGGGGAGCTGAGGTGCTTCTGCCCTCCTACACCCCTGCCCACGGGTTTGGACACCAGCCCTGAGCCAGGCAGAGACAACGGCAGCTTTGCCTGTGAATTCAGGCTCATCCAGTTTCTAGCTGCCTGTGTCTCTTGCATGGTTTTTGTTGACTCCATGGTCATGCTCAAGGAAGGAAGAACAGCTTGGTTTAAGCAGCCTGGGTGCTGGCGTGAGTTTTCCAAATTTTTCCAGCTGTTAACACCCGCTTGGTGACACCAGCTCCAGTCCCAAAGGCACCACCACCGCCTCTTTAAACAGCCTTTCTGCAGGTCAGTGGCAGTGCTCTTCTCACTGCTAAAAGCCTTTCTACACATGCAGGGAGGGCAGAATAGCTCTGTCCAGGAGAAGATCCTCTCAGGACCACCCTGAGTGCAGGTCCCATACCCTGGTGTCCTACAGAGTATCCTCCACAGCACGGCACCAGCCAGTGTCATGCTTGGGGAGGCACTGTGAGTGTTGGCCAAGGCCTGGGTCCCAAGGACCCTCAGCAAGGTGGGAGCTGAGGAGCAGAAGGTCATCCATCCACAACATCCCATGGACATGCATGTTAAACAGAGTGGTTGTACAGGGCCAAAGTGAGGTGAAGCAGCCCGGGCTTACCTGCTTGCTGCTGAGCACCGACCGAGGCAAAGCCTGAGAGCAGGAGGCAAAACATTGCCACAAGGGGCAAATGTCGATGTTTCCTCATTTTGCTCTTTTATGAGTTTTCCTTTTATTCTCTTTGTTTCAAAGCACCTGACGTGAGACCTAAGGGAGGAAAACAGGGAGAGTGAGAAATAGCGGCAGTGTGGGCCAGGTACAGATGAGGCACAAAGTAGAAAAGCCAAACCATGTGGGTTTACAAGGCTTTTGTGGCACTTTGGCAGGAAAAAAAAATTCTTTGGTACTGGACAGAGTGACAATTCACATAACTGATCTTTAATCATTTCTGTTGAATTAGATGTTTTTTTTTTTTTTTTTTTTTTTTTTTTTTTTTTTTTTTTTTTTTTTTTCCCCATGCTGTCCCAGGCAAGACGTAATATATAGGAAAATGCTCAGGTTTCTACTACCAAAATACACAGTGTCCTCCCACCGGCCCTCCCCACCCAGGGATGACCAGCTGACACATCTTTGCCAACATACTTCCTCTTGCTGTTGCCTTTTCTCACTTTATTTCTTCCAAACACCACAGGAATTGCTCTGAACATCTCCCTTTGCCTCAGCTCACCTTTTCAGCTGTCCCAAATATACAAATGGAAATTTAAGCACTCCAGACCCAAGTGAGCCACATGATCTGGCTGCACAGCAAAAAGGCCTTGGACTCCCCCAAGCTCAGAGCCCCGGTTGTGGAATAGCCTGCGCTGGCTGATCATATTTTGGAAAGGCACCAAGAATAATATTTTATCTGCTGGAGCCAAAAATATAATTTAAGCAAGTTTCTTATCTGTGATCCACCTGGCAAGCCTTCTGAAACAACATCTCCGCCATGAAGGCAGTGTTTCTGTTGTCATAGAGATGACCAATTTATTATTTAATCTTTATTTCCAAGCCCACAGAGCAGAAACCAGCAAGGCTTGCTTAACTGGGAAAATATCCTCCCAAAAGGGAACACAGTGATTTAATACCTTTCATGCCCCAAAGGGGTTCAATTACTCAAATCAGCCAAAAGTGACTCTAATACATCAAACTGTTAATCAGGTCACCATAAAAAAAAAAAAAAAAAAAAAAAAAGATTTTCATGTAACCATCCTTGCCAATTTCGTCAATCCAGTTATGACCAATACAAGAGCCTAAGAGGGCTAAGGGGAAAAGTAACAGTTATTTTTGAGGAAAACTGTGGTAATTACACTGATGGTCATTGTTGGCATGGCTGAAAACAGAACCAAGAGTTGGGAATATGGGAAAATCTGGACATAAGGAGTATTAACCACTTCTGTTAAAGAGATACTCCTCAAAGATATCAGAGGGTAGTTCTGTGGAAAGGAAGGGACAACTTCCACCTGGTTTCCTGAAATCCAGTGTTGTCTTGACACCTCCTCTGGCTTCCTGGATGTCAAAGCTGGGCTGGGGCCTGGTCCTTCTTGAGAGGAGAGATTTGCAGCATTTGGTCTTTCCTGTGCTCCAGATGGAATTTATGAATGTCCTATAGCATGAGCCTGGCAAAAGCTCTCCTCTGCCTTTCCCTCAACATATAACAATGATGATGATTGATGATGATGATGATGATGATACCAGGTGGAGAGATATTGAGCAGGCCCCCAGAGCCAGCAGCTGGCACACAAGACATTACAAAGCCTTCCCCTTTTATTGGCAACCCCTCAGTTCATAGAGGCAGCTGCTGCAGCTCAGAGGTATCATCGTAATTCCGAAAGAGACTAAACCATCACCTTTGTGAGCTGACACCCATCCATCCCCCTGACTGTTCCAATGCATGCCAAAACTGTCACTGCCTCCAGCAGGAGCAAACCTGCTCAGTTGGACTGTAACCCTGACTGGCATCTTGCTCCCAGAAAAAATAGTTTCACCCAGAAGACATGTGGAGAGGGTTTGTCCCCTGAGCACACAAATACAGAGAGTTCTGTAGGTCCCAGAGTTGAGTTCTGCAAAAAGCACTGAGCTCATGACAACCACCCACCTAACCCCATGGGGGAGTCTTCCCTCTGGGAAGAAATTTATGGAAGAGCTGCAAGTTTTTGAATGGGTTCTGCTTGCAGCATCCATTGGGATTGTACAGAAGCCTAGAAGAGCTCAAAGCACTGGACAACACTCTCAGGCACAGGATGGGATTGTTGGGATGTCCTGTGCAGGGCCAGGAGTTGGATTTTGATCATCCTTGTGGTTTCCTTCCAGCTCAGGATATTCCATGGCTCTCTGATTCAAGATGTGTATGTTTCAAATCCTCCTAGCTGTGGAGCCAACCAAGAATTGCTGGCAGTAACCCACTCTGGGAAAGAACAGGATGTGGCTGGAGAAGAGGCCACATGGAGGTAGGGCAGCATTTTATGGGACAAATGTCCTTATTCTGGCTAGGAGTGACAAGCACAGCACAGGGATGATGTTGAGAAGAAGGAAGACCTCCAGAGCCCCTTGACTCATTTCAAGAAAGGTCTAGGAAAAATTTGTTAATTAATTTGCACAGAAAGTGAGAAATCTCTCTCCAGGATGGGGAACATGCAGCTATAAAAGGTACAGCCGTGAAGTCAAGGTGCATCTGTGCCCCTGGATACCCCATCAGCTGGATCAATGCTGGAGTCAGGAATGGTGACCTCTCTCCCTTTCTTTCTGTCTCTCCCTCTTTAATCCATCACCCTCTCTGTCCTTTATCCAAAAGCCACTGCCACATGTTTATACAGAGATCAGGGAGATCAGCGACTAACACACCAAATTCCACTCCAAGTGTGTAATTTGTTAATAAAACTTTGTAAGCTTTTCTAGGGCCTCTCACTTTTGTCTTTTCTTTCAACCATGAGCATCTACAAACCTTGGGAGCCCCCCCTTCCCCTTAAGAGTGGAATGCCACAGAATGAAAAGGCTGCTAGCAATGAATGAAAAAATATGAAATAAAATCCATGCTAAGGAAAACAGCCCATTAAAGTAATGTGTGCTGTAAAACTGCTCTTACTTCTTTCCCAAAATGCAGGAAGTTATGTTATCATCCTGTTTATTAGCTGCTGGCAGCCAATCCCTCTTCAGACACAACAGCTGGGGATGAGCAGAGCATCAAGATAAACCAGTGAAAATTGATGTCTTGCTGGCTAAAAAGTGACAGGACTGAAGCCAACATTTGGGGGCTTTTTTGGTTTTAACATTGAGCAGCTGCTCAGAGCCTGTTTACAGCCACAAAATGTAACCAAAGGGAAAAGTGAAACTCCCTGAGGCTATGGAATCACTCCTGCCCACAGGATCACCCATGATTTGCCATAGCAGTGGGAAACTGAGATTTTCCAGAGTCACAGAATTTCTTAGGTTGGAAATGGCTTCCCAAGATCAAGTCCAACCTGGGGACCGATTCCCACCTTGTCACCCAGCCCAGAGCACGGAGTGCCACATCCAAGTGTTCCTCAGACACCTCCAGGGATGGAGAATCCACCACTCCCTGAGCAGCCCATTTCACCTTGTTCCCCATTTTATCTTTTAGGAAGCCTCCAGACCTATTTCCACTTTTTTCTGTGATCTTCATCATGGTATTTATAATTCTGTGCAAGCAGGGGGAACTTATCCATCAACAAGAGATGAGTTTTAGCATAGCACAAAACCACCCTAAAGTCACAGGGGCCAGGATAAGTCATCAGAGAGAAAAAAAGCAGTAAAGTCTTGCAGGAAGAGGTGATGGATGTCTCTTAGAGATTGACAACTTAAGGAAAAGAAGAGCCTTTAAGAAGAGCTGTTCCTGAGCAGGGTTTTCTCTTACAGCCCCCTCTCCATTGCACTCATTAGCTAATGAGGAAGAGTTTGGTGCTTGCAGAAAGGGGTGGGCAAGGAGATGATTTTCCTGTAGGGGATGGCCCTTGAGAAGAAGATGAAACAGCAAGGACAGCAACTTCCTTTGTCAAGGTAATGGAGCGGGGGTTGGGTGGGTGGGGGTAACTTTTTTTTTTTCTTTCCTTGGATAGGGGAGTTCACCCAAAACTCTGCTCAGCTCTGTTTTGACTGAGCAAAGTCTCTGACTCAGCAAGAAAAGTGGGTTTTAGACAGTGAATAATGTGATTTTTTTTATTGCTTGGCTTGCCTCAGTGAGGCACAACAAGTAATTTCCGTTGCTCAATGTGTTCTTGCTTTGTGTCCCAAATTACCACAGGTTACAGAAGCTGGAGGTGGCACCAGCTTACAGGGGAAGGATGATAAAACCAGAGATGTGAAATCATTTCAGTACTTGATTATGGTAAGTATTTGTTTTGCAACTTTATTCTCTGGCATTTTTGAGTTTTCGATAATGTATTTTCAACAAGGCAATTTGATTGTGGATTTATTTCTTTATTTAAATGAAATGCTCCTTGCAGTCCTGTGTTGTGAAAGCTCTGGTGAAGCTTTTGCTAGATCCACTTTAAGCTGGAAAAATATGCTGAAAAACCTGACTGCTGAGTGCCTCTAGGAAAGGAGAGAGTCTTCCTGAATTGTTATGTTAGCACCAAAACCTGGGGAGCCAATTTCTTCATGATTCATGTGCTAAAAGATTAACTCCTGTAGCCTTCAATAATCTGAAAGTTTTACGCCTGTCTAGAGTTTATATAGTGTGTGCCGACCTCTTAATATTACAGTATTTCATCAGAAGAAATACATCTGTTCCTAATACTGCTCTCAAAAAGCAATCACTTCTACCCCTGACACAATGAAGTGATTTCCTTAACTATTTTCCCCAGCAGCTATTTTTTGCATATATTGCATACTTCTCTGCACATAAAATTTGACATTTTACTTTTTTTTTTTTCCTTCCAGTGGATGTTTCAAATTCACTTTCTAAGCAGTTGTTTGTGTGTGTTGGGGTGGGGTTTTTTCGCTGGAGTGTAGTTAAAATAAAATAGATGGTATAACGGGAATAAATTCTTCCCTGTGAGGGTGGGGAGGCCCTGGCACAGGTACCCAGAGAAGCTGTGACTGCCCCATCACTGGAAGTGTTGAAGGGGGCTGGAACAAAATGGGTTTTAATGTCCCTTCCAACCCAAACCATTTTGTCATTGTATTTATGACATTTGTTACCATAATCTCTCCATTCCTGTGACACATTCCTGAGGGAAAGCTGAGCAGCCTCTGGGAAGGAGCAGATCATGGCAAGTGTGATAGGCAGAGCCAGGACTGGCACACTTTTTTGGGGACAAATGGCCTGGATTTGGGCTTGGCCTTGTGCAGCTTTCCCAGCTGGCATGCTCAGGATGCCTCACTGCTTCAGACCGCAGGATATCTGGTCCATATACAGATATTATTATTTTCCTGCCCAGATGTGCAGCATCCACAAAAAATATATTGACTAAAAACCTGAGAAGCAATTGCAGCCCTTAAATTCCCTTGTGCATGTAGGTAGGATCATGCTTTTCTCATGGGAAAAAGAGGTGGATTTGCAGCTGAGTCCCAACAGCTTTCCTGAAAGGGGGACAGGGAGAGCAAAGCAGCATCCCATAGCTGGTGCAGGATGCTGTGAGCATCCTCTAGGCCCCTCCAGAAGTCTGTCTCATGGGGATGTCAGAGTCAAAAGAAAGAAGCTTCTGTCTTCACCTGCATTTGCTTTGTGGGGATTTTCCCTTGTCCATCATCACCCTGTTTCCCAACCAAACTGCTCAGCCTCAAATTCCCTTGGCTTGGCTGTTCTCTGCTGTATCTCTGCATGTTCTCTGCATGCCCACAGGCATGGTGGGCAGCAGTTGTAACCCTGTCAGTGGCTTGGAAGTGGACACCAGGCACCCAGAACAACTACTTGCATCCACAGTGGGATATCCCCAGCAGTGGGATCTGATTGCAGTCATGGCTGTGGAGTGAGCAGCTGGGAGAACCAGCTCCCAAAATCCTGATGTGGAGCCAGAGAGCTGCAGATTGCCCTCTGGAGGTAAGGCATGCTCCTCTCTCGCCTGGATGAATTCCCCCTTAAATTTCCCTGAGCTGAGGAAAATGTTAGCCAAAAGCCACTCCCCTCGTGATTTTGAGGCTGAATGCCATGTTTTTTTGATGTAAAGAAGGCTTGGTCACCTTTTCAAAGGACACAAGTGCCCCCCCGTGCCTGGCCACCTCTTCATCACAGAACACTGCATTCCACCTGGTTGCACAGCCCAGGTTTCTTCCATGGAAGAAACAAAACTAGTTCTGGAGACTCTCTGAATGAGCTGAATAAGACAGACCCTGGATTTATTCATGGCTCCAGGTGGAGACATTATGATTTGTCTCAGCTCCTTTGAAGTGTAAACACTGCTGCCAAGTGCTACTGGGAAGGTGAGGCTTGTGGGGTTGAGGGCTGCCCCTGAAAACATTTATTCCTACAAAGGCAGACTTGAATATTTTAAAAAAAGAAGCCTGAAAGGGTAGGGGAAAAAAATCTCCCTGTTTTTGCAAGCCACTGGAGCTCTGATATTTGAAAACCAGTGTTCAGCAAAGAAATAGAGTTACGGTGCTTCCATATCCTACCAGGCAAGTTCCCTGGGCACTAGAATTTAATATGAATCACATATTCATTTCTGTCCTTCTAAGCATGCTATTGGCTTAAAATCTAGTTGTTTTCTCCATCCAAAGACTGAGACCAAAATAGATGCGTTAATAAGAGGAAAGGGAGTATTTGCTAAAAGAAGAANAAAAAAAAAGAGATGATTTGAAAAAAAAAAAAAAAAAAAAAAAAAAAAAAAAAAAAAAAAAAAAAAAAAAAAAAAAAAAAAAAAAAAAAAAAAAAAAAGGAAACTCCCTCAAAGATCAATGACTCTTTATGTATAGTAACCGGAGCCTCCCGGAGCCTCTCCACCCAAACAAATCGGGCTCCTTAATGTGGAACACAGATCACTTAAAAAGGTGGAAAAAGTGATGGGCATGTGGCTGTGATTCACGGCGGGGAGCAGGCACGCAATGCCACCCGGCGCCGTGCACGCCCAGCGCAGGGCAGGCTCACCCCTTTGCTGGAAATCCGGGGGGGAACACAATCCAAGGTTGGCAAGGCTGTGCAGTTACCACAGTTTGTACTGACGGAAGGAATAAGATGTTCCCTTCCCTCCTGTTCCTGGACAGGCACGTAGCAAAAGTAGAAGAGGAACGCGATTTTTTAATTTTTTTTTTCCCCCTCCTTGACATGTGGGAATAAAGCGGGGGCTGGTTTAGCTCACCCTGAAATCAGGGGAAGTTACTGAGTTTGAATGGAAAATCGTAGAGATGCCTGAAAAACCAGAGAGGGGACTGGAGATGGTGCTGGAAACTGGAAAGGGAATGAATGAACGATGGTGTAGTGGCAGCAAGCATGCAGCCCTGCACTCCTGTCTTAAACACTGTCACAACCCTGGTCACAGTCAACCTCTCTGCAAAGACAGACTAAGTTTGGGGATGAAAAGCCTCTTTCCCTGAGCTCTGACTGAAGGGATGGTGTCAGGGAGATGTGGAGTTGAGTCTCCTCTGCCACTTAATTCTTACACGACCTTGGAGGAATTCTCCAGGTCTCTTGCAACAGCCTTAGTCTGGAGACATCTCTCCACAAACCTCCTAAACTGGGCATTTGTACCCAGAAGCAGGACTATATATGCACCATAATTATCCAACCACAAATACTGATTCTTTTTTCCCTAAACCAATCAAGAAACGGGGTAAAGCCAGAATTCCGAAAAACGCAGGATTTCTCCCCCAAGACCACACATGTGAATCATCACAGCAACCAGAAATGAGCTGAGAGTTTCCCACTGCACGCACTGGAACCCAAGTGGCTTTGGCTACCCCCTATTCCAGCCAGTTTTGGCCCTTTTTCTTGGTCAGGAAACCAGTTTGGCCACAACTGTTTCTCGCCCCAGCTCTACTCGAGAAGGGAGGGCTTTGCTGAGCCCAGCGGGATGGTGGCAGGGTGTCTCCAGATTAGTCATAGCCGCCCCCTCAGCAAGTCCCAGGAGGCTGAGGGCAACTCGGGCTGTGGGGGGAAAGGGCTGGGGAAGGCAGGAGGGAGAGCTGATGGAAGCCATGGAGGGGTATGGTGGCTCCATGAACGATTGGAGAGCCCTCTCCCTTAGGGGAAAAGCTGCTGTTTGGCTCATTTCCCTCTCTGTGGATGACCACAAGACGATGAGGATTATCCCTGGAGCCAAACATGCTGGATCACCCCAGAGCAGTGGGGACATGCCTGGTAGCATGTGAGTGGCACAGCTGAGCACCTCTGCTGGGTCTACCCTACCTCACCCTGGGGCAGGAGGGGTGAGAGCAGCTATCCAACACTCTCCAGCCCTGGGAGCTTGAAAGGGGCACTGAGACACTCCCTCAGCATGCTCCTTGCAAGGTCCCATTGATGCCCTCACCTCCTTGTGGTGATACAGCTTCCCAAACCACCACATGCCCTCCTTGGGGCACTGCATCCTGCTCCCATCCCATCACACTGCTGCTGCAGTGTTTCCGAGGCATCAAATCCAAAAACCATGCTGAGGCAGCAGGGGAAATACACTAGTCATTGCTTTTGAATGGGTTTAATTCCCCTGGAGTGGTGAGGACAGGAGTGTTCCCACACACCTGTGGTGCATCAGCTCTGGGAGGAGCTCACGGGCAGCATCGCTCCACTTTTCTAAGATTGATGCAAAACTGGGGATGGGTTTTGTCCAAAATTCCCTGAAAAAAACTCCAAATACTACCACCCCACCAAGGAGGGCTTAGCAGCTGCTGAGCTTAGGCCGAGGGCTCCCATACGGAAAGCAACACTTACCCCTGAGTGAACCTCCGGAAGAGTTGCTTATTCCAGGATTTTCTGTTCCAAAGCACCTCTCACCATTGCTTCATGGCGTGCAGTGCTGCTCAGCCTTCCCAGTCCCCTCTTGCCTTGCTCAGTGGGGTGCAGGCACTGGCGGGATGCGGGAATGGTGGGGCACCGGTGGGACGAGGGGACTGGTGGGACGCTGGTCCCTGCGCGACGGCTGCCGTGGGTCTGAGCGAGGCCGGAGGAGGCAGCTGGCTCGGGAATGCCGGGGGGCCGGGCGAGCCGGCGTCGCAAATGGGATCCAGATGGTTGGTGCTGGCGTTCCTG
>VWYO01014289.1:132757-176321 GCA_013400275.1 Rhadina sibilatrix | reverse complement strand
AAAAAAAAAAAAAAGAAGATAAAACCCAGTGGAACTGGAGGAAGCTGATTTAACTACATCATTTTAACTACGTCTTTTGGTCGGGAAAGGCATGTCTTGGATGTTTTGCAGGAGTCAGGATGTGCCAAGGACCATACCAAGTTACGCGGGGCTCCCGAGCAGCGCCGTTCGGGGACGCTCGAGGCTGGGGGAAGCTCAGCCTCCCTCCCTGAGGGAAAGAGTCTCTCCTCTGTGCACCTTCCCCGTGAAATGTAACAGCAGGTTTTTATACCTACCCAGAGGGGGAGGCAGAAGTGGAGGATTTACGTTATACGTAAATTATAAATAAAAGTTAACACCTTAGCATAAGGATAAACATTTTAAAAGATATATAGGTTTAAAGGGAAAAAAAAAATTAAAAGCAACAAATCAAATCTGCAAGTTCCTGACTGGTGATTTTTAATTTTTTTAAACATACGTGAAGTGAAATAATACTTTAATCTTTCATTAGGCAGAGCTTAATAAATTTGGGGCTAATTTTATTCCTGTGTCTTGAGCGACAGCAGATCACTGGCCAAAGTTAAACATTTCAGGTTGGACTGGGGTTGTGTTTTGCAATAAACACTGGTATGGAAAATTTAACTCTTATCTCTTGCTCTTGCTTGGTTCCATATAAGGCTGGAATGGAGATGGCGTCCCTGGAATAAAACAGTCAAGTTCTTTTCTTTTCAAAGGGGGATTTATGATGTTTGCTCTTGGGTTTGTGCTGTTTGAAAGACCAGCCACATAAAGAAATAGCTGGAATGCTTCAGGGAAGTGCTAAGCCCTTGGACTGAGGCAATAACTCCTTTTAGAAAAGATGCTTGGCTTGGTGCTGGCAGAGACTGAAGACACAGTGGGACCCAGAGTGAAACTCCCCAACCCATGCCCAAAGGAAAGCAGGGCGTTATGTCACCCCTCCAAAATCTGTCAAGCTGGAGCTTACAGGCAGGGAGTTTCCAAATAATAAATGAGCCTGGCAAAAGGGAGCTGCAGCTCCTTGCTGGGTGTCAGTGGGCACTGAACAGGGGATGGTGAAAACAGGAACTGCTGGAAAGTCATGACAAAGAGCTTATTTTATTTTATTTTATTTTATTTTATTTTAATTTTTTAAAAAAATTCATTTTTCGCCCAGGGTGAGGGACGGCTGCTAAAAGGTCAAATACATATGATGGAGGAGCATTATGTGGGCAGAAGCATCCAAACCAAAGGCCTTTCCAGGTGATTTGGGCTGTCAGGCAGAGCTCAGCTGGGACATCCCATCCCTAGAAGTGTTCTGGGCCAGACTGGACAGGGCTTGGAGCGGCCAGGTCTAGTGGAAGATGCCCCTGCCCATGGCAAGGGGATAGAACAAGGTGGTCTTCAAGGTCCCTTCCAACTCAGGCTATTCTGAGATTCAGTAAAGCAAGAACTTGAGAGCTACAGTTGCTATTGTAATGAAGAATTATATCTACCAGTGGTTCCAATTTGCCACCACCAGTGGCAACCAGTATGCAGCGGGGATCTGTGTTGCCTTTTCTTCAGATCTGCCTTGAAAACCAGAGTTCTCTGTGTGGCAGTGAAGGAGTGCTGGGAAACACTTTTAATTAACTGAAAAAAGAAAAATAAAACCCACCCAAAAGAACAAACCACAGGAAAGCTCCACGCACCCCCAGAACAGTAGTGAAAAACAGCCAAGTCAGAGCATTCCAGATAAATAATGTAATAACACTGGTAAAACGTGTGTGACCTGTGTTATGTGCCTATCACAGCTCAACAGAGAACATGTTTAACTTGGGAGTTAGACTGATTTCTTTTTGTGCTGTTAGCATTTCTCTTTTTTTTTTTTCCTTGTCTTAATATGGTTTTAATATTGAAATTACTTTTACCAAGTGCTCTGATAATTAAATGAGGCTGCAAGAGCTCTTCAATTCCCATCTGACTGCCTTTGTGCCTGTAATAACCAAGTTGGAAGATTCTCCTTTCCAAAAAGGGGCTTTATCACTGACACATAGTGGGGGGGCAGCCAGACAGGATGCTCAGGGCATTTTGGGGTGGGGTTATTTCCCTCCTCTATCATTTTGCAATCCATCCTTTAGCAGTTCCCTCTCTGTCTGTGTTGGTGATTCCCAGCAAAGTGATCCCCATCCACCATGGGAACACAGGGCTGTGGCTGCTGTGGCATTCTGAGGGTGGGTGACCCCTCTTGGGAGGGAGTGACATCTGCAGGGACAGACTACTTTCCACCCCCCGACACCAAACCAACCCTCTGATCATTAATAAAAGACTGGATCACATCATGCTGGTAATTTCTAGAGGCAGCTGGGACTAAGTTTAGCAATATTTCCTCCCTGGTGCACTAATAACTAGACATGATTAATGCTATGAGTCAGGAAGAGGGTTTTGAGGAATTCTCTTTCTACCCATGAAAAAACTTAAAAGCCCTGTGTGCTATATCATTTCCAGGATGCAAAGGTGACTTTGACATCCTCCCACCACCAGAATGAGGGTCTCAGCTTTAAAAAAAATCCAGTGAAACTGGCAGAGAGTGGTTAAATTTTGCAGTTCTTTTCTGATGTGACTCAAGTGGGCAATTTCTACCCTGACTTAGGAAACTTCTGTGGATTTTGCCTGTGTGATTCAGGCAAAGCACAGCGTGGCTGGCTGTGGGTCTCTGGCACATGGTGACACCCAGGAGCATCCCATCTTGGCTCCATCCTTGAGCACCATCTGCTGGCTTTTCCTCCAGGGACTCCCCGGGCATCTGCCAAACCCAAAGTCATCTTTTTCCCCTCAAGTAAAAACTGCTCCTGCAAGACAGAGATGCTTCTTGCTCTGAAATTAGGGAGTACCACTAAAACTAAGGGTTGCTCCATTACTTTCCCATCATCAGCTGAGCATCAGCACAGCGGAGCAGGGGTTTCACAGCCCAGTTTTAAAGAACAAGCTCTTTTTTGGAAAAGATTGATTTTTGGAAATCAAGGCAAAGAGCAGCTCTGCTGGGACAGAGGGAGAGCTGCAGATTGCATTTTAATTTTGCTTGCAGTAGATGGTTTTCATTAGTTCCAAAGGATTTGCTATTGCTTTTATCTTAATGCCTCCCCAGCACCCCGGCTAGGAAGTGGTCCAGGAAATATTTTCCTGAAGTTTTCTTGGTTCTGCTTTTCTCCTACGTTTTCTGTTTGTCTCTCTTTGTGCAAATATTTCTTGATTTTTTTTTTTCCATCAAATGACTTTGGAACAGTCAGGAAAAGGGGCAAGAGCATCTTCAGATGGCAGGTCAGAGTGGGAATTAAGAAAAGATAAGAGACCCTTGGCTCTGCCCTTCCCATCCTGCAGCACTGGCCAAGAATTTAAAATATCTCTGCAAAATCTCCCATCTTCCACCCCTGGAAGTGTTCAAGGCTGGGTTAGATGGGCCTTGGAACAACCTGGTCTAGTGGAAAGTGTCCCTGTCCATGGCAGGTAGCTGGAACATGATGAACTTAAAAGTCCCTCCCAGCTCAAACCATAAAATCTGTGATTTTTTGATGCTATGATTTTTTTTTTCCCTCTCATAAAAAAAAACCCTCAGCAACAAAACCAAGCCCACACCAAGCTGTGTGCATTATCTGAATGTATATATACACACTTAATCCACGGCCTGCAAAAGAGATCATAATTCAAAAGGTGAAACTTGGAGCTCTAACCAACCACATCCTGCAAAAAGCCATTTGCTAGAAGGGAGTTTCAACTTCTGTGATTACAGGCAACAAACTACGCTCAAGTATGTAAATAATGTGGATATTTTCCCCTCTAACACAATGCACTGTCTGTAGGTCAGTAAACTCTAATGTGAACTGTGATGCTTGGCTCCTAGGAAAGATAACTCAGTTCTTTTTCAGAATAAAAGATAATTCAGGGAGCATGAAATGTGTTTTGGCCAACATAGACCTTGCCAGTCTTTGGTTTGGGTTACTCTTGTTTTCTTGTTTTAGAGCCTTTTCAGGTTTCATCCCTTGCACAAAGGGATGAAAAAATCTTTCCAAGTCTTGGCCTCACTGTCCTGTGGCAACTTGTGCTGCACAAAAAATCTGTTTGAAATGGGATGGATTTCAACAGCTCAGTGAAACTTCCAACTTTTGTGATGGAAAAGGCTGTTGCTAATTACAGGGAGAGAGGTGAGGTGGCTTGAAAAGAGCTGGAGTCAGAAAAACGGAGAGGCCAGAAATACTCACTGCCCACACGGACAAGATGATGTAACGGCAGAGGAGCTGAAGAGGAATTACTGGGAATTATTCGTACTCAAAGAGGAATTGTAAGCAATTATTCATAGCCATGAATGAGTGTTGTGTTATTTGGGAAGATGCAGAGGGGAAAAATAGACCTAGGGGTTTGCTGTAGGCAGTTCCTTGGAAACCTGTGGTCATTGTGCCCCAGTGCTGAAGAGAAAAGAATCGTGTGTTGTGGCAAAAGGGAGAGGAGAGCCCAAGAAATGTAGAGCTCTGTGTTGATGTGCCACACATCCCAGGCCCCAGGCGGACATTCTTATTAGGGTTCCCTACTAAAGAAATAAGAAAATACATTTTTTATCTTGCCTACATGGTTTTTTACATGATAGAATATTCCATGACTTTTCTTGCCTGGGTGAGATGGAAGTGGGGGACAAGCAATGCTGGAGTCTGACCTGTGGGGATCGTGGCCCACACCCCAATCTTGCCAGGGTTTCTGCTTCTCCTCTGGGGCACCAGGTCCTGAGTCAACCCTGGCCATGATTTCCTGACAGGGGATCTATCCAAAATGTTGCTGCTTTTTAATCCTTAGTGCTAACTAGAACAGGCTTGATTCAGCTGTGAAAATTGGGCCACTCTCCTGACTAGAGCTTTGAATTAAGGAGAGGAAAAAAACCTACATTCTGCTCAAGGTGACCAGAGATCTGAGGAGGGTGGAATCCTCTCTCCATCTCTTTCCGTAGAATCACGAAAGGGTTTGGGTTGGAAGGAACCCTAAAGCTCATCCAGTCCCACCCCCTGCCATTGGCAGGGACACCTTCCACTAGCCCAGGTTGCTCCAAACCCCATCCCACCTGGCCTGGAACACTTCCAGAGATAGGGCAGCCACAGCTGCTCATGGCAACCTGTGCCAGGCCCTCACCACCCTCGCAGGGAAGAATTTCTCCCTAATATCCCAGCTGCCCTCTGGCCATGGGAAGCTGTTTCCCCTCATCCGGTGATTCCATGCCTCTCCCGTAAGTCCTTCTCCAGCTCTCCTGGAACCCCTGTAGGCATTGGAAGGTGCTCTAAGGTGCTCCCTGAAGCCATGGGAGTCCCCCTGGGTGGGTACAGGGATCCAGGCTGCATCATCTTGCTCTCTCCCTTGTAAACTTCCCGTCGGTTGATGGGGGAGCTTATATAAACATCATCTCCATGTTGTGGCTGCTTTGTTTGGAGTTAGTGTCCAAAAAATCCCAGGAAACAGCATGTATGTGGTCAGTATGTATTTATTCCTGAGGGGCTTGTCTACAATTTATAGTGAGCATATGGAACAACTTGTGCTTGAGATGTTTGCCTTGAGATGCTTGATACATCTGGAGATGCCGGGTTTCTAAGAAGGAGGGAAAATTTTGGAAGCTAAAAAGCCACAGGTTTTGCCTGAATCCATTTAGGAGCTCACTTGAAGCTGGTCTAGGCAATTTTCAGAGCGCTGGATTTTGCTGCATGAGAGCTCTGTTGGAGGCTTTTTCTTAAAGCAAACATCAGCTCCTTGGCACTGCCAGGTTATTCCCACGCAGTCAAACACAAACTAGTAAGAAAGTGAGAGACCTTAATTTGGTATTGAAGTAATTTTCAAATGTGAGAAACAAACCAAATTAATCTGGTAGAGCGGCACAATTGACCAGATGTAAGTACCTGCTTAAGATTGGGGTAAAAGGGGAAAAAAAAAAAAAATCATTAGGAAATTACTTTCCTGGGGAAAATAATGTTGTTTTGCTAATTTGCTTGGCAAGTGGATTTGTTGTTCGTTTGGGGTTTTTATTTGCTAAGGAAGCCATCCTGGTTTTACAGAGCCAAAGGAGAAGTTGAGTCTTTTTGTCCTATAGTTCAGTTTTGGGGAGGAAACAGAGACTCAGGAGGTTGTTATTGGGAAGCATCTCCAAATTAATGGGGAACCTCTAATGAACTTTTCCCCATATTTAGGCATCTCTTTGGGCAACCAGCACCTGCAGCTCTCACAGTGCCAGGATCCTGGCGCAGCCTCTGGGCTGGGGATGTCCCTGGATGTGAAAGATCAACCTGTGCTGGGACAGGAAGAGGTGGGGATGGATTTGCATGGTTACAGTTGCTGTTTATCACCCTTTCCAACCACTGGTGGCAGAAGGAGTGGAAAAATAGCCTTCAGCTCTCCGTATAAAACCTGGAGCCAGCAGCCTTGCCAGCCTTACAAAGTATCCTCTGTCAAATGGCTCATTCATTCATTCTGCAGCGGGGACACGTGAAAATCACATCATTTCCCCAAGGTGGAACAGCAGCGTGCTTGTCCCTAAAAAAACCTCAGTGTGGCAGCAGGTCACCTGTCACCTACAAGCAAGCTGGAACAGGAATAATCTTTATGCGAATGAGCACCTATGGCAGTAAAGCTCAGGCAGGACGAGCCTGAGTGCCAGCAAAGCCTGATGGAGATTTCTGGCTCCCTGAGGCACATAAATAACACAGGCAGGAATGTTGTCCCCTTCCCTCTGGGTGACACATCACCATGCCCAGGGAGGAGGTGCGTGGAGAGGATGAGTTCACAGTGGGTGATGGCCTGTCCTAATCCCTTGCTCCCAAACTGACCAGGCACTCTGCATTGCCACCCCCAAGGGTGTCTCCTTCATCTGAACCTGCTCTGCAAAGCTCAGACACCACAGTTTTTGGATTACTTAGTTTAGTTTTTGGAGCCTGACCCACTTCCACAGAGAGTGTTTTATCCTCTTGGGAGCAAATCCAGCTGTAGCACATCTAGTCCAACCCCCTCCAAATATACGGGACCTCCACCATTCTGTCCCTTTGGCAAACTGCTGCCAGGACAAGGCCCTGTATCCAAGATAACTGATGTTCCAGCTCAAAGCCCAGATTTACCTCCATGGGATGCATGAAAACAGAGGTAGCATGCTCACGAGCTGCTCTTCCTCTGTAGGAATGGTCCCAATGTGTTTTTATCTGTGTGTGGTTTTTCCAGTTTTATCTAACACTCAGGGGTCTCTGGGCCTCCAAGCAGCAAGGAGAGGGATGGCAAGTAGCCAACAAACATCGTCCACAAACACCAGCACTTCTTTCACAGTTAATCTGCATTAGGCTCCCCCTCTCCCTTCAGAGCAATCTAATTCTTTGGAAATTTGGGGGTTTGTCATCTGGCATGGCAGATGATTCATCAGTCCACCAGACTTGTTGTCCTTTAATTAGAAGGACCTGCATCCAGCCTGGCCACTGGTGAGGTTATCACTAGCCAGAAAATACTTGTGCAATTTATTGGGTGAACGTGATCCTTTTTTGATTCTTAGGGAAGCTTTATCCACCTTAATGCACCATAGAAAAGGCTGTATCTTGCAAAATATTACAGCCCAGGCTGCAGCACCGAGGCTCTAGGCAATCCCTCAGCTTTTCCATATTGCCATTCCCTCCCCAGTTTGGGTGCACACACCAGAGGGTGAGCTCTGGCAGGGCACTTAAGTGATCTCTGATGCCTTAACAGTGGGAGTGCAGGAACAGGATACCTGGTGCAGCAGTGGCTCTCCCTATGGCATCATCCTGGCAGCTAGGTTAATCCCTCATGGAAGGCAACAAGGTCAGGGATGTTCAGAGACCATCACTGGGTCCAGCATCTCCCAAGGCCTGCTGGTGATGTTTTTGAGGGGGTTGGGGTGCATTATGTGGCTTTAAACTGACTTGTGTGGCTATAGAAATATGAGGCTCTGTATAGGGGAATTTCCTTCCTTCGGTGGAGCCGAGGAGCAGATAAATGGCAAAAGGGAATCAAATCTTCTTTGGGATTTTACAACAGGAGCTATTTTTACACAAATTACCTGAAACTCTTCACAGAAAAGCCAGTTTGGTATTCAGCTAGGATGAGAAATACCAGAGAGAGAGAGAGAGAGAAGCAGATTTGGGTTTTTTCCTCTGTTAGAGGCCAGCCCTGGCCGGGCTCCACCAGTCATGGGATAGCAGTTGTGATTTTCCTTCTCTATCAACAGAAGGAACAGGAAGGAGAAAAAGTCGATTTAAAGCCTTCCATGGAGGGTCTGTGTGGGGCTGTAAGTCCTCTGAGGTCTGTGGGGGCTATAGGGGCTGTTAAGGCTGGGGCTGTAAGGGCTACAGAGGTTTTGGGGGCTGGGAGGACGAGAGGGACTCGGAAGGTTATAGGGTCTGTGAGGTCTTTCAGAGCTGCGAGGACTCTGGGGGATATGAGATCCATGGTGGCTGTGAATGTTATAAGGCCTGTGAGGGCTAAGACAGCCATGGGGACAGCAAGGTCATTCACAGGTAGGGGAAGGAGTGATTGACAGGTGGGATCAAGCTATCAGACTGATTGACAGACTGATAAGTAGGACTTATCAGTTCCACTGACTAATGGGGAAAAGAGTGATTGAGATGGGGGTCAGCTCCTCAGAGTGCTGACAGCCCCAGGTGAGAGTGACAAGGGGCAGGGCAGGATTCAAAGTGAGGGGCAAGATGAGAGAAAAAAAGAGTGGGAAAGGTCAGGGGGGAAAAGGGAGACAAAAAAAAAGGGTGAGGAATATGATGGGGAAGGGGCAGGAAAAGGAAGATAAAATAACTGGAAAAATGAGCGGGGAAGGGCTGAAAATGTGAGGTCAAAAAGGGCGGGAAATGTGAGAGAAGGAAAGGCGGGGAAAGCGGAGAATAACGGCCGGAAAGGAAAAGAAAAAACGGCGAGAAAGATGAAGATAAAAGGGCCAGAAAAGGGAAAACAAACAAACAAACAAACTCCACCACACAACCAAACCCGGCCGGCAGCCCCAGCACGGCGGGGACGAACGCTCCCACAGCCGAGCTGCCCTGCAGAACCTTCCAGAGAAGCTTGGGGTCGCTCCAGGCCTTGGGAACGCAGCAAACCGGGACGGCTGGAAGGGGGAAACAAGCCGGGAAGGGGAGCCGTGCACCGACCCTCCGCGCTCCCTGTGCTCACCTGCTTTCCCAGGAGGGCGTAGAGGAGGCGGGAATACGTCAGGCTGGAGCTGGGACACGCAGGTTTGGAGCTGGGACACCCGCCTGGCTGCCACCCACGGCCGCTCCCCTCAGCCCGTCTCCGCCATCGGGGTTCTCTCTGGAGAGGGATTCTCCTTATTTATTTTCCTGGCGAAAAAAGAAAAGAAATATAGGAGACAACTCAGAAACCCACGAGGGGAAAAAAGCCCCAACCAAAAACAAACAAACAAACAACAAAAACAAACCCCCCTCCCAAAAAAAAAAAAAAAACCACACAAAAAAAAAAAAAANAAAAAAAAAAAAAAAAACACAAAAAAAAAAAAAAAAAAAAAAAAAAAAAAAACCAAAAAAAAACAACCACAAAAACAAACAACCCACCCACGCTGGAGACAGTCCCTGGTCCGGAGCGGGGCTGGAAGGGATCAGCGGTGTCACATCCCGGCCGGGTCCCAGAGCACGCCCAGCCCCAAGTGGGGAATCTCAGAGAGATTTAAAGTCAGCTCTTCCCCCCACAGACCACTCCAATGGCAGTCTATGGGGTTTTTATATAATGCATTGTATTGGAAGGGACTCAAAGCTCATCTCATTCTGCTCCTCTGCTACAAGCAGGGACACCTTCCCCTATCCCAGGTTGCTCCAAGCCCACTGGAACACTTCCAGGGATCCAGGGGCAGCCACAGCTTCTCTGGGCAGCCTATGCCAGGGCCTCCCTACCCTTATTGTAAAAAAACCCAAAACATCCTTTTCCCAGTGTTTATGTATATATTGACCTCTATCCTTCAGTTTAAAGCCATTACCCCAGGTGTGGCTGGTCAGGGTGACGAGTGGGGCAGCATTTGGGGGCCCTGGGAAGATCATTTTCCTTCCTCCTTTCTGTTTCATCTTCCGCATCCCTCACCAGTGCATCCCAATGCCCCCAGCTTCTCCCCAGTGCATCCTGGTAACCTCAGAACAAAGGCGCAGAGAGTGCACAGAAAGGAGTCTAAATTGAGGGGGGAAACCTCCTTTTCCATTATTGTTTGTGTTTAAACTGGGGGAAAGAACCCTTCACCTGTGATTTAAAGGTTATCACTTGAAGGAAAACCTGTCTTTTCTGTGTTTGTAGGGATATCAATTACTTGACCAGGAATCCCCATTTTCCAGTTTAAGCAGAAGGGAAAGATCTTTTTTATGCCATATGATGTGTTTGAATCAAGTGCAACACCTGCCCCTTAACCCTCATTTTCATCATCCTAAGGTTTAAATTGAGAGGGAATCCCCATTGTCCCTCACCTTTTTAGGGTTAAAATTGAGGGATATTACCCCATTTTCCCATCATTTGGGTATGGGGCCTATGAGGGCTACAGGAGCTCTAAGGGCTGTAGGGTCAGTGTAGGCTATGGGATCTGTAAGGGCTACCATTTACATGAAGGATGTGATAGCTATGGGGTTTGTTATGGGTTATGGGGTGTGTTAGGGATGTGAGGGCTGTAAGGACTTTGAGGTTTGTTCAGGGTATGTGGGCTTTGAGGGCCCTGAGGCCTGTGTAGGGTATGGGGGCTTTGTGAGGCTGTCAGTGCTGTGAGGCCTATGGGGTTTTTGAGGAACTGTGAGGGCTATGGGATCTGTGAGGTCTGTGATGACTATGGGGCCTGTGAGGGCTGTGGGGGCTGAGAGGGCTCCCTAATGTTCACATTAGATAGGAAAAATGTTCTTACAGCTTCCACCCCATAAACCCCCCCAAACTTTGTTTTCATGTTCTCAGTGATCGTTTCCTAATTGCTACAGATGTCAGAGCATCATTATCCGTGATAATTGAAGTTGAATGGTTATTTTCTCTAAGTGAGGCTGTTGGGGTCATTCCAAATGAGATGTGGTCATGCCATAACATAATTTAATTGCTGTATTAATAGATGAGACCCATGGCAATCCCTCGTGAGTCACATACAGAAATAGCAGAGGCATTGTATGCTCCTTCTCTGTCCTGCTTGTTCTTCTTCAGTGTGATGGCGGTGATAAGGTGTCTTTGTAAAGCTGCCAAGAAACTGAAGGGAGAAGGAATGCCATCCCAGGAGATCTCATGACTTGGAGATGATTGCAGGATGACAACGAGGAGAGAGGCAGCAGCACCCAGGAAATTCCTGGGGTCAGCAGCAACGTGCTTGTTGGAGATCCTGTTTTTGTCATGGAGTTCCTGTGGATAAGGGTCCTGTGACCTCTCTTCCTGTGGCTTTGAAATGGGCTGGAGCTGCTGGCGGATGCTCGTGGTTTGACTCCATCTGGCTTTTGGAAGCTCCTCTGGTTTGGCCAGGTGTTTGGGATGATGTTGAGGGGAGCCAAAACACCCATCAGTGTTGATGGAGCGAGAAGCAAAGCTGGAGCTGATGCCACTGTAAATCAACCCACCTCCCCAAACATCATTTCAGCACCTTGTGGAGGCACATCTCCCACTGCAGCACTTAAGGCAGCTCTTTGGAAAATAGGGTACTGGAGAAATTACTGGGGTTTTGCCCCTTGGTTTGAGCAAACAGGGACCCCTTCAGCAGGAAGAAAATCAGGATGTGGGAGTGTTGGGTGTCTTCACTGAGGTGGTGTTCACTGTCTTTAGAAGCAACTGGACATTATCTTCACTCATCAGTTTTGTTGAACTCTGATTATGGATTTACTTCCAGTTATCAGTCAAAACATTGTGAAACGAATGGCTGGAGAAGGGCCAGGCCACATGTCCCATGTATCAGTTCACAGTCATCTTACAAAGGATTACCAAGAACTGCAAAGATAACCGCTCATGTGACTGTTATTTTTAAAAGAGTGGCCCTGCAGCTAGAAGTGCATTTCTCTTAAAGATACCCCAGAAATCCATTTTTTTCCTCATGTTTCAATAATGAAAATTAGAAATGGAGCCTGGGATCCACCTGTGCCTGGTTTCCCAGGAGAGGCTTAGCTTATGACACTTCCCTCTCCCATTTTGCCACCAATTCAACTGGAATCAAGGTCCACTTGAGCCTCCAGCTAATAGGAAACACATAACTTTTCCTTTACATCCCTGCTCCTGATTTCCACCCCACACGTGTGGTCACTGCAGGGGCTGGTGGACTTAGGCAGACAACATCATCTGGCCCTACAACCTGGAATCATAAAGGGTGGAAAAGGCTTCTGACTCCAAACATTAACCTAACACTGCCAGTTCCACCACTAAACCATGTCCCCATGTGCCACATCCACATATTTTTTTAAGACTTCCATGTGACAGTGTCTGCCTGAGTGGTTCTAGGTGTGTGGGCTTGGTTTTGTTGTTTTTGTTTTTTTTGTGGTTTTTTTTTTTTCTTTTGCGTGAGTTTGTAAGATTTGGGAGCCTTTATTCACGGTTGCACCATAGGGGAGGGAGCTGTGGGCAGGCAGGTTTATTTGTCCTCCTCAAGGCAGAGGATTTCTGGAAGCTGGTGATTGCTGGGTCTGAACTGCTACAAAATGCAACAAACTGCTTTGAAAGAGGGAAAAAGAAATAAAAGAATTCTGTCTTTGCGGTTATACACACGGGTGAGCTGAAGGAGGAGAGTTTTCCTAAAGAGACTCTGTTCCCAGGCAATACTTTGCCAAGGGAATACTTTGAATTTATTCCTGCACCCGAGACATTTCCCTTGAGGTGGTTTTCTGGCTAAGCCAGCCCTTTTTAGGGGGTATTGGCACTGCGGGAAACTTGCATTTTTCACATTTTCATTGCATAGCAGGCCACATCTTCCCGATTTAACGCAACCTCTCTGTCCTTTCGGAGGAGAATGTATTGGGATCTGGGGCGGTCGGAGCTCCTGGCGTGATTGTACCGGGAGGCCCTGGAACAGGGTCTGGTTGTGATGTTAATTAGTAGCTATTGACCGCTCCCTGTTCGGATGCAGTGGGGCGCAAGGGCTCTCAAACACGCTTACATAAGGACCTGCCCAACTGATATCTGGCTCCTGCCAATAAACTGATTGCTTTTGTCGGGACCTCTGCTGGACGAGGGGCTGGAAATCAATTCCTGGCTTCCAGAGAAGACCATGCATTCCCGATATCCAAGCTCGAGCACTGCATCTGTAGTCAGATGCTTTATATCACCTTTCCTGCACAAAATCCATCCTAATTTGGATTCAAAATGCTTCTCTGGCTCTGTTCATAGAGTTTAATCTAATCTTTGTTTCAAGTGAGTTACCAGGGTGGATAATTCCCTGTACCCCTGGGTGGGCAGCAGGGATTTTTAGCCCTACCAGACAGAAGAGTAAAAAAAAAAAAAAAAAAAAAAAAAAAAAAACACAAATTTTTGTNAAAAAAAAAAAAAAGTACCATCAATATTTGCTCTGATGAAGGTGAGAAATGGGTTTACTTTAATATCCTAGACACAGAGGAAGTGAGCAAGAGAACAGCCTCGGTAGTCGGATAGATATTGCAATTTATATTGCTTTGGCTGTGGGGTGTATTTAACGCTTTTCTTAAAATCCTGTCAAACCGTCTCTTCTTGCTCACGGCAAACGAGGGAAGGGCTGCGTCCTAATTAAGCTATTTGCCACAAGCAAAGTTCAGCTGTCCAAATTGCTGTGAGAGCAATGCAGGACGCCAAGTCTCCGCTGAGGGGCGGGGAGGGGGGAAGCCAGCTGCGCTTAAGTTTTCCTTACAAACTGCTGGTAGGGGCAAAATTTGTGTAATGAGGTGAGACACAGAAGAGCGGGCTGGGGAGCAGAGCATCCCGGCGGGGCAGGAGCCACCGCGATGGAGCCGGTCCTCCCGGGCGTGCAGGCACAGCTCCTCCCGGGGATGCTCAGCTCCCTCCCAAAGCCCGTGGCCTGCCTTCCCCGAGGAGGCGTTTGAAGGCTCCCTTTCATTCGCACACCCTGCGTCGAGCAGGCAGCGAGTAAACATCTCCCGTAGCCCCAGCCAGGCGGGCGAGGTCTGGAGCGGCTGCAGCTGCGGGCAGGACCCCGGGGAAGGCAGGGCCGCCCTCCCGGCTGGCGAGGAGTCCCCGCAGCCGATAGGCACCGTGCCAGCCCTGCTTGGCGGCCGGCTCCGCGGGCAGGCTCGCCCGGCAGAGCAGCTGCGGTGCTGCCAGGAGCCGGCTGGCCTGCCCGCAGCTCTGCCCCTGCCCGGTTATATGGGCAGCCGCGGAGGTGGGGCTGAGCTCTTCCCCCTCCGTCAGCAGCATCCTCGGGTACGGGACAGCGAGCGCTCGGGGTAGCGAGTAACGGGATCGGCTTCCACTCTCGACGAGATGGGCAGGAAGCTGGACCTCTCCAAGCTCACCGACGAGGAAGCCAAGCATGTTTGGGAAGTCGTGCAGCGGGACTTTGATCTGCGGAAAAAAGAGGAGGAACGGCTGGAGTGAGTATCTGCTCTCCGGTCCCTGAGCTGGGGGCGAGCGAGCCAGAGCCTCAGGTCCCCATGGGCTGCAGGGATAAAACAACCTGCTGAGGCTGTGGGCGAGCACACCGGGCTGTGAAAGTCAAACACGGTGAATAGATTACGTTATCAGCGGCAAGGTGACACATTCGGGCAGCAAAGGAGCGAACTGGCGCCGTGCCATCGCCAGCGATGCGGATCGGTGACACCGCCGCACTTTATGGCGACAAACACCAGGAAATGCTTCTGTGAGGCTTGAGGCTGTTGGGGTTCTCATGGGGAGACTTCACCTGGGAGCAGAGGATGGGATTTGGCTCCCCTGGTTTTGCTTCATGTGGTGGGTCTCGTGTGTTTAGGGCAGGAGTTGTTTAGTGGGTCGTGGGAGTCCCCAGACCCGTGAAGAATCCTGGAAAAAATAACTGAGAGGAGTAGTAAGCCTACTACTAGTAGTAAACCTATTTTAGTAGCCTTAAATATGTGATACAGGAGTCTGCACTGTCCTGTGAAGGTGTTGGGGCCCACAGATTGGGAAAAGATTGAAAATCACTGGAGCAGCAAATTCTATGAACTTCTAAGTCCTTATAAACAGGGTGTTGGACAAAAGTGATGTTTAAAAAATGTTCTGTCAGATCAGATTAAATTTTGAGCATGAGAAATCACAGGGATTCAGGTTTTGTTCATGGACTACATCAGACGCTGAACTTAATAACATCTTAACATATTTCAGGAAGCTGCAGTGACCCTCTTCAGGGTCTGGCCAAGTTCTCATTATTTCAGAGGAGTGGTCCATGCTCTCAGACTGGGTGAGGGCAGCACTGCAGTCCCACTGAGACCTCAGACCCTCCTAGCTCTGAATTTTGTGAGTCGGGGCTGCTGCTGATACCACAGCAATGCCTGGAGACCAGGAGCTCATTCATTCCTTTATCAGATCCAAAAGGAGGGGTAAAGAGTGATAGCCATCCTTAGTTTGGGATATCTGCATCCCCCAAAACCTTTCAATCATGGGACCCTCTCTGTTTACACCATTGGCTACAAGTCTCAGTCATGTTATTTTTCATCTCCCCCTGATTACTTTTTTTTTTTTTTCCCCCAAGAAAAGCCAGCCTTTGTGGGAGGCAGAGATAATTCAGTATCATCAACCACTGCCTTCCTCTGCTGGTAGCTCTGAAGAGCAGGAAGGAGATCAGACAGGGCTATTTAAAAAAATTATCACCCTGCAAAGGGTGCATGTCTCCCTTGTGATGATGCATCTGAGCTCAGCCTGGAGGGAGGAGGTGGAGACCTACATTGCTGTGCCTTGCAGCAAAGAATTGGGCGAGGTGAATTCCTTCCATACTCAACCTTGGCGCCAGACTGGCTTATCTGGGTCCTCTCTGATGCCCAGGAAGCCTCCAAATTGAGTGCCATGCTCTGGGAGATGCAGGTTGGGGGAAGGTCTCAGGATGCTCCTACCCAGCTGCTGTCTCTCCTCCTAAGAATCATTTCCCCTAGTTCCTTATTTTTATTTTCTTCTTTAATCGTGCCCTGCAGAGGGCTGGCATGAAGCATTCTGAACTACAGAAATTTCTGTACTTTCTGAATAATTTCTGCAAAAGACCAGACCACCAGTCTGGGGAAGTGTGCCACATTCCTGAGTGCTAGACATGGAGCTACGGGAAAATTTTCTGCCTGTAACAAGCTAGGACATGATGTGACATTATGGGAGACTCTGCAGCCATTCACTCTGTCCTCTGACCAGCCCCATTTGCTTTTCTATTCATTTACTTTTCTATTCATTTACTTTCCTATTCATTTACTTTCCTATTCACCGGGCTTGTCTCAACCTGCCAGCCTTGAAGAAATGTCCTGTCCCCGTGCCCTCCCCAGCTTGGTCTTTTTCTTCCCTTTTTGCTGCTTCTCTGTATTTTGTTTTTGGCAGAAGCTATTCACCAGCAAGGGACAAAGGCTTCAATGGGCCACAAACTGCACAGGCATGTGAGGGCAGTGCTTTGCCCAAAAAATTAAATAATGGCCATTTTGAGGGGTGTCTCCCTGATTCTTTCCTGAAACATCCATGCCCACAACCCCATTTTGGGGGATGGCTCCCTGCATCTCTCCTGGAGCTCCACAGGTCCAACCCTGCTGCAGCTGGCACCACAGATTTTTTCATTCTCCTGTGAGCAGAGCAGAGAAGGGGCTGGCTGGTGCTCCTGCCAGCAAGAGGAGGCAAGAGGCATGCGGTTCCTGCGGGTTTTAAACTGGTTTGGCTGAGACTCTTCCTTCCTTTGGCAGGTCTGGTGGGTGAGGGAGGAGAGGTGAAGGGATCCAACCGGTCTCTGGGAACCAGAAAAAGCAGTTCCAGTAAAAATTATTGGATCCTGCTGGCAACAGCCTTAGCACGGGAGTGGAAAAGGAGTACAGAGTCCCACCCAAAGGTTTTCTATTTGAGGGTTTTTTTCAGAAGTCACTTAAATTTACTGCTGGGACGTTTGCATTAGTTTGTCCAAATCACTGCTAGGATGGTGAATGGCTGATTATACAAACCAGGTGCCCAGTTTTCTGTCTTTATCCTGGTTTTTACACCTCCCAGATGTAAATGGAAGTTGGTGTCACTCTTGCATGACCACAAACAGAGGAGTGACATCAAAAAATGTGTCTTGTGGTGTGCTGGCAGCCAGCTGGCTGGAAAACTCCTCAGGAAAAAAATCAAGAGCTGAGCCCTAATGTGCAAACTGATAAGGTTAAAGAGAGATTATCTTGATTGACATGCCTGTCCTTCCCACTGCCAGTCACACCACTGCTTCCAGGGCCAGCCAGGCTCCTGCTGTGGTCACTCCAGCTCCTGTTGTGGTCACCCTGGCGTCAGTCCGGCACTGGGAGCATCACCAGGGCCTCGTGGTCCGCTCTGTGATCCTGAAGCAGCCTCCAGACCTGATTGCTTGAGGGTTTTAACCCAGGCTGACTTCTGCTCTGGAAAACACAGCTCCCTAACCCTGTCTAGAGAGAAAGCAACTTTCTAGGCCCTTCCCTACAAGTCAAACATTTTCCTCTTGGCCATGGCCCCAAAGACAAACATAGCTGAGGTGGTACGTGGCACGGGCAGCAAACAGAGAGCTTCTGGGCAGTGCAGAGGGCCCCCACTAGGTTGGCAGGCAGCTCAGCTGTCCCCAGCTGGTGCTGGGGCCTCAGCCTCATGCAGACACTCTTTCCCATGGGGGTTTGCTCTGGCAGCCAGGTCTGGATAGTGAAGGAAGCCTGCAGGGATCCAATGCCAGGTGAAGGTGCTCTTGGAAAGCGCTTCCCTTTCATGGGATTGTCACAGGCATCTCCTCCTGCTGCATTCTCTGAACAGCCAGAACCTTGTTGCACATAACTTAATTAAATTCTCTGCTGAATTTTTAGCACTGGAGAACTATATTAAAAGCCCTTTTAATACTTTTTTTAACCCCAGATTTCTTTTCTTCTCTCTTTTCCCCTACCCCCCCCCCTTTTTTTTTTTTAAACTAAGAATTCCAGAAAGATTTTAATTCCCTGCAGGACTCCATGCTTGAATATTGTGTCAGGCTGGGATACAGCCACAGATTTTGAGAAGAGACACTCTCCTGATGTTCCTGGCTTTAATAATCAACACCCTGTGAAACAAACAGGACAGGGTTTGGCACAATCACCTTTTTTTTGTTGTTTTTGGTTTTTTTTTTGGGGGGGGGGGTTGTGTGGGTGGGTTTTTTTAGTGGGTTTTTCCTTTTTTTTATGATCCTTGTGGGCCCTGTCCAACTCAGAATATTCTGTGATTCTGATATTAAATTAAATCTATATTAAACTCCAGTTACCCATCCTGAATCTGAAGCCCACTTTGTTGTTAGCTCATTTAACTCGTGATATGTTATTTATTAGATTTGCCCTACAGCTGTTTCCACAAGCTGCAGGCTTGCAATGTTCCCTGGAAAATCATTCCAGAAATGATTGTGGTGTGATGAGCTTTGACTTGCGAGGGTTTGCAGTGAGATTGTAACAAACTCAAGCTCCTGCTTTTGGGGGTGTTTTCTACAGGGAGCTGAAATCCAAGATCGACCAGGAGAGCAGCAAGAGAGAGTTCCTGACAAGCCAATCCCACCTCAATGAGACTCACTGTGTGCACTGCCTGCAGCCCTTCAAGTTCCTGCTGAACAGCAAACGGCAGTGCCTGGACTGCCACTTCTACACCTGCAAGAACTGCAGCCGCTACAACAAGAAGGAGCAGGGCTGGGTCTGTGATCCCTGCCGCCTCTCCAGGTACCGCTCCTCAGGGAATCACTGGGTAGTTTGGGCTGGAGGGCACCTTAAATCCATCTTGTTCCACCCCCCTGCCCTTTCACTAGCCCAGATGGCTCCAAGCCCCATCCAACCTGGACAATTCCAGGGATGGGGCAGTCATAGCTGCTCTGGGAAACCTGTGCCAGGGCCTCAGCACCCTCACAGGGAAGATTTCCTTCTTCCCAATATCCCCGGCCCTCTGGTAGTGGGAAGCCATTCCACCTGGTCCTGTCACTCCAAACCCTTGTCCCCAGTCCCTTTAAAGCTCTCCTGGAGCCCCTTTAGGCACAGGAAGGGGCTCTAAAGTCTTCTCAGAGCTCTCTCTTCTCCAGGTGAACACCGCCAGCTGTCCCAGCCTGGCTGCAGAGCAGCTCCAGTCCTCAGAGCACCTTTGTGGCCTCCTCTGGTCTCATTCCAGCAGCTCCACATCCTTTTTTGGGGGGGCCCAGAGCTGGAGGCAGCTCTGCAGGTGGGGTCTCACCTGAGTGGGGTAGAGGGGCAAAATCCTCCATTCCCCTGCTACCCACGCTGTGGGATCAGCCTGGCACACCAGGAGGTTTCTGGGTGCCAGTGCACATTTCCAGCTCTTGCCAACGTTCTCACCCTCCAGCACCCCCAAGTCCTCCTCCCCAGAGCTGTTCCAAATCCATTCTCCACCCAGCCTGTATATTTGCTTGGGATTGCTCCAACCCAGGGGCAGGACCTTGCACTTGGCCTTGTTGAACCACGTGAATTTCTTGCAGCCCCACCTCTCAAGGCTGTCAAGGTGTCCCTCTGGGTGTCAGTCCTTCCCTCCAGCATGTGACAGCACCACACAGCTTGGTGTGTCAGTGAACTGAGGGAACACTCAGTCCCATTGTCCATGTCGCCAACATATATGTTAAAGAATTCCAGTCCCCTGGGAACACCACTTCTCACTGGTCTGCTCTGAGGGAGGCTGAGGGGCAAGGTGAGCCTGGAGGATGAGCCTCAACAAGACTTGCCCAAACTCAGCATCCTTTCAGATGAAAGCACGCTGTGTTTTTGTTCAGGTGCAGTTTTTTGGGTGAGGGTCTGCTGGCCATGAGTGTGGCTGGAGTGGCTGACCTGGGTGTGCCTCCTCTCTTTGGGCAGGATCGTGAAGATCGGCTCCCTGGAGTGGTACTACGAGCACGTGCGCTCCCGCTTCAAGAGGTTCGGAAGTGCCAAAGTGCTGCAGTCCCTCTATGGCAGGCTGCAGCCAGGCCAGGGGCTCAACTCTGCCTTTTTGGGTGAGGAATGGCCCAGGAGTGGCCCAGGTCTGGGTGAGGAATTCCTCCACTGCTGCACGTGGGGGAATCTGTGCTGCACTGCCTTGGTGTGCACCAAGGGAGGAGCAGCAGTGTTGATGCTCCTCTGAGGGTCACGGGGCACCAAGACTGCTCAGAGCATCTCAGAGGGGAAGCAGAGGTTCAGGGTTGTTCATTCAGACACAGAGCAGATGTTCTTGATGGCTTTTCTACTGTTAAGTCTTAAGTTTTTACCACAGACTGGAGAATGTAAGAACTTTGCCGTTGGAAAACACCTCTAGATGATCCAATCCAACCCAATACTACCAAGACCACCACTAAACCCTGTCCCCAGGTGCCAGATCAATGTGTTTTTAGAACACCTCCAAGGATTGTGGTTCTACCACTTCCTTGACCACCCTTTCAATGAAAAAAATTCCCTAATACCTCATGTTTAATTTTAAAAGTCCCACATCCTGCAGTTTGTAAGTACATAAATTTGCAGCTCTTTATTTTCTTTATTTTTTGTCTTTTCATCACAGGGCTTGTGTAATTAACCCTAGTTTAACCTGCAGGGTAAAGCCAGCCCTCGTTTTTTCCCCAAGACCTGATGATTTTTTACAACCAACCTGATTATCCCCTGGCACTGACAAAACTGTGCCGAAATTAGTGAGCTACCTGTCACCGTAACTGTTTTCTCCAGAGCTTCATGGACCTTCCATATTTCTGATTTTGGTCCAAGAATGCATAAATAGATGATGATGTTAATACAAGTTAGTTATTTACTAACCAGCTTCTAGCTGTCATTCATGGAGCTCTTACTCCTTGGTCTATTTCCGTTGGAGGCCAGTGTGGAGTTAATTCCCCTCTTGAGGAGCCACAGAAAAGTTTGCACATATACCATGGGCATTACCTGATTCAACTGCTCCAATCACTCTTTCATCCAGGCCACTCGTGGCAGAAATAGCAGAAAAAAAAAAATTAATGGACTGAGAGACAATCCATGCATTGTTTGGACCGAAAATGCATCAAGAGCACACAAAAATCCCATCAAGCGTGAGGGTAACAGCGCCTTGGGCTGCTTTAAATTGAGATTCTGACGCCTTTTTCAAAGGGAAATGATTTTATTGTTTATTACTTCATTAACACCAGTGAATTGACTTGACCCTCGAGCGAGGTAGAATCTCCTCCTGGGATATATCTCCAGCCATCTGCAGCTGGCTGTGCCTATCCCTGCAGCTCCCAGGCACATTGCATCCGCCTGGGGAAGCAGTGGCAAGCAGCTTTTTGACTTTTAAAAGTCAAGTCCCATCTCAGAGCACCTGTTTTGTTCCCTCTAAAGAGCCTTTTAAACAGTTGTTTCTTGTGATGGCTAGAGAATGAGAATTCCAGTTAGCCATGGCTCTGAGGGCTTGCTCTCTGCTCAAGGAACAGGAATAAAATGTGATTATTCAATTTTCCCACCATTTTTCTCTTTGTTTAGGTCTTCATGACAGAGTTTATAGCCTGCCAGACATTAACAGTAAGTAAAAAAGGGCATTGGAGCAGGGGGCTTGCAGTTCAAGCAAGGTTTCCAAAGCCTTTTTGTCTTCACGTTCCCTCCAGCTGTGGGCACTTCTGGAGAGATTTGGAGTGGTCAGACCAGGGAAAACATTCCTACACTGCAGTGGAGATGGACTGCAGTGCTCAGCTCCTGCATTGCAGTACATCCGGGGTCTCCAAGGGTAGATTTGGATGCAACAGAACTTTGAGTTACGTGCCAAACTCGAAGTTTGCTAGCACTCGTTACCTCAAAACAATGAGTCATTGATAAATGAAAGAGCTGGCTGATGGGAATCAGGAATGGCTCCTGAGCCTTTCAAGCACTGGAGTCACCCAGGTGGACCTCGGGGTGCTGTCTGTGGTGCAGGTGCCCCTTCATTTCCACATCTGTGACAGTGCATATCTGCCAGGGGAAGCAATGGGAGGCCAGCCAAGCCTTTGCAAGAACAAGTACTAAAAGTGGGTGCCTGCAGATAAAAAAATTGGGGAGGTACTTCTAGTCTGGGCCTTTTCACCCCATGTAAGAAGCATGGCCTCGCCTGTAGGTGTGGCCACTGGAGTGGGGACTTACCTGCTGCCTGTGTCCCCTCCAGGAGAGTGCCAGCTGCTCTCCGGCTGTGATGCCGGGGATGACAGCGATGAGGAAGACAACGTCCTTCGTGGAGCTGAAGCAGAGCGCTACAGCAGAGTGAGTGTTTGGTTCTGGAGCTGCCACTGCCTCACTCTGTGTCCCTGGCCTGCCTTGGGTGATGGTGGTGGTGGCAGTGGTGGTGGCTTTCTGTGCCACTTTCAAAACTGGACCTTTCCCTCTGTTTTTCTTCTCTGAGACAAGCTCCTCTCCCAGTTTGTACAAAAACAGTCATGTCGGTAACATCATAAACACTTGTGCTCTGGAAAAAAGACCTACCCCTAACACTACGGATGTCACCAATTAATATAAAAGTCCCAGCTCCTATCTCTATAATGAGAACCCACCTGCTTTGGGGTTTTTTACTAATAACCTCCCACATATTCAGAGAGATCTGCCTGCAACATCCTTTCTCTGAGGATGGGGAGGTGCTTCAGGGCTCAAAAGCATCACCTGGATCTCTCTCTCTGAGCTGTAACCTGGCTCAGCTTTCCCAGAGTGCCTTTATAAACCAGGAGAGAGATTCTCACTCTGCTTACAGCAGCAGACCTGAGGCAGAGGCTGTGGAAATCAGGAACCCACTTTTCCTTGCCTTTAGCACAAGCACACTGTACCTGGCTCTCTTCAAGCAGGACAGCATCAGGCCCAAATTCTCTCTGCAAAAAGCAGAGCAAACTCAGGCAAACTGAGGAGAGAAAGATCCTCCCTCCCCCTTCCCTCAAGGTCAACTGTGTTTTACACTGAATTTTCCTTTCTTGCACTTTCTGTGCTAAAGATGTGCAACACAAAGCGGCTGCTGTCTGTGCACCCCTTTGATTTCGAACTGGACTCGGATTACTCTGCTCAGTCTCGCCGCCAGTCTATGCAGCTCTCTCCGGCAGCCAGCAGCCCGGATGCTTTCCAGGTACTGGGAGACTCCTCGGGGGTTCCTTTCCTTCCTTCCTCCTTCTCCTTGCTTGCTACCACTGCTCCTTCAGCCTCAGAACTCCTTCAGCTGGTGTTGGGAGGCAATGGTGCCGATCCCTGATCCCCATCGCTGCTTGCGATTTCATCTTCCAGTTGAAGTCCTTTGCCTCAGGCCAAGTCAGGAGCAGGACATCTGATCCAAGAGAGGATGAGTGCTAAGATGAGACAGCCAGAGGTTCTCTGGCTGTGTCCCTGCAGATTTCCTTGCTCTCAGCAGTCATTTCCTTCTGTTGTCCCAAGGCTGTGGGACACACCCTGATTTCCAGCGGGTTTGGTGCTCAAGGGATTAAATGAGGTCAGGTTCTTTTCCCATGTTCCCATCCAGTTTGGGGCTGGGTTTGCCATGTGGTGGCACTGGGGTGCAGCTGACCAGCAGCTCCATGAGGCACACGACCTTTGTGAGGCTGAGATGAATCCCCAGAGCCAGGGTGAGTAAGGGCCAGTCGGAGGGATGGACACTGGGAGGACAAAAACTGCAGGAATGCTGGATAGGAGACAAGATGTGCCTTAGTACCCAGAGCTTCTGGCCAGGAACAAGACTCAGACAGATCCAGACAGTGCAGTGAGCTGTGCCCTGTGATTCCACCAAGGGCCAGGGGCCAACCAACCCCACCTTCCAGCTCTGGGGATGAACATGGATGGGGTGACCCTGGGTGTGGCAAAAGGTCTTCCAGCCTGAGAGGCTTCAGGTCCAGCTTTTTGGAACTCTCTTGTTTGGCTTTCCTGGTGAAATTGCACTTTTAAAGTATTAGACAGCTCCTTCTTTTTAATAATGCTCTGATTAAACTCTGTTCTTGGGTAGAAATAGGATGTGCTGAGATCTGTAACGACAACTTAAAAGGAATAAATCTGCACAATTCCACAAAAAATATTAGAATTTGGGGGAAGTAATTAGATCCCTCTTTTTGTTTGTCTTCTTCCCCTTCTTTTGCAGCAGAATTCAGTGTAAGGGCTGACCTCTGTCAAATTGGATTTATGGATTACAGATTATTTGAGGTGTTGGCTATTTGAATAAGTAGAAATGTTTTAAAAGATCAGAGAGTTTTGCAGCCTGGCTGAAGAACTCCGTGCTTGTAAGAATTACCAGTGCCCCCTGGCAGTGATGGGAAGTAATGCTCAGGGTTCAACGGCCAGGCAAAGCCTTTGAATGGGATTAGGAACTTTTATATTTTATATAAATATAATGGGCATTATAAAAGGTTAATCCATGCATGTATTGAGAATGAAGAGAGGAGTTCTCAGTGAAGGTCGGGAGAGACAAGAAGCCGTAGAATCATAAAACAAGTTGGGTTGGAGGGACTGTAAAGATCATCTCATTCCAACTCCTTCCACTCTCCCAGGTTGCTCCAAGCCCTGCCTAAGCTGGCCTTGGACACTTCCAGGGATCCAGGGGCAGCCACAGCTCCACATTGTTCTTACTTTGGGGACCCCTGAGCTGGAGGCAGCACTACAGGTGGGGTCACACAAGTGGAATCTCCATGGGCAGCTGCTGAGCAGCATCCTCAACTCTCAGTCCTTCCCAGATTTCCCCAACTCAGCTGAAGATGGCTCCCAGGAGTCCAGGATCACTGATGCAGACCTGGTGTTCCACCACGTGCTGCAGGAGCCAGGAGTGAGTGCTCCAGAGCAGCACTTCAGCACAGAGGTTCGGCTCACCGTCAATGCACGGAGGAGGAGCCTGGAAAGAAACCCAAAGCCTGGTAGGTGTCCTTTTCTCCAGGTTCCTCTTGTATCCTCTTGGGACCAGTGGCTGCAAGTGTTGGACCAAAGTGAAAACATCTTTGGGTTCTTTTCTGAACAGCCTCAAAGCCTCTTTGAGGGTCAAAACAATTTATCCGTCTGCAAAAGGGATTTTTCTTCAGGAAAGGATCTTGCGTTTTTTATTTAGTTATAGAAGTGATCTTGTTCCCAGCAAAGCCAAAGGGGTTGTTCCTAAGGTGTCCATCACTTTCATACCTACTGGTGATTTCCAGGCTAGAAGCTAGATACAATCAAATGGATACTGCTGGAAACAATGGGATGTGTTTCCTGCTGCAGGCAGAGGAGTTCAACTCCATAGTAAAGAATGTTGTGGCTGCAGAAAGCTTTGAGTTTTTACAGGATTTGGATTAGAACTGGAGGCAAGAACTGGAGGTTGCTAAGTGGCATCCTTGTAGCTGGGCAGGGTGCATGGGTAGGCTAAAAGACCTGTGCATCTGTGAGTCTATAAATGCCCTCTAAGAGGCAGAATTTGCCTTTTACAACCTCTGTTTTCCCTGCAGTGATGTCCAGGAGGGTTGGATATTGGCTTGTGCATATGCAAGTGTAGACTTATGTCCTTCTGTGTCTCCAGTGGCCTGGCTGTATTTTCAGGACATTTGGGAATGCTGGATAGACCTTAACATGGATGTTTAAATTCCCATTCCAAGTCCTGCTGGAGCATCACAGCAGCAAGGTCCCCTGGCATGCTAATTCCGTTTTCTCTCACTGTTTTTGTCTCATTTGAAATTCTCCTTTACACAGGAGACTTTCCACTCTTTTTAACTGCTCCATCCTAGGCTGGTACCTCTCTAGCCTGAGCCTAAACATCTTCCAGCACCTGGGCAATGCACAAAGGGCAGCATCCAAACCTGGGCTTCCACAAAACTGGGGAGGCAGCAGTGGTTTGTGGTGAGGGGCCTGGCTGTTCAGGGCATGGCAGCAAGGATGGTGCTCCTTGTGCCCTGTGTGGGACCCTGCTGGGCTTGGTGCCCTGTGGGCACGGCATGTGGGGCTGCAGCCTGCTCCGTCCTCAAACTTGCTGTGGCTTGCAGCAGCACCTTCTGCCAAAGGGTGGGAAGTCTGATCTGGGGAAATGCCTCATTATTTGCTTGTCCTTCCAATGTCCAGGAAGGAAGTCAGGGTTGTGAGTGCCTTGTCCCTTTCTCTCCCCAAAGGCATCCCCTGGAGCGAGGCGCCCCGCGCCCGGTACTCAGCAGACATGGACACCTCCGACGAGGACATGAGGGGAGCCCCGCTCCCACCCCACCACACCAAACGCCGGAACAGAGCCTCTTCCCAGGAGAACATCAGCCACTCCTCAAACCAGGTATCAAACAGCCTCTGCCCACACCTGTCCCTCTTGCTGCCTCTGAGCTGCAGGGTGGTTCAGAGGAGAAGCAGTAATTGCCAGGTGGGGTGCGCATTTCCAGTCACAGCAAATAGAAAACCAGGCACTGGTTGGTGCTTCCCTCTGCCCATGCTGCCATCACAACAACAAACCTGCCTTTGCTGCTCATTTTCCAGCTTGTCCTTATTGATCTGAGTTACTTGTGGGTTCTGGTGCCTCCAGAAAGGATTTCTTAATTTGAGTGTGCCAGTGTGACACGTTTTATCTTCTTTCTTGCCAGGGTCAGGATTAAACGTGTGAGACAGTGTTTCTTGTTTGGACTCAGATGTTTATTAATTCTTATTTACATCACAGTCTCACAAACTGTGAGCACTTCTATTTAACAACTGAAAATGGAGCTGTATCTCTCTCTCTCTCTACAGGGCCTTTTAAGGATGAACTGTCTAATTAAGAAATAACGCTTAAATTATTTTTACTTTCAACCCAATAACCAGCTACCCGTGGCCCGCAATGCAGAGTTTTCTATCCAATTACAAAATACCTCTTAGACTCACGAAGAAGAAGGTGAAAAAGAAGGACTAGCTTCTGCCCTAAAACCTCCATCTTGTTTTATATATATCTTACTATATTCTAAAACCATAAACTCTAAGTTTTCTACTATGTGATATTACGCACTTCTATTCAAACTGCACAATCATAATCTCAGTTATGTCATTTGATTTTGGAAGCCTTCTCCACGGCTTCAGGTTAAATGCAGAATTTTCTTGGGGGGTCATTGCCTGTCAGCACAGAAAGTCTAAAATTCTCAGTGACCAGAGTTCCAACACCAGTGTTTAATAACCAGGTGGAGGTCTGGAGATGGATATTTAATGAGCACCAAGATCCTTCTCTTCCTCTGCAGTGTGTTCCTGCCTGGGTAGGGCTGGGTCAGGATGACCTGTCACGTACCTCTCCTGAGGGATGGTAATGGGGGAACAGCCTAAAGAAAGGTGTCAAACAGGGTCTAAGCTTGTGTTTTAATTGTCAAGCAAGGACCTGCTGTTCCTGCTGCTGCCTTTGCCAGTGGTGGGTGGTGAGGATGGTAAAGCTGATCTGGTTCCTTAGATCCCATGAGCAGCAAAGTGCAGGGGTGTTGTTTGACTAGAGATACAGGGGCAGAATCAGTTTCCAGTCTCACAGCTGGTAATTTTGCATGTCCTGGACCCCTCTTTGGGTAATCACTGTGAGATCTGTGACCACAGCCATCCCTCGGCACCACGCTTCACATGCCTGGGTAGAGAAAGCTTCTCTTTGCCATTTGCTTCCATGGGCACATGTTTTAATTAGTAAATGCCATTCCTTCCTCAGCCAGCAGTAAATGGCAGAACCCTGGACTGGCTCCTGCTCTTAATGAGGCCACGCTGTGTTAGGCATGAAATGTGCACCGTGCTTGGCAGTGGGGAAATGGGGCCAAATTCCCATCAACGCCTCCCATGACTTCCTCCAGGAGCTGGGCAACCTCCCATCAGGCTATGGTTTGCTCCCTCACACCTGGAGGAAGGCTGGTGTGGAGCCTTGTCACCCTAATGGTGGGGAAGCATCTTCTCCCTCCCACTTCACCTCTCTTTGCTGTTGTAGCAGCATTGCTCATTAGCTGAAACAGCTCCCCATGCTCCCTGCCCTCTGTGCTGCTGTGTTTACAGCCAGCAACCATCCTCCCAGCCAACCTGCTCCTCATCCAGCTCTGGCTGGTGCAGGGTGCAGAATCGTGTTTGTTAACCCTGTGTGATGCCACAGCCTGGCTTCAACGTGCAGTGTTGTCCTGGTGGGCACCTCATTTGCATCTGAAGGTTTCAAGAGGTGGAGAACTCAGCTCTTTGGCCACACAGATGAAAATTCTCTTCTCCTAAAACTACCTTAGGGGAAAGTTTGTCAAAATATGGTTATATGAAAACCACTTTTGCTTTAGCTCTGAAGATGTTATAGTGTTCAGTCCCAAACACAAGAGACTTAACTTCTCCAGTACCTAGTCCTGTGACTCCAGGAGCTGAAGGTTCAAGAACAAAACTTAAATAAAGAAAAACTCTATTTAAAAATAAACCTGATGAGGCTCAAAAAGAAGCCCTGAATTGGTGACTGTGTGAGTCTTTGCCTTTAGGTTTTTAAAAGTCAGGTAGGAACAGGACCAAGCCACAAGGAATAGCTCCAATTTATCAAGTTTCTCCCCAGAAGCAACACTGCTGTACCTCAAGGGAGCTCAGTGTTCTGGATTCCCAAAGCTCTGGTGCTGTCTGGCTCCTTCTCTTTACATTAAGCCTCTGTTAGAGGCTTGGGTAGAGTAACCTGTCCTCCCTCCTCAGCAGCAAGGGGTAGTGTCCCCTACCTGATGTTATGGGCTGTGCTTTAAGTTAATTCCCCTTAAGTGTTTTAATTCAGAGCACAGTTTGCCAGCCATTGCCACACTGAGAGAGGTGCAGGGTGACCCAGTCCCTGGTGGAGATGTGCCCTAATGGAATGCCCACCCTGCCTCAAAGCCAGCCTTGACTGGGAAGGAGAATGAAGCTTTTCAGCTCCTCTCCTGGTGGATTTCCATCAATACCAAGAGCAGCCCATGCTTTAGGCTCTGATCTCTCCCAGTCTCCTCCTTATGGAGATAAGGCTGTGGTGACTCCTGGTTTGTCACCAGCTCTGAGGCTGATGGGCCATCAGAGGCTTCTTGGTGCAAGACTCAAGCCTTAAACAGGACTGGAAAACCACTTAGCCATGGTCTGAAGTGCTTGGTGCCAGTGGGTTTAATGCTGCTTGGAGATGCTTTCAGTTTGGGGTGGTAATGACAGCTCTGCTCTCCACAGTGCCAGGTTTTTATATTCATCTTCCTGTAAGCTGGTGCAAGCATCCCTAGCTGTTGTGAGGATCTAATTAATCAAACCAGAAACTAATTGAGAGGATGGAAATGGTTACAAAAACAAAGCCTGCCCCTCACATCTCTTTGTTACCACCTTTGCTCACTGCTTTTGCTGCTTGCTCCCCTTTGAATGGGCAGAAGCCACTCAGAACAGCAGTGATGTACTGGTGGTGTCATAAAACAGGCAATATTTATCATCATTTATGTTTTATTTGTCTGGATCAAAGGAGGGAGATTTGTTATTTTTTTCAAAGAAAGAAAAACTTCAATTTCTAAAGGGTAAAAAAAAAAAAAAGCTTCCTTTAATGTTTTCAGTGATTATAGAGATGTTTTGGTTTAAGTGGATCTGTAAAATATCTCATTCCACCCCCTTGCCATGGGCAGGGACATCTTCCACTATCCCAGGTTGCTCCAAGCCCTGTCCAGCTTGGCCTTGGACACTTCCAGGGATCCAGGGGCAGCCATCCCAGCTTCTCTGGGCACCCTGTGCTAGGGCCTGCCCACCCTCACATGGAAGAATTTCTTCCTAATGTCTAATCCAAATCCACCCTCACCACGAAGGTTTGTCTTGGTTCTTAAGCACAGAAAGTAACTTCTCTTTGATCTTCAGGATTTTGTCTGTCTTTAGTATCTCTGCCCTTCTCTCCATGCCCCATTTTTAGTTAGAAGAGTGAGGGAGAAGAGAGGGGCAAGCATCTGGGTAAATCAATGCACAGAGAAGTCAGAAAATTTGAAAGTGATGGTGAAAACTTTCAGGTCTGGTTTTACTACTTGGATACTTTCATGAGGAATTCTTGCCCTCTTCCACTCCACCACTGCATTGGCAGGCGTGAGATGGGGTGGTTACAGCTTGGAAAACATTAGTAGGAAGTGAAAATGGATGTTGGCTTGAAATTTGGGGCAGCATGGGAATGATGGTGAGATGGGTGGCTTCATTGCAGGCTGGTGCTTTTATTGGTGATGGGGTTTTACATTCACTGCATCAAAGCTCCAGGTGGAGATTTGATGGGAATTGTCTTTTGCTGGGGGCTCAGTGTTGCTTGGAGTTTTCCAGATTTGAGGTGGCTCTGCACCTCCTCGAGCTTACTGGCATTTTTAAGACATTACTTAAAAAATATTATTTTTAATGTCTGTTAACTCTGCTCATGGCAGCAGTGTCCTGCTGCTTGCTTTTCCTCTGCTGGTTGCACTGTTTCCTCACTGTCCTGGCAGTGGTGGCTGGTCTGTTCTCTCCTCCTTTTCCCTCTCTCCCTCTCTCTTCCCTGTCCTGTAGATCCATGAGCTCAACACACGCATGTCTGCAATTGAACGCATGCTGAACCGCTTGGAGGAAAAAATCCTGACGCGCTCTGACGAGGTAACCGGGCAAGAATCCTGCAGGGATGGAGTGTGGGCTCTGCTGCTCCCTTCCCCTGGCCCCTGGAGAGGCTTCTCTGAAGCAGCCAGCGTTGCAGGGATGGACAAAATCATGAAAATATTCAGGTTGGAAGAGACCTCTGAGATCACTGAGTCCAACCGTGCCCCTGCCACTACTGCTGAGTCCTTCATCAAACCCTGTCCCTAAGTGCCACAGTGACCTGGGCTGCTTGAGTGCCAAACTCCTCTGTTTTGGCTTTGGAGGCTGTTCTCCAGCTCCAGGTGATGGAGTGCCCTAGAAAACACTGCAAGGCAGGACAGAAACAGCAGGAAATTTAACCCATTTAGACCCTGTGCAAACCAGTGCCTTCCTTGCCTCCTCTGCTTGAGGAAAATTTGGTTTCAGGCTGTACTTCATGAAGTGCTAATTTCAGGAGTTTTGTTAGGTGGTGTCTGTATCTACAGAGCTGTCACAGCTCATTTGAAATCGTGGGATACTCAGTTAGTACCTGTGAGGAAGGCACCTGGTTATTGTGACTGTGAGAGCTGAGTCAAGAAGTATTTCTGTCTCTCTTCGGAGCTGCCCTCACCTTACCATGCCATCAAACTTGGAAGAAAACAGCTAAATTAAGTTAAAGCCAAGCAGCAGTGTAGAATCTGTGAACACTTAGACCGTTTAACATTGATTTTTGGGTTTCTAGCTTTAGACTCTGCACTCTTTTCCTTCATGCAAACCCATCACGGCTCTGGCAGCTGATGGCTCAGTCGAATGGATGGTGATAATTACAGGCAAGGCCCCCAGGCATGGATGAAACAATGCAATTCCTCCCTTTTTTTCCTAAAATCCACAGTGAGGGATGGCCACGATTTTAATCATTCAGGGTTTCCATCAGTAATCCTGACCAAGGGAGTAAGAGGTTTTCTTAGTGTCAGGTTCCCACAGTTTATTCCCATATCCAGGGCAAATCAGAGCACAGGTCTAAACAGCTGTGGGACAGGCTGAGGTTAACTACGAAGCAAAGCTTCCCAGCAGAAAGGATAGCAGAGCCCTGGAATAGGCTGCCTGGGAAAGAGATTGCCTGCTGCAGGTGCCACTGTTGGAGGCTGTTAAAAACAGCTCAGACAAAACCCCACCAGGTATGACGCAGGTTATTGTATTCCCATCTTAATGCAGGGGTCAGCAAGTTCAGGAACTTCTGGAGATCTCTGACAGCGCCTGGCAGTTTAATAGGATTCTTCTCCAGCTGCCATGAATTGCACTTAACAGTAGGGGTGGGTGGCAATGTGCTGTCTATCCTGCAGGGAAGATTGCTCTGTGGTTTCTCATCCCCAATGAGATTACCCAGAGGTTCCAAAAGTTACCTCAGGGAGTGGCAGTTCCCACGGCTGCTTCCCTCTCCCTGGGGGACCTTGTTTCTGGGTGGCTGTGATCTCTGCCCTCAGAGCCACCAGCCATGCCACGGTTGCTAACAAAAACATGGTGATTTTTGGCCCTCAATCCCTCATGCCCACCCTTTTAAGGGTGGGGGAAAGGCAGTTTTCCACAGAGAAAACCAAGCAAGTTTTGTGCATGGGGAAAGTGGGAATGGAGGTTCTTCAGGCCAAGGGTTAGTGTTCCTCTGTGGTCACACTCCTCAAGCTCCTCTGCTTGGTGAGCGTGCCAGGACCCAGGTGTGCCCAGTTGTGCACCACAGGAGCCTCTCACATCACCCCCTGCTTCTGCTCCTCCAGTCTCCGGCCCCAGAGTCCCACACGGATCCCGATGCCGAGGAGGAGGAGTTGAAGAGGAAGCTGGAGGAGCTGGCCAGCAACATCAGCGATAAAGAAGTCTCTTCTGAGGAGGAGGAGCATGAAGAAGAGCAGAGAGCAAAGAAACCAGAGATGAGTTCATCCAGTGATCATGTGGCCAGGGATGTTCGAAAGGTAATCTGTGCCCTATCACCCACATCATTCCAGGCTCCATCCATGACTCCTTTGGCCCCCAGTGGTTTATGGTTTTACACCAGGAAAACGTGACCCTTCTTCTGTCCCACACCTCCACCAGGGCTGTGTCTGTGTCTGCTTTAACAATGTCATGGGATGGGGTGTTAGATCTGGACATTTGTCCTTGTAGGCTCCCCCAGTCTCACCCAAGAGTCCAAAGTAAAGCCTCTGAGAGTTCTTGCAGGCTACTGCCTGTCATGGAGAGGTAGACAACCTCCACATCTACTTAGAGGAGTTGTCCCAGGATCTGGAAGTCACTATGGAGAAGAGTCCTGGGGTAGCAGAAGAGCTCAGTGGTGATTTAGCACTTAGCAGCCTTTGTCAGGCACCTGCTACAGCCTGAAATGACTTTTCTACACCTGTCCATGCTCTTGAGTCCCTAAATCCCTGATCCCACTTCCACTCTGCTAGATCAGCATCTCTGTGCTGACTCCTGTCCCTCCTCAGTGGTGGGTGACCTGAGGGGACAGGGGTCAGGGAGAGGAGGACAGCTCACAGCACCTCTGCAGTGTGTCACCCGTTGTGCAGAGGCTCCAGGATGATCCATTAGCACAGCTGGAGAGGTCAGCATTCCCTGTTGGGTCCCTGGGGGCTGGTTTGCTCATCCCCTCCCTCCTGCCTTGGCTGGGGAAGGGGGATGTGTGTATTTGCTCCAACACCTGCACTGCTGGCAAAGGAGGGAAGCAGGCACCCCACTGCCCTTCTCCTCTCCTGCAGAGCTCCGCTCATCCGAGGCTGTGGTGACTTTCATGGTGCCATGAAGCCTCCCTTTAATGTGCATTTGTTCCTCACAACACAAAAACCTGGTGGGTTTGGGTACCATTTGCTGTGCTCTCACTGCCGCTGTGGCAGCAGTGCATCCTTACCCACAGCATCCTGTACTGCCTCCTTTTTCCTGAAAGCTGATGGCTGCAGCCAGACTTAACTTCTCGTTAAGGTTGAACAATCTGCATCATCTTAATAACCATTTCTAATTAAGTGCAGATAAGTGGTAACTCATCGAGCCAAGGGGGCTTCGTTTCTGTGTGAGCTGCTGAACTGCAGCAGTCAGAAGGTCAAGCCCTGAGCTGTTTGTGTGGTATCAGTGTAAGAGCCTGGTTTCTCATGAAATGAAGCCTGGATCCTCCCAATTTGCTACTTTCTTTGCCCCCTAGCCCTGCTGTGAAGCAGGGAGGAGTGTTGAGATAGAAATGTCTGCAGTAGCTGGACCAGCCTTGGTTAAAGGCTGTCAGAGTGGGTGATGTTTAAACAGCAACTTTCCTTATACCTTCAACAGATCCAGGTTTGGATTTTGTGTGATTCTGAGGGATTTTTTGGTATGAGGTTCCTCCAATCAAGAGGAAATCTTCCAACTGGGGGAGTACTGTGATGTAAGCACACGAACCTAATGGAAAAAGTGAAAAAGCTCTGTTGTACCATGAAGGCACCATAAAATGATAAAAATATCATCTGGACTGAGTTAGCTGGTTCTCTGCAGGACAGCTTGTCCTGGAAATACATGCACTTGTAAACACAACCAGCACATATGTCACCCCCATCTCCTTGGTTTCCAGGGAATTATCAGCTGGGACAGAGATGATGAGTTCCTTGGGCCCATTTTTACATGTGTTTAGCACCTCATCAAGCCAAGGACAGCACTTAGAGGCATTATTACCATCAGTGCTCCTTGGGGTGGGAAGAGAGGATATTAGCCCCAAGTTCTGGCGGTGTGGCAATGCAATAATTTTATGGGATCTGGTTGCTTTTATTCTTTTGCCACAAACTCAAGGAGTTGTTTGCATCCCTGCTCAGGCCCGCTGAGGTGTAAAGCAATATGCTGCAATTAGATCTTAACTGCTGCCTAACTGAGTGGCCCTCAGGTGGCCAGGTGCTCCCAGTGAGCCAAACATCCCTCCATAACCCCTTTCTCAAGCCTTTTAAGGTGACTTCTTTTGTCACAGCAGAAAGCACGGGCTGAGATCAAAGCTCTGCGGTAACCACGCATCCGCCTGGTGGAGAGCCCTTCAGCAGCAGCCTCAGCCTGTTAATTACCACTCCTCCCCCTTTCCACAGCTCCTGGAGGTCTGATGCCCCTCTCACCCCTGACTCGTGTTGTTTTATACACCACATTACAATAACATCCATATTTTTTCCCCCCTCCCTCCCTCCCTGCCTGCCTCCACCTGGGCTCCCGCAGAGGTCGTCGGCTCAGGCTCTGAGTGAGATCACGGCCAAAGTGCTGAGAGCCATAAACGCCACGGAGGAAGCGGTGTGGGAGTCGTTGCATGGAGAGAGGCAGGGCTGTGCCCTCCCTGCGGGGCAGCTTCCAGGCCTGGCAGATGGGAAAGAGGTGGCCGAAGTGTACCGGGAGCTTGAGGAAAATGTAAGGCTCCCCCAGAGCTTTTGGGCAGCGGGGGGTGGGAACAAAAAGGAATACAACCCCTCCCCCCCAAAAAAATTTCTTGCTAGTGGGTAGGTCAGCGCTGAAAGGAGGGTCAGCAGAGGGATTAAAAAATCTGCTCTTGGAGGATGGTGCAACAGCAAAAGCAGATGCTCTGCCTCGTGGCTTTCCTTTCCTTGGTTCCTGGTCCTCTGGGTGATAAGTGTGGTCCCCACCTTGCTGCAGCATCACTTTGCTGGACTGCAGCAGTCCCTGCTCCAGCAAAACTCGTGTCCCATTCCCTTCAGTTCCTCCTCAGCACTGTGCTTCATCAAGGCGTTTATAAGCATGGCCCACCTCTCCACTAAGGCTGCTTGTGCCTGGGGCTGAGGGGCTCGTGCAGGTGACAAGTTCCCAGCCAGAGTGTAATCCCCCTGCAAGGTTTGTGTGACCCCTGAGCTCTGGCAGCTTTTTTAGCCACTTTCAACCCATAGGAACTGATTCCCTGTGGAAATGGTTTGCATACCAATGTCCTGTACCAAGCTCCAAAGAAACAAGCTCAAAGAAGGGTTGGACCTCTGTCCGGGTGGTCGGGTTTTGCTGTAGGGAATGTTCTGCAACGGGGAGCAGGGTTTCAGGACACACTCTGTGGCTCATCTCTCACTCAGGAAAGCTTATAAGCAAAAGCAGGGAGCTGCAACACCTGGATGCTTTCTGGCCAAATACAGCATCCCATCAGAAGAGGGTTGGATGTAATGAAGGTTTTGGGGGTTCCCCCCTCTCTCAAGAGTGGTTAGGGCTGGGAAGGATGTGAACTTTGGGCTTAGTGCTGCTGCTGCCTCAGCTTGGGATAGGGGTGTGTAGACTATGGCCCTGGGAGGTGTGTGTCATGCTGTCACTCCCTCGGGGATCCTGGCTGAGTCACAGCTGGCTGGCCACTCTTCTCTCCCAGGCATGCCACCTACCTTGGAGGGCACTGGGAGAGTCTGATGAGCCAACAACAAATCCCTGTGACTCAGGTTGGGTGGTGAATGGCCTTAGGATTTGCACTGGGATGGAGGGGACTTCTGGGAGTGTGGGGCTGTGTTTTGGGTGGATGAACTGTAGTTCAGTGCATGCAGAGAGCTCCTGCCAGGCTGTTTTCCACAATGCCCAGCCCAGGAAAAATTGAGAGGGCTGGAGGAGTAACAATTGCTGTAGCAGTACTGAGATTTTGGGATCAGTCAGCAGAACAGTGGCCACATCTGATCGTCTGATGTGATTGCATACTGATGTGCTAATGTTTCCTGAGCTGCCTTGCTTGGACCTGAGTCCCTGTAGTAACCTGGGAGGAGACAAGTGGCAGTAAAAGCAGAGGTTTTATTGGGATAGATCCTTTTACCCTTCTTCTCTAGGCAGCAAAGAGGGGACAGTGGAGGCTGATCCTGCTCCCAGCAGCACAGACACCCTGAAAACAGACTGAGCAGGTTTGGAAAGTTGGTTTTTCTCCTTCCCAGCTCTGCCCTCACTGGACACAGCAGCCTGAGCTGGTTTGCAGGTACCTGCTCTCCCTCTGAGCACACAGCACAAAGTGTTGCTGCTTCTTGAGCAGGTCACTGAGTTTTGGTCCTTTCTGTGTTCCCACTGAGTCTCCTACCACTTCACACTGTTGATAATTGCTCTCAAAAAGCCCAGGGAAGGGAGAAAATGAGATGAAAAGCCATGTCAGAGCTGACTGGTACTGTCTGTGCTGCAAGGCAAGAAGGCAGTCAAAAAAGACTGGCAGCAGCTGCTGTACATGGGGCTGCAGTCACAGCAGGAGAGGAGAACTCCAGGAAGGTTAATTCTTCAACACAGTTGTCCCTTGTGCTGTATTTCAGGTGTACCTGACCGCTGGAAAGGCCTACCAGCTTGAGAAGACCCTGAAGGAGCTTGAGGAAGGGGCTCAGCACAGCGGCACCACCGACTCGGAGCTGTCAGAGCTGGAGGACAAAGTGGCCTCAGCAGCTGCCCAGGTGCAGCAGGCAGAGAGTGAGGTGAGGGCCTGACTCTGGCAGATGCTTTGCCCAGCCAGTGGTGGCAAACAAAGCCACTGATGGATCCTCCAACCACCATCCACCTGTCTTTTCCCCTCCCTCTAAAGATCTCGGATATTGAATCCCGGATTGCAGCTCTGTCTGCTGCGGGGCTGACAGTGAAGTCTGTGGAAAAGGCAAAGAAGAAGTCGGGTGTGCAGGTGAGCATGGAGGATGGTGGCTGGGATGTGTGTGCTGCTCCCCTGAGCTGTAGCTGCTGCCCCTGGGTGCTGGGAAGGGCTGCCTGGCTCGCTGAGCCATTCCCAGCTCTCCCCGTGCTGCCTGATGCTCTGCCATGGCAGACTGAGCTGTCTGCCTCCTCTTGCACACCCAGAGGCACCTCTGCCTTCCTCTGTCCACAGGCTGCCTGTCTCCATTCTCCTGGTCCTGCCAGCAGCAGCCCTGGGGAGTCATTGGATGACATTAAAGTGAGTGTGTGTTTAACCACAGCGTTAAGCCTGGACACAGCCAGGGTCTCCAGGGGGCTGCCATCAAAGCAGTGGCCTCAGTGGAGACCTCTGCCCTCCAATCCCTTCCCCACAGCAGGCTGCTCCCCTTCTCTTGCAGGCAATGCCCGGGCTGCAGAGGTTCAGGCGGAAGTTCAACAGTCCCCTGGAAATCACCAGTAAGGACCAGGGCCCTGCCCGTGGGAGATGGGGGCCTGTGGGTGGCTGGGCTGGGCTTTGGGGGATGCTGATCCTCCCCCTCTCTCTGCACCCAGCTGTGTGTCTGCAGTGGAGTCCCCTTCCCTGTGCTCACAGCCACAGGGGAAACCTGTGGTAGCTGGGAAAGGAGGCAGCAGCTGGCAGGACTGGGGGACAGTGGTGGGACAGCAGAGATCAGGCTGAGGTGGCTGAGTCCTCCAAACACCAGGACTTCTCTGCAGCCACTCCAGAGTCCAGGGAGACATGCCTGCATTCCTTTGTCTGTGGCATCCTGTGGGCTTTTAGGCCTCAAAGCCTCACCTAAGCCCATCCTCTCTTCTGAGAGCAATTTCTCCCTTGCTTGGCCATCTTGGGGAAGGTATCCTTCCTTGGATGGCACAGAAGTGCTTCAAGCCAGGTTGGATGGGGCTTGGAGCAACCTGGTCTAGTGGAAGGTGTCTCTGCCCCTGGCAGGTGGGTGGAACAAGAGGGGATTTCAAGTTCCTTTCAGCCCAAACCATTCCATGACTCTGAATCTTGACCCTGCTGCCCACCTGACTCGGGCAGTGGTCTCTGCTGGGGGGCAAGAAGCCTTCCAGGGCCCAGCTGTGGACAAACAGCAGCCTGGGAGAGCTTCAAAGTAGATGGTGATCTGAAACTTGGCACAGCAGCTTGTGTGGTAGGGGGATAAGCACTGGAAATGTTTCATCCTGACCAACATCAGTGAGACCCATTAGGAAATTACTTTTCTATTTCTCTCTTATCTCTCCTCACAAGCTTAAAGGCAAAAGGAGTGGCTCTCCTTCCAGATAATGGAAGACGGAGGGAGGGAAGGGGGGAAAGATCATTTAATGCAGAGGCGGAAGAGCATTTCCCCCATTCACACAGAAAATTAACAGTGCTTTTCCCCAGGCTGGAGCTGGTAGGTGGAGAGGTCCCTTGTCTTCATCCTGAGGAGGAGTCATCTGCTCTCCTTCCTGCAAAGGGCAAGGCAGATAAAGGCAGCCCGTGGGACACGTCAACCCTGCGAGGAAATAGAGGGATTTGCAATGGGGACAGACGTCACCAGGCAAATCTAATCCCCTGTGCCTGGCCTGGGCCAGGGGGTGATTTGAGCTCCTCACTGCCTGCCTGGCAGGCCAGTGACTTGGAAAGTTGGGCCTGAAAAGATGCAGCTGGTGGAAGTCGGTGGCAGAGGAGAGGAGATGAATTAACAGCTCAGGAGAGTCTCACAGGCTGAGGCAGTGAGAGCTTCTCCCAGGCTGGGGTTTTCTTGTCCCACGGAGCTTTCCAGAGCAGAGGCCCTGGCAGGGGACAGCAGCCAGGCTGACCCAGCTCATGCAGCACTCCGGAGAGCTGAGGAGCAGCAGCTCTTGTCCCCTTGTTACCAAAGTGACGCTGTAGTACACCACGACATGGACTCCAACTTCAGAAGGCTGAAAATGACTCCTTTATTTCTGGGATGTGTCTCCCTTTTATACTGTTCTACACAGACCAATTCGATTGGTGAAACAAAGACAAACCTCTTCAATCACATTGGTCAGACCAGAGGGACATCCAGAAAAAGTCCCTCCTAGGGAAAGCAATGTAAACAAAAGTTACAGTTACAAAAACCTGTCTCTTGTTGACAGAAAATCCCCTGGGAAAAGAGTCTCAGAAAACCAAAACATCTCGGGCACCAACCAGGGCTACACCAAAGCGCTTCCCAGCACCCTCCCACAGAGGGAAGCGCCGGGATGCACCCAAACCTGCAGCCAGCGGGGGATTTAGATCCCAAGTGACTTGGTGGGTCACTGAAACCTCTGGTAAGGTGGGTGAGGAGCTGCTGCCCACCTCTCTTGCCTCTGCACAGGTTTTGACGACTCCTTTGACCGCAACTCGGTGTACCGCGGCTCGCTGACGCAGAGGAACCCCAACGGGAAGAACAGGAGGGTGGAACGGCTCTTCGCGGTACGGACCCAGCCCCACGGCAGGGCTGCAGGCCTGGCTTCTGCTGGCACCTCTCCTTCCCCGCTTTCTCCTCAAGCTGATGGAGCCCTCAGCTCTCAGTGTTGGTCTCACCAGGCTGTCTGGTGAGGGCAGGAGCAGCTGGGGACCAGCCACTGAGGTCCGGGATGTCCTGAGCCCCAGGAAAGGTGGACATCTTTGAATTCCCGGTGCCTGCGTGGTCCATGGGGTGGGGCAGGGACTCACTCGATGCAGTGGGAGCTAGAAGGGGTAAGGAGCAGGCTGGGTTGGCTCAGGGTGCCGTGGACATGGTGGTGGGCTGAGGTTTCTCCTTCTTGTGCCTTGCAGAAGCCTGTGATGACCCACCTGTCCTGAGGAGAGGGGCCCTTCCTGCTACCGCATTTCAGTGAAGATACAAGACCTCAGCAAAGCAAAGCCAAGCCTCTCACAGCCTTCCCTGCAACACTTTCTCCTCCTTCTCCTGAGCCCCTCTCTCCCTGAAACCCTGGACAGAAAGGAAGCCAGAGGCCATGGGCAGGAGGCCTTGCTGGGAGTTGATGGGAAGAGGAGCAAAGCACTGGGGTGCAAACATGTGGCCAGGGGCTCTCACGGGAGGATGCTGGAATGAGACCTTAGACTGGGGCTGCTCTTTGGAACTGGCTTGGCCAAGGGGACCTGAGAGGTGCAGAGCAGGAACAACTTCCTCAGAGGGAGCTGGATGTCAGCGTGACATTCACACAGGGCCCAGGGCAGGGACAGCCCTCGCTTGGCAAAAGCTCTCAGTGCCTGTCCCTGCTCTCTCCCAGGCTGCTGGTGAACAGGGATAGGAGCTGACAGTGAGTCTAGAATGCCCTTGGGGTACCCCAGGTGGAAGAGGGACCCAGGCATCCCAGTGCTGGGATTCACATCCCAATGGTGGTCCCAGTTCCCTGCCAAGTCCCGTGGAGCTTTTCTTCCCTTCCCTGAGCAACAAATCAGGATGTGAGCAGTGCTGGTCCCCTCCCAGTGAGCACTTGCTCTTTGCCCCAAGCCATGCAAACACCTGCTGAGGCTTCTGCCACCATGCCTGAAGCAGCTGTGGCCAACTGAGGCAAGGCCTGAGGGAAGCAGTGGCAAGAAAAGTGGGAGGATAGGCTGGAGGGCTTGTTTGCTTTTCCAGCTCTTGAAGGTATCCCCACTCCATGCGAGGCTGTATCAGCAAGGTGCAGAACTCCAGCAAGCAGAGTGTAGGTGGTCGACAGAGGGGTCAGCCCCTGCCAAGATTCACTTGATGGATGAGCACATCCCCTGTCCCTGATGGTGGCATTGTAGAGCCTCTTAGGACCATCCCATCCCTTGGAGGGGCTGTGATGACCTTCAGGGGCTGCAGCAGCCCTGGGCCCCTAGTGTCACCCTCCCCCAACTCCCCCAAGATGTTTGTTTTCCTCCAATATTCAACTCTCCACATCCACTAAGCCCAGCGGATCAGTACTGGGCCCATATCCATGACCAGAGCACCAGGATGGGCAGAGGGTTGCTTTCTCTTGCAGGTCACTTTGGGAGAGGTTTTTTTTGCTCAGCCCCTGTCCTGTACAGCCCCCACTTTCCTCCCTCCTTCCCTCCCTCCCCAGTGGGCAAAGTGGGGAAGATCACTTGCAGCTGGAGCAGGGATGTCAGACCAATGCTGACAGTTTCCCCTCCATGGCCACCCAAGCTGGATCATTTTAGGCAATTCCTGTGCATCTGGGCTAAACCCACTTCAATTACGAGCAGTAGGGTGAATTCTCATGCAAGTAACACATTTGTTTGGCTTTGGTAGTAGTAGAGGCTGCTAACTGCTTAGGAATTGGTCCTGTGGTCATCCCAGAGAGTATTGTAAGTCCATTGTCTGGGCTTCCCAGCTGGAAACCAAACCAGTTTCTTAATTTAAAATGAAATCCTTCTGGCCTGAAGCTCCAAAGGGTAAGTGCAAACTTCTGCTGTCGCAGAAACTCTCCCAGACACTGCAGCTTTCCTGGATCCAGCTAGTGGCTGTGCTGGGATGGCAGCGACTGGGCTGGAAGAAGGGAGCTCCACCAAGATCACCCAAAGGGTTTGCACTCACCCTTCTGGCATCAGGGTTCAACCTTCACCCCAGCCCCATCCCTTCCTTGTCTGGTTTCAGCCAGGACTCAAGTCCTTCCATGCCTGACCCTGTGAAGGAATCCTCAGCAGGGGGGAACCTCAGCAGTGCAGATCAAGGCATTGTTCAGCAGCCACCCACGTTGTCCTTTGCTGCTTTTCTGACCCATTTGCCTGTGTAGAGATTATAATAAGTGTACACTAAATCAAGCAATAAAGCCAGATTTGTGTCCAGAACCACCCACCCATTTCCCAGTGTCTTTTTTCTCAACACACCCGAGTGAGGGCTTCTTTCTCTTCCCATGGAATCCCAGGATGGCTGAGGTTGGAAGGGACCTCAAAGCCCCTCTCCTTGCACCCCCTGCCAAGGCCAGGGATGCCTTCCACTAGCCCAGGGTGTTCCAAGCTCTGTCCAGCCTGGCCTTGAGCACTTCCAGGCATGGGACAGCCACAATTTTCTGGGCACCCTGTGCCAGGACCTCACCGCCCTCACAGGGAAGAATTCCTTCCCAATATCCCAATATCCCATGTAACCCTGCTCTCTGGCAATGAGAAGGCATTCCCTGTGTCCTGTCACTCCAGGCCCTCGTTCAAAGTCCCTTTTCAGCTCTCCTGGAGCCCCTTTAGGCACAGGAAGGGGCTCTAAGGTCTTCTCAGAGCTTTCTCTTCTCCAAGTGAACACTCCCAGCTGTCCCAGCCTGGCTCCAGAGCAGAGGGGCTCCTCAGAGCATCTTCATGGCCTCCTCTGAACTTGCTCCAGCAGCTCCATGTCCATCTTTAACCATCCTGTGCATTCCTTGCTCTAGAACTGGCCAGGTTGAACAGAATCAGCAGCACTGAAGCCAAATGGGGGCAGATGGTGCAGATCAGGATGGCCACATGCCTGATCAGACCCTGGCCACAGAGCCACAGGTGTGGTGACTGTGGGTCAGTGGTGGCCAGGGGTGAAGCTGGGTGGGCAAAGGGGCTGCACAGGCTGGTGCTGAGGAGGGGCTGATCCTGAAATAAATGGACTGCTCCAAGTTGCCTGGAGACCCTGAACCCAGTGTGGCAGCTGAAGCCATAAGAAGCACGAGCCCACAGCATCAAGGGATTGCTTTAAATCTGTATTAAATATCAGCAGCAACCCTGGGGCAGGGAGAGACTGAGGTGGGGATTTCCCTGGCTGAAGCCCAAGGTGGGGCAGGTTCTCCTCTCCTCAGCTCTTTCCCTGCCTTTGCTGCACACCTGTGGCAATCCCTCTGTGTCCCACGCTTCTCCTGTCACCTCTCCCCAGCACTGGCTGTGCTCAGGCACCGGAGCTGGGCACTGCATGAGAAGCAGCCCTACCCCGGGGCAAAGGGAGTGGCAGACAGAGACATTCCTCCTGCTCACATCCCACTGGTGACAGTGTCTTCACAATGCTGCCAACACAGGGGTGTCCCTGCTGTGGGATGTCTCTAGTCCCACTTCTGTCGGCTTGGACACCAACTGACCCTCAGTCTGGAGTCCCAAGCTGGCTCCTTCAGTGTCACATCCAGCAGAAATCTTTAAATCCATTTAAAATGGGAGTGGGGGACCAGGGAGGTGGGGATTTGGAGCCCTCATACCCAGAGAACAAGCCCGTTCCTGCCAGCCCGTGTGCCCCAGCATATTGCCTCCCTCTCGTCTCTGTATTTCGTGTTCTGCTTTCCCCAAAGCAGGGGAGGGGGTTGTTTGTTTTTGTTTGGGTGCTTTTTTGTGTTTGTGTTTGTTTGTTTGTTTGTTTGTTTGTTGGGGTGACGGGATTTTCGGGAGGATTTTGTTGATTTTGTTTGGGTTTTTTGTTATTTTGGGGGAAATTTTTTGTGTGTGTAGTTGGGCTTTTTTTGTTTGTTTGTGGGGGTTTTGGTTTTTTTGTTTGTGTTTTTTTTTGGTTTGTTTGGGGGTTTTTTGGTGGGTTTGGTTTTGTTTGTTTGGGGGTTTTTTTGTTTTGTTTTGTTTTTTGAGG
>VWYO01014289.1:119794-132364 GCA_013400275.1 Rhadina sibilatrix | reverse complement strand
GTTTTTTTTTTTTTTTTTTTTTTTTTGGTTTTTTTTTTGGTTTTTTTTTTTTTTTTTTTTTTTTTTTTTTTTTTTTTTTTTTTTTTTTTTTTTTTTTTTTTTTTTTTGGTGAGGAGTGGAGGGGAAAGGGTGGTGGCACGAGTGCAAATCCCGCGGCAGAGTTGCACTGTTCGCTCCGCGTTCAGGGCAGCGGCACACACCGACCCCGGCAGCGGGCGCCGGGTGGGCGAAGGAGCAGAAGACTTCCCCTTCTCCGAAATAACCCTGCGTCGAGGACGGCGATCAACACATTCTCAAACCATCTCCCTCAGCCAGCCTAAGATAAAACGCCGGTCCCTTCTGAGTCACGAAAATGCCTGTGCTGATTTGATGAGAGGGGACGGCGGGGAGGGGAGATGCCCCGGCTCGGTCCCCGGCGGGGCTCGCCTCTGACATCAGCACGAACGCGGCCATAAAAGCAGCGAGCGGAGAGGCTCCGATTCGCACAGCCGGCACCTGGCTCAGCGGGACGGCAGCCGGGCACCTCTGCTCGCCTCGCCCCGGTAAGCGCAGCCTCGCGGTCGGGAGCGACGCTTTTCTCTCCCTGGCGTGATGCTCTTGTTGCTGGGTAATTCCCGAGCGCTGCTTTACCTCCGTCTGTCTGTCCTCGCGTCTGTCCAGCCGCCTGGGGACGGGGGTGGGTTCCAAAAGTTGGTGGCCACGGCAAACCTGAACTCCTGGGAGCCCGGTGCGTCTCCTGAAAATGGAGCTGCCGCCGCTGCCCCGCCGTGTCCCGCCTCCCGCAGCTCTCCCGCTTCGGTCCCGAGCTCTGCTCCCTCGTTTCAGGGGCTGCAGAGATCCAGCCCATCCCTCAGCCGGCCCTGCACAGCCCTGCCCAGCACCTCAGTGCCTCAAGTGTGGCACAGGGTGCTCCTTGGTTATTTCAGCAGCCAAGGGTCTGGAGGTGGTCATGATCTGTCCATCCATCCATCCATCCACCCATCCATCTATCCATCCATCCATCCATCCATCCATCCATCCATCCATCCACCCATCCATCCACCCACCCACTCACCCACCCATCCCTCCCCCATTTGTGGCTCTGCCTGGTGCAGCCAGCCCTGCATTTTGGGGGTGTGCCCCATCCCCTGGGCTGTGGGGTCCCACAGGTTTCCTGGGGGTCCCAGACAAGATCAGGCCTGACCTAAGGCACTAGGCTGGGACCAAAACCTATTTTCATGCCCGTGAGGTTTGTGCAGCTCATGTTTGGAGGTGATATTTTCCCTAGAGGTGTCAACCCCTGCAAAACCCCTGGGTTGTTTTTTTTCTGATGCTGTCCGCAACCTCTTTGCTGCTGGCCCAGGGATGCTGTGACACACATCCCAAATCCCAAATCCCTTCTCTCCTGCAGTCACATCGGAGTCTTCAGCAGGGCTCAGGAGACTTCACAGCCAAGTCACTGCAGCCTGAAAGTGCTGGGGATGAAGCTGGGGGTCACCTGCCTCCTGTGGCTGCTGCTCGTCTGCCTGACCCTGCCCACCACCTACGGCCGCCTTCTCGAGCGCTCCATGGAGATCAGGAGTAAGGAGAACAGGAGTAAGGGACTCTCCCCAGCCAACCCCCTGCCTCCAGCCCCCTCTGCATCCCCAGGCTCGGCTGCACTTGGGGGGTGAGGAGCTGCTGCCACTGTGCAGGTCTGCTTTGGGACACCCTTTGCAACAGCTTTTATCCTCCTCATCCCCCATCCCTGCTCCCCTGATGTTGGCCGTCCCCTCACTCGTGGGCGCAACGCCCCATCCCCTTCCACATCCTCCAACCCCGTGACGGATTCTCGGCTTTCCCCTCGCAGACCCGGACATCGACCCCTCGTGGTACACGGGCCGCGGGATCCGGCCGGTGGGGCGCTTCGGGAGGCGACAGGCCCGGGGCGGGGGCACCCACCCCGGCGGGCCCGGGCAGCCAGGCTGCGCAGCCCCTCACCCGCACCCCCACCCTCCCCGGCAGGAGCTGAGCCCCTGAACTGCAGCTGACAATAAAAACCCTTCTCCTCTCACCCCTGTGTCTCAGCCTCTCTGTTCGAAAACGCAGCGTGGCCGGGCGTGGGGGAGGGGAGCGCGACCCCCAAATCTGCGCGGTCGCCACGGTTTCCTGCCTGCACTGGCAGCGTGTGCAGCGTGACAGCACTTCCCTCTCAGGCTTATCCCCTCACACCCCAAGAAGCACCCTAAAAATAAGCTCAGAGGGATCCCTTTCCCAGGTGTATCCTCTGGGGTCCCACAGCGTGCCAGCTCCCCAGGGTGCCCCCTTCATTTCCATGAGCTGGGGTCAGAAACAGCCACCCCATTTCTGTGGAGCTGGGGTCAGAAACTCTTGGGGAGAACGTGATGCTCTGTCCACCACACTGCCATGCCCCAAAACCTCAGAGATCATTGCCCTGCAGACAGGGGGAGTGCTGCTGCCTCTTGGGAGAGCACAGGTAGTTTTTTCTCCTCTTGCAGCCAAGGTGACTCCCCACAGTCGACTCATAATTGTGCAAAGGGGAGGCCCAGAAAGGCACAGGGCACTGGGACACCACACGTTGGCTTTGGCCCCGTTCTGGCTTGGTGGTTGCTCCCAAGGATGGGCTGTGACCCCCTGTAATGGGGTGGATGGGGTGAGGAGAGTGCTGGCTCTTGTCCCTGCCACCTCCAGGCTTCCTGTGGTTCCCTACAGGCTGACATGCAGGACAGGGGAGAAAAAAAAACCAACACCACACCTTTAGGGCAATATTCTCTTTATTTGCAGCCTGAATATAAAACCACTGGGGTCTTTGCTTTGGGAAACTAAACCCTCCCTTTTCACATGGAAAGCAAGATGGAGGAGGTGACAGATGGGGGAGGGGGTTGTTGACAGTGTCCCTGGCAGGTTGTGCTTTTCTTTGCAAACATCTTTGAAGATTGGTGGAAGAAAGCCCTGTGCTTTATCTTCTGGCTGAAGATGGTGCTAAAGTGTTGAAAAGGCCCCAATGTACCCATCCTACCCACAATGAGCTCTGAACTGGCTTTGAGAGGGAGGGTGCTTAGGCTGAGCTGTCCCTGCAGTTCTGAGTGCCCCCTGCTTTGTCCCTGTCCCTCATGGAGGTTGGGTCCAGCCCTGCAGAGCGCAGCGTCACATTCTCAGCTCCAGCAGCACCTTGTCTTGGCCCCGCTTGCTGTCAGGTCCACGGTCGACCTCCCACGTGGGGATGGCTTGGATGCCTTCTCTTTTTCCCTCCTCAGGAGCTCTTGGACTAGGAGGAATCACAAGGCAAAGAAGGGCTCTCCTCTCCCACCAGTGGCTGGGATGCAATGGCCACCCCATGTCCCACCCCAGGGGACCAGCCCGCAGTTCCCTGAACAGCTAAGCTGGGGACACCATTGCAGCTAGTTTGGATACCAAAGCAAAATAAAATTGTGGCTCTGGGAGAAGGCCTGGAAGCCCTCTCTGACACTGGAATATCTTGGGATGCATCTGTCCATCCTTCTGCCTTAAGGGGTGGCACAGGCTGGGCTGGCTGGGAGGAACATCTCAGGGACAAGTAGGAGCAATAAGGGGCTGAGCCTTTCAGGGGCTTGGGACCATGGTTCACCTGCCTCTGCTCTCACCTACGACCATCCCATAACTCACCTACAGACATGAAGACATCATTTACTTGATGGTTGGATTTTGCAGACGTCTCCATGAACAGGAGGCCTTTTGTTCGTGCAAACACTTCCCCCTCCTAAATGGAAACAAGCAGTTATTCTCCTGCCCACTCTGGGGCTGCTTGTTCAGTTTTATGGTGGATTCCATGGTGGGTCAATAACTGTACAGGGACTGTGGAGGTGTCTGAAAACCTCCTAAACTCTTGGCTTTCCTTGGAAATGTTCCTTGGCTGTATCCCAGTGCTTTCTGTGAGGGGTGATGAGGGAACTCCAGGCACTCACCTCAGTGGTGACCTCTCTCTCAGCAGCCAGGTCTGTCTTGTTGCCCACCAGCGCAATCACGATTTCATTGGGAAGAAATCTGTTCTCCAGCTCCTCCAGCCACAGCTTTGCTCTGCTGAATGTTTGCTGGAGAGATGGAGACAAAACCACGCAGTGATCTGGTTTTGATTCAATCCCTTTGTCTCAGACCAAGCTGGCCGGGTGACACCAAACCAAAGAGGGTGGGGAGGTTTTGATTGCCTCTCTCAGGGAAACAGGCCACCAGCCCTCAAACACATTTAGGGATAAATCACCCTTTGATGGGGTTCATGGCAGCAGAAATCACCTCAGGGTGGTGGCATGGTGCTGCCAGGGGCCTTACCTTGTTAGCAATGTCATAAACGAGGAGGGCAGCGTGGGCATCCCGGTAGTAGAGGTGACAGACACTCTGGTACTTCTCCTGGCCTGCTGTGTCCCAGATCTCAAACTTGACAGTGGCCTCCTCCAGGTCGAGTGTCTGTATGAAGAAGGAGCCTGCAGGCAAGATACAGGGTGTGTGTTCACTTGGAGCAAGAGCAGGGAGCTCAGACCCCCTGCCCTGAGGCCAAACCCGTCCTGAAGGTCCTTAATGATGTTCCAATGCACAGAATCCAGGGGGGACTCCATGTGATCCCTGGCACTGGGCTGACATTGCCCTTCCTGGCAGCAGATTTATGTGGATGACACCAGGTTTGGTGTTGAATAACTGAGCTTTGCAGAATAGCCCCCAGATAGAGGCACAGCTCCACCTGGCTGGTGGGTCAGAGCTGTGAATGGGAATATCCACGGAAAGGGCTCCCACTGGAGGGGAGCCTCCATCCTTTCCTTCTGGGAGCAGGTGGCTGCCTGTGGACCGGCCAGAGACAAGGCAGAGGGACAAGAGGAGAAGCTTCACTTTGCTCCACCAGCTGGCTCTGTAGTTACAGGTGGGATCACAGCCTCTGTGCCTGCTGTGCCTTCTTAAAGCAAAACCCAGGTGCATCACATAAAATGAATATATACAAGGTCTAGGAGCTGTAGGACCTAGGCAGGGGGAATTTAAATTAGGTGATCTCTAAATGCAAGCCATTCTGAGAGACCCTCCTGGGGTGCCTGAATAGTTGGGAAGGCAGCACAGCATGCAAAGAGCAGATGGGCTGCACACTTTACTCATTTTGCTGCTCACCTGCCTCTAAAAAGCAGCACAAAGCTGGACTTGTGTGATGTGGATGTGGCTTTGCTTGTGGCCTGGTGTTGAGGAAATGGGCTGCAGAGATGTGAAGGGGGAGGTTCTGGCTTTTGGTAAACTTGCACCACATTCCAAAGTGGGTCTGTGGCACTGCAAGGCAGATCAAACAGCTCTCCTGCATCCCACCCCACTGCAGGGAAGTGCATCAGGCCTGGGCTCTTGTCCAGAGCCACCGAGCTGTTGGAGCCACTCACTCACATCCCACGGTTGGCAGCAGCTCCCTGAAGTCGTTCCTCACATATCTGTAGGCCAGGCTTGACTTGCCCACGGACATGCTGCCCAGCAGGACCACCTTGTACATGTAGGAGGGACGAGGCTCTGCCGGGGAGGTGCTCGGTGTCACGGTCTGTGCCATGCCCTGCAAGGAAACCAGCCCTGCTCAATGTACATCTGCAAGCCATCCTGGGATCAGCTGAGCCTCCCGCAGCAGCGCCTGACTGGCAGCTGGGCAGGTGGGGCTTAACTCCAAAACAGGCTGGAATAAAAATCAAAATCGTTAATGTCATAAGTTGCAAATTTAATGCATCAAAGCATGTGCCACTGTCAGTTATGACCAGGAGGTGGAGATGTTTGGGAAGGAACTCGATGCCAGAAGCCGCCTTGGATGTAGGTGAGGAGATTGGTCCGTCTCCTTTAACAGGAGGAGCTGGAGGAATTTCCTGGCAGAGGGAAATTCCTTCTGGCTGAGCCTTGCTCTCCAGGACACCTCCTTCCCCAGAGTCCTGATGAAGAGCTTCGGCTGATGCCCCACATTTATCCTGCTTTTAGAAGTTGCATCAGGAGAGCCTCGGGAGGGAGACGCTGAGGAGGAGCAGCAGCACACAAAGCAGGTGGCAAATGCCACCCTGGGTAAAGACTCCCAGACAAACCAAGCCCGTGGAGTGCCACCCCCATGTCACCCCAGAGTGTGACTGCACTGCCCCGCGGTGCCCAGGGATGGCAGGGAAACACAGACCCAGTAACAGGGAGTGCCTCAAACCTGACTCGAAGAGAGCTGCAGCGGAGCCTTGGCTGTAGCCTGGTGGGTGGGAGCTCTCCTGGGTGACGCGTGTGTCCCCTCCTCCCAGCCCTGAGTCAAGGAAGTGCCACTGCCCCGCTGGTGGTGGGAACTGCCGGTGCCGGGCTGCAAACAGCACTTCGCCTTGCTTTGCCCTGGTTCTTCCACGCAGAGCTCCTCCTCCAAAAATGCTCAGCTCATGTGGACAGCTACAAAGGAGAGAGGAAAGTTCACGGGGTGTTGGACTGAGCAGGATGCCAGGGTGAGCTCTGCTGCAGTGGGGGGCTTCTCTCCACGTGAAAGAAAGCCCTGGTGAGGCAGACAGCAGGGATCTTCGAGGCTTATAACGAAGAATTGGTGCAATTTCTACCTGGGCCTCAGGAATTTGGCTGTGGAACTTGGCTGGAGAGCAAGAAGTACATTTACAAAGACACCTACAGCAGCACCAGCAATGCAGCTCCCTGCTCTCTGCAGTTCCCTTCCCTGACAAAAGCCCCTTGTTCCTGTGAGCTGCTCATCCCACGTGTCTCCTTTATTTTGCCTGTCCTCCCTCTGCAATCTGGCAGGCTCCAGACCTTTAATTCTTCATTAAGGCTGTCATTAACAGCGTTCCTCAGCTGAACCCAGGTCTGTATCTTTAGATCCAAGTAGTTTTTCTGCTAGGTGAGACGGGCTTTAATCCCCTTTAAAAAACCACAGGTAACATCATCTCCCCCAGCTCATGCAGCTCTGTGATGAAGAGATCATAGTTTGTGCAGAACAGCTAGTTAGTCATACTTTTCAAGCAGGAAAAAGATAAGCCCTGTGTCACAGCATAAACGTGCTCCTTAGGGTATTGATTACATACATTTGCCTCTTTGTAGGCTGGAAACAAGACTGCCATCCATTCTGGGCAATTATTGTCACTGATAAGCCATAAGACTCTCTAAGGAAACAGGAAGCTGCTCAAAAACTACCCAAGGTTGTCTACATTAAATACAGTTTCTCATCATTTCCCTCTGCTGCTCTCTGTTCAACCTCAGGAAGATGGCTTGATGCTGGAACAAAACTCACCTGAGATTTACAATGCAATGAGTCTTGCCAAAGCTCACTCGAGACAATTTTTTCCCTCACCTTAAGAGGCAGAGGGTGAGTCTCCCTTCCCACCTGAGGAGGATGGCAAGGAAACAAAATAAGTGGTTTTATTCTGATTCAATGGAAAACAGGATTTAAGGTGAAATGGTGGGGGCTTCATCCTCTTTTTATTTTTTTGGGGGGGGGGGGGGGGGGTTTTTTTTTTTTTTTTTTTGGGGTTTTTTTTTGGTTGGGGTTTTTTTTTTGTTTTTGTTTTTTTGTTTGTTTTTTTTTTTTTTTTGAAAAGGAGAGTACAGAGTAAAACCCTGCACTTGCTGGATAAGGGTCTATGGGAAAAGCATCCAGATATCTCCTGTCATTAATTTGGAGAGCAGCCTGGGCAACAGCTGAGGTGGTGCAGGTCCTCTCCTTGTGCCAAGAGGCCACGCTAAGGGGCAAGGAAAGATCAACCTGATCAGATCTACTGTAGTCAGAGAAAATAAACCAATTCATCTTCAATCAGCTGTAAAATCCCTGCTGGTGGATTTAGTCTCCAGGTACAGCTTAATATTTTGTGGCAGCTGTGTCTAGCAGCAGATATTGGGGTCAGGCTTGCTTGATCCTACACTTGTCTTGAAGGTGAGTTCCCAAACAGCCACAACACCAATTGTTTCTCACTTCCTAAAGGAGAATTAAACATTGCTGCACCCAGGAAATGGTACTCAGCACCTTTAACCTGGGCTGGAGGGATCCTGGTGTATTTATTGCCAGGGGATAAGCCTTTTATTTCCAAAGGAAAGCAGTAACAAAAGAAAAGTCATACATACCTTTAGGGATGGAGTCACTGAGAAGTCTTATTTAAAACCCTATTTCACTTCCTGGGAAATTAATGTTGTTTAAGTGTAATGATGTCTACTGGTGTCTAAGCTTTTCTAGGTCCTAATACCATTAAAAGCCTGAGTTTCTTCAGGGGTGCAAGAGTGAACCAGAACAAAAATTACTAAGCACCTCAGAAAAATTACAGGACTTCAACACTTAACTGTGTAAGTCTGCAGTATGTAACCCTTCAGGTTTTGGAGATGATATTTCAGGATTTTTCAGATTTAGATACTTAATTTCCCACCCCCTCCAAGAATGTTGTCATGCACCTACCTCCCCAGTTAACTCCTAGCATTCAGCTCAAAGCTCTCCTCTGCTTTTAGGAGCCTCCTCCTACCTGCTTAAACTCTGGCTTAAATAAGAGAATGGCCACTCAGAAAATTCACTTAAGCCCGGGTTACCAGGGGATACAAAACGCCCAACTGCAAAGACATAATGTGTAAATATTAGATTTACACAGCGATGATTTCTCAGGACAAACAGCTTCCCTCAAAGCGAAGGGGAAGGGAATGAGGATCATTAACCACACAGGGAGGAAGTAAGGCAGCAATAAACGGGACCGCCCTGGGCGGTGGGAGAGACCGAGAGTTCTGCTGAGTCCTTCCTAACAGCTCGGAGAGGATGGGGTAGGGCAGAGGGCTTCCTAAAACCTGTTCTCTTGGGCAGGGAGTCACTGAGGACCGTGCCACCCTTCGTGCCTTGGATGTGAGGCTGCTCCGTGAGGATGAGAGCGTTTCCGGAGCTGGCCTGGGAAAGGCACCTTGGAGAGGGCGGCTCGGGGCTGGGGACATGCCTGGTGGGGAATTCCTGAGCGGAGGATGCCTTTACCTTCCCGAAGCCTGTCCTGCCAGGGCTCCAGTCCGTGTGTCAGGGGTGGCAGGATGACGGCCCCATCCGTGTGTTCCAGCCTCTCCGTGCGGGAGCAGCTGAAAGCGAAAGCACCGGCTCCGGGAGCGGTGTCAAAGGTGAGGGAGGCAGCCCGAGATCAGTGAACCTTAGACCCGACACCAGGTCTAAGGTCTGGCAGCCAGGCAAGACGGAGCGAGGTTGTTGTCACAGTGGCCGTGCCCCCAGCACCCCTCCCTCCATCCATCCCTCCCTTTGTCCTTCCCTCCCCACTTCCCCCGCTGGGGTTTGGTGGTGAGTGGGCGGATGGATGGATGGATGGATGGATGGATGGATGGATGGATGGATGGATGGATGGATGGATGCCTGGGCGGACAGACAGATGGATCAATGGGTAGGTGGGGCTTCCCCTATGTCTTGGGATCCAAGAGGAGCCCAGCTACCAAGGAAACGGAGGTAAAACCCCCTCGGATCCCCCAAGGTTTAAGGATCAGGGAGGTGTGGCCAGAGTCACGGCATATTTGGGATCTGTCCTCTCCGGGTTCTTATAACATGGCAATTTCTGCTGGCTTGGGTCTTGTGCCAGGTACAGGCTCAGATATCCCGGGCTAGGGATTGCAAAGGGGATTTGTTTTGTGAGAGAAGACTTGCCCACTTGTCTGGAAAAGTCCTTCAGCTGCAAAACAGCAGCTCCTGAGTTTGGGAAGGTACAAAGTAAGCAAAAACTGAGCATTTTACTGCCTGTTAATTAAGGTAATAGCTGGTGACTGCAGGCAGATGAGGCTCAGTGTTTTGAAGAAGGCTGCTCTTTTTTAATATCTTGAGAGAGAAATCACAGCATGTTATATTGCATTGGGATAATGGGTCCGGAGTGAGAATGGGAAGATATGATAATTAAACATCTGAATGGTGATAATTCTGTGTTTCTGTCACTTCTCTTGTCAGTGTCTTTTCTTCAAGTAAGATATCTGGAATTGAAACAGATTAACAAAATCAAGTCGTAATGGTTATAGGGAACAGGGTGAAAAGCAGGAGTCCTATGAGAAAGCTTAAAAACAATATCATCCTAGTTTTGAAATGAAAAATGTGTCTTGTGACTTCCAAGGCCTAAGCACTGCAGTTGAATTATTTCCCATTTCAATGATGAAAAGCCATGTATAGTTTACCTTCCCAGCTCCTTTCCATCAGCTCTGCAGAGGCTAGAGCTGGATTTGGGAATCCTTTAAACAGAGTTCCTAACAAGCCTATGAATATATATATATATAGTTTTTCTAGCCCAGAAGCAGTTTTATGTGCTCCCACCCCTTTCTTATAACTTGTTTCCCAAAGGAGCTGACTTAGAGCCTTATTTTTTTTTTTTTTCCCCTAGGGCTTTCGATTAATCAGTCCTTCAGTGTGAGTCTCTGTCACCCTGTGCACAGTTGCACTGGTACAGCAAGGGGGTAGGAAGACCTTTCAGGGTTTTGGAAGGGCTGAGTGTGGATACCTTGGTCTGGGGTTGCAGCAGCAGGAATCCTTGCCCACAGCAATGATTTTACCAGCTGGTTTGGACCTACAGGCTCTGATAGCATCATGCACCTAAACTAAGCATCTATATTTTAGTAGGAAAAAAAAAAAAAAAAGGCTGGGAGGCTTTGAAGCCTTATGAAAGGATAGCTTTGTCACTGTTAAGAGAAACTTCATTCCCAGTTTGTGCTGCTCTGCTATTTCCATAGCAGTCTCCTCTGCCCAAGCAGATGTCACATCTCAGAGGTCTTTGTGAAGGGCTTTTATAAAAGAAGATGGTGGGGGTGAGGTGCACAAACAAAGTGCCATGGCCTGGCTGGCGTAAATGCCCTGGAGGCCTCCAGAGGCCAGGGAAGCATGTCCCTTTGCGTGGGCTGGGACAGCTTCCCCGGGAAGGCTATTCTGCAGCTCCTGGTGAGCCAGATCCCACTAGAGGGCACAGCTCATCTATCATTTAACACAGAAAGGCTGCTGCTGCCCAGTCTCATTTCTGAACTGGGCAGCCAAACAGACAGCCCATGAGAGATGGACTGAGATCTCATTCCAGAAGTGTGGATGGGCAGCCAAGCTTCTCTTTTTCTTTGTTCTCCAAACAAATGGAATGTGAACATCTCTGATAAGCACTGTTGCAGTGCCAGGGAGCCAGAAGTTTTTCCCATCTATCTCTGTCTGCTTGCCTGCTTCTTGTGAGGGAAAATATCCAGGATGGCGAGGATCAGAGACCTCCTTCAGTGGTGAGGGGTTTGCAAATGGAGACTGTGGTTGCACTATACTCAATGGGTAGAGCATCTGGAGCATCCTGCACAAACCCAGGGATGCACCCTGCTGTGCTTGTGCAGTGAAAGGTTCCTCACCTGAAATTAATTTTACCCAGTGAAAACTGGGTATGGGTTGCTTTTCCAAGGTTTAGGGACTGCATGTCATTTTACAGCGGTCTGATGTAATTACATCATGAGAATTTGGAGGATGGGTCGAGCCACAGGAGTGGTGTGGATCAAATACACCTGGAGCCCCCTTGTAGACCTTTCCCCACTGCTCCACCTCAGCCGTTTAATTTGATTTTTAACTGTGAAGGAAAGGCTGACTTGTCAATGGCGCATAAGAATTCCAGAGGAGATCAAAATAAAACTTCTAGGCTAAGCACGCAAGAATAATTCCAATAATCTTGTATTTCTGGCTCTGCCTGCTGCGTATCTCCCTCCTCCTTTCTCTGAGTTAAAGGAGCACAGAGACCTTTGTGGGGAAGTTTAGAAACTCCTGGAGGGATCTTTTTCAGTGGTTGTGTAGCACTCAGTTCTCCCTGACTGACTGCTGTGAGGAAGCATCAATATGGGCAATGTAAATCCTCCCTTGCTTAAGGAAGAGTGGTTGTGTGGGAAAGGCAGCAGAGTCTGGCAATAAAGGCACAACCCTGAGCTGAAAACAGAGATTGAAACCTCAGGTTTCCCACTTGTTTGCTGTCTTCCTGTGGGAAGAGTTCTTTTTTCTCCCTTGACTTGTTTCTCTCCCTCTCCTTGGGCTCATCCACATGGATTCCATGTGGTCCGTGGTGTGTCCTGTGCAGGCAGCCCAGCTCAGGAGGTCTGGTCACTATCAAGGCTCCTATACTGGTAGTGAAATGATGCTTAGATTTTGTATTGCTCTGAGATTATGCTCATCTTCAGCATTTTTGGTCTCCTGAGGTCCCTGAATACCACAAAATTGTTCCTGATGCATCAATTTTTATCCACTCTCACTTGTTATTTTTTTCAAGAACCAACACCTGAAACCATGGTCAGCAAAATAAATTCAAAATAATTGATCCATCCAGAGGTCACAACAAATTATGTTCTCAAAACTGTTTGCCATATCTGTGCTGTTAAACGTGCCATCCCTTGTTTATGTGCTGGTTTTCATGCAAAACACGGCTAAGGAGTTAAATCACAGAATGGAAATGCCTGAAGTGTCCTGGCCTTTGCTGTTTCTCCTTTTCTCTGTGTCATGAAGTAATGAAAACCCAGGGTGTTCCACTGGTGATCATACAGGCAAGGTCTTTCACCACTGCCATGGAGCATTAAAAGATCATTTTGTTTTGAGGAGCAAAAATTGTGCCTTTGCTAATTAAAAAAAAAAAAAAAAAA
>VWYO01014289.1:87965-106784 GCA_013400275.1 Rhadina sibilatrix | reverse complement strand
TTTTGCTAACTTCCACTCCGCCTAGCTGCAGTAATAATTGTTACGTGAGCGGGAGTTTTGCAAATCCGACAAGGAGCTGTGTAAATGAGGTATTTCTCGTGTAGGCAGATAGTATTCGTTACTGTTTTTTATTTTCTTGAATGAGGAAGAACAAGGTCAATTTCTTGTTTGTATTAGGAAAGTAATTGACACCTTGTTTTGCCACAGTTTTGCAGACAGATGTGTGTTACACTGCTCAGAAAAATGATCCTGCCTCATGTCCTCTCTGTGCTAGAAATCTTTATCCACCATTTTACAGAGCAGAGCTCTTTAGGTAACAATTAATTTGAAGTTAGTAATTCAAGCAGCATAATTTCTTTTTATTGTTAAAGAAAGTAACATTGCGAGGGTTGTGCCATGACTCTTTTTACACTTCATGTCATTTTCGAGAACTATCACCTACATCTTTGTACATACATAGTTATTACTTTTTTAAAAACTAGCACGATCTGCTTATGGACTATACATTTGATTATTTCACTGAAGTAATCAGTTTGGGCATTGACCTGTATTCTCAGTGGTTCAAAAATTGGGATGTTACACTGTTATGAAGGAGCAGAAAGTGTTGCTAATTAGAAAAAGCTCAAAATGCAGATGAAAGCAGCCAGCCAGGTTTAATGGTTACAGTAAGAAGGCAGTAAGTAACTTCAATAGGCTAAATTGGAGTTTAGGGACTAGTGAAGAGATGCTATGATGGTTGTTCATGGAATCTGTTAAATTGAGGGGTTAATTTGGGGGAGAAAAGTCCGTTTTATACAGCAGTTGGGATGACTTCCATAAATAGAGATGGAAGCAATTTGGTACAAATTGAAGCTAAAGGCAGCAGAGTGGCTATTTGTATGTGGGAACACAAGCCACACAGGCTTTATTGAACTGTTATGCAAAACCAGAGCCTTTAAAGCAGTGTGTTCCCTAAGGATATACTCCCTTAGGATATATTCCCTATGTGTAAGATCTGGATGCCTCATTAGGGCAGGGGTGGAATTTTTTAAGCAGTATTTGGCATTACAGATGTGTGAAGACTTTTGTAAGCTGGGTGAATGTTCCAGGAAAAGCCCTTAGAAACAGTCTGGCTTATATAGCACCAGTACTTGACCTTTTTTTTTTTTTTTTTTTAATTGCATTACTTTCTGCCTTTATGAGTGTTAATGTATGATCCAAACAAAGGATCTGAAAAAATGTTTGGCTTTTCTGTTCTAGAACAGAAAGTTACGAAAGCAAGGGATGCTCTTGGAGGACTTGACTCAGCCCGGCTGACCTAAATATAGGAAGGAAGGAGGACTTTGTAGGCGATGCTTGCCAGTAGGGCGTGGGGAATTGTTCCAAATTTGAGATGATTTTATGTGGCAAATATGCTCTTCATCAAACACTCCTTTTCCCCTAATGTTTTACATCCACATATCCAACAAATGGCATTGGCATCGCTTACAATCTCTCCCAAAGTAAGTGTGTGAAGGAGCAGCTTCAAGAAGTGAGGTAAAAATCTGAAGACCCATCTCATGTTGGTTAAATGGGTGACTGGAGCCTGTCTGACAGTCTGCCTCTCAGCTTGAAATAGTTGCCTTTTTTTGTGTCCGTGCCTGGCCTGAGTCCCCTTCAGCTGTTCTCTTGCTGTCTGAGGAAGCAGCTGTTTAGGAACTGTGATTCCTGTTTCAGTCAAGCAAGGGACTACTGGTAGGATTAACAGCATGGGAAGCCCAGCCTCTCTCTTTGTAAGCCCAGATGCTGAGCTTGGCTGCAGGATGTAACACTAATCATTACCTCATCTAGAAGGATGTTTTTCCAGGCCTGTTGCTGGATAAAGCTGGAGCTCAAAATGTACTTGCAAGGCTTTCAACACTGGGATTTTTTTTTTTTCCCCACCCTTTGCTTGCAAGGAGCATAATCCACATGGTATTTTGGGCTTGTGCAGCAAGGTATTTGTCCTCCCTGTCAAGTCAGCAGGTTGCCAAGAGCAGTGAATCTGTCTAGCTAGACTGGAGCACTCATAGGCAATCCTTAAAATAGCAGCTCTGAAGTATCAGCTGTTGTCTTGCTGGTGCTGAAATACTTTTTGGGCAGAACTGCCCATTGGAATGGTGTAGGGGGGAGGGGGTAAGGGAGCTGCAGTAAACCAAATTTTCCTTCAGAAAGGCGGCTTTGAGGGTTGATGTTAAACCCCAGAGAAGGGAAGGTGCATGGTCACTTCAATGCCAGAAGCAGAGAAAGCTCCCTGATAGCTGGTGCTCTTGCACCTCTGAATCCACCAGTGACACAGCTGGCCTTGCATGCAGTAGAAAAATAGCTGATTTTTGGGCTTCTTCACACAACAAAAATGAGGACGTGCTCAAGGGCTTCTTGTCAGAAGACATTTGAAGCCTTTAACTCCCAAGATACTCTCCTTTCCTTTGTCTTATTTTAGTTATGTAACAAGAGGTAGACTGAAGAACTTTCCTGGCTAATGCTGGGAAAATAAACTGGTGTGTGCACTGGAATGAGAGCATTACATCAGGCAGAATATATTTCAAAAGCATTCTTATGGGCAGGCTTGGTGTGGAAGTAGTAGATTGCAAGAAATATCAGGCAACTCTCAAAGGCTTGGCTGTAGAAGATTTAGCTGTTGAAGTTAATGCTTGGTGTGGCACAGTAAATACCAAATAAAGCAGTACTTCAGTGGAAGGCATGAGATGGTTTTAGCTATGCAGGAAGAGTCCTGCAGTGCTTGCAGTGTGCAAATGACTTCAGGTAGCTGAATGACCATGTAACATGATTTTCTGTTATGAAGATGTGGAAGTTCTGATCATGCTGTTAAAAACCTCACAGGTTTGTGGGTCTGCAGAGAGGGTACAAAAGTCTGGGAGAACACTGAAGTGCCACTTTAATATTGGCAGGAATGTGCCAGAACTCTGCCCACTGGGAGAGTTTGACAAGTGTCTTCACCTAGACTTCAGCACAAAGGCGTTTCTGGTTAATATTTGGATGGTTTCTCATTCTGCCTTTAAACAAACTTAGCTAAGTGGCATGAGGTGTGAAGGGCAAGGCTTGGGAAACATTTCTCAATGAGCAGAGTTAAGAGCACTTTTATTGCCTAACCACCTGAGAATTTTGGGTGTTAAGAGAGGAGAAGATGCAAACAAACTGAGTAATGCTGTTTCCAAAACTGAGCATTGCTTGTTTTGGGATGTGGATGTGTGCCTAACCCAAAAACTGGGCAGAAACGGGTGGATCCCTGGCTCAATGAAGCAGTGTCCTCCTGAGATGGCTTTGACTTGCACTGGAGCGTCCAGCCTGCAATTCTATGCTCTGTTCCTCCCATCCCCTCAATGTTTCATGTTTTCCTGTAAGTGAAGTTCTGATTCACTGTGTGCTGCTTCAGGGTGTGGAATTCTGCAAGGAGAGATGTTCATCTTAGAATCATTTGAAAAGATGTTGGTTTTAATCTCAGACATAAAAATATGCAAGTTTTAACAAAACTATCTGTTTCTGGGTTGAGGAAGGTTGGATGTTTTGGGGTTTGGATATACTTGAAGATAAAGGACACAGCTCTGGTCTAAAACTTCAAGTGACTAGTTCTGACTTGAAAGTTTCACTGGATACATTGGAGCAACTTCTGTTAATTTAAGGACTTAAGATCCTGTTCGATACCAAGAAAAATGAGTGTCTGAGCTAATTGCTCATTAAGAATGTCTGACCTAGAGCTGGGAGGTTGATTGCTTTGAGGTGTGCTTTCAGTAGGAAATAGCCTGGGTGTGATCAGAGAGGCGGATTTGCTCAGTGGCATCTGCTTTGCCCTTCTGTGTGCCTGTGAGCCAGCTTGGCATGGGCTGTGGGTTTATCCACCTAAACAGCTCTCAGAGTTGAGCTGGAGACAAGGAAAGTGATCTGAAAGTGCCAAATCCGAGCTGTGTTCCTGTCTCAGATGTGCTGAGGAATGAGGAAGCCTCTTCATTTCTTACTGCTTCTATTCCTCGCTGGTTTATCACCTCTTTCCTCCTTCCTGCACACTGCTTTTCTCTGCAAGAGAGGAGTTTCTTCTGTCATCAGCTTAATCCTCTCATTAGGCTTGCAAAAACACTGTGTGCCTTCTGGTTCTCTGACGCTTCACAAACTCCTGTGCTCCTGGAGACAATGTTTAGATTTTATTTTGATGTTATGTGTTGCTGTACAAGAAATCTGAGGCTTTGGTAAACCATAATCACCAGGTGTACCACCACCACCGTGGCCATGTTCTATTTTTAATACCTGGTAATGAGAGTGCATGTTATCTTTGGCATGTGAGGAAATGCAAAGACAGTAGTTGGGTCTCAGGGCTGTGGTTTCCTTTCTTTTAGCTGTTGGAAGGTTTTTGTGAACGAGACTGGAATACTCAATTTGTATCCAAGCTTCAGTCAAAGAAATAGCAAGATGCGATCTCCAACTGGCTTCCTCAAAAATAGATCTCTCAGAGCTGGGCTTTTCCTACCATGATGTCATTACTTGCAGTTTTTGGATGTAATTAGTGTCAGATTGATTTATCTCTCCCAGAACGGCCGGGTTTACTGGAAGAGAGTTCCACAAAAGGAGTTTATCTGTGTGTTTGCTGATATAGATGTTTGGGCAGTGACTTGTGTGTTAATATTGCCTGCAGTGAAGTGATGATGCCTCTGTCCCACTGGTGATTCCTTGCAAACTGTTCCTCCAGTCCAACAGATGCTCTGCTCAGACAGGGAATGTAAAGGAGTAATATTTCTTCCCTCCTGGTTTCTGCTTGTGCGTATCTTGTGACCTTTCCCTTCACCATCATCTGATTTAAATTTAATATTACTTTTTTTTTCCCTTTGCCCTCCTCTTTTGAGTACTTCCTAGGTCCCAAAATAACCTTTCTCTAATCCCACTGAATACCATGTTTAGTTGAGTCTATCTCTTGTGTCTGCCTTTGCCAGGCCTTTCCAGTAGGCAGAAATGGAATACAGGAGGATCTGGCATGCTAAAAGCTGGGTCAGGTTTTTAAACTCATTCCCTCAGGTCAGATGGATTTCAGACATCCCCACTTGGGTCTTCTAATTATGGAGCATTTATCAGCTAACATACTGGGATGACAGGAGAGCAAGGAAAGGCTCTTGGTGTGCTTCACATGCAGAAAAATCCCTGGGCTCTGGTCTCCTATCGGGCTCTTGTAGCTTCACATTTTTTCCCTTTTAACACACACGTTGCTGCAGAGTCAGATAGTTGAGATATGTCTGGTTTTATTAGTGCCAAAGCGCTGCAGTCTTCACACAAACCCCTGAAATTATATTTGCTTCTGGTGGCTACAATCAGAGGAAACAGCCTACTCCTTTGGGTTTTGCGTTTTTTTTTTTTAATCTGTATTTACATTTTATTTCTCTCTGATTGCAAACTTGAAGTTCTTTCAACGGACTTGCCAGGAAAATAGTAGATAACACTTTATGTGCTCTTGGGAAACAGGTCAATTTTTTGATGGTTTACAACCCCTATTTCTTTGCTGTGCACCTCTGCATTTCCCATAAGCTGTTTTCCTTAAAATGTTTGTTCTCCCATATGAAAAAAATGTGTGTGTTGGTCTTGGTTTGCTTCCTTTGCTGCATGTGCTGCCAGGCTCTAAGAGGATTTACACTGACAAATATGTTGAACCAACATCTGTTGAAAATGAAAGTGGGCTTTTGGGACATGTTTTGTGATACCCAGAGGTCACTCTGCTCCATTGTCTCTTCCATATGAAATTGAAATCTGCCCTGATGTGAAATGAGTGCGTTGGAACAGTGATGTGACTTAACCTTTACATGAACTGTGGAGGAATCCAGGGGCTCTGGGAAATGGTGTGGATACAAGAGATAATCTTGGTATATGTAGAGAATGTCACTGTTTTATTTATAGAAGGTTACACAGTGTTTTTAGGAATATTTTTGCATTCTTGTTTAATTACTCTGGGGGAAAAAGTCATTATTTGGTGAACTGGAGCAAGTGAAGAAAGATTCTCTGTATGTGCTGGGGAAATGCTTTTGTATCACTGATGGAATAAGCACATCCTGTCAAACTTAGCAATAATTTTCAGTTAAGAGGTAACCCGGAACTTTCTGTCTAACCAATCTACAAATTTAACATTAGAAAATAAAGATTGGTGGGTTTGCAGTGCTGTTACAAAAATCTAGCCTCATTTTATTTAGGAGAGGCCGAACCTGTTAGAACAGAAACAAGCTTTTTCGAGATCTGAATTATCTAGAGATGCTTCTGTGGGGTCTGCTACCTGTGCTACTAGCTGCACAAGGCTCCTCCTTCAGTCTTCCCACTATAAAATCAGTACAGTGCACCCAAAAAAAAGTCTTGGATGCTCTGTGAGTTATAGCAATCAGGTATAAAGCCTTTAGGAATAAGCTTTCTAAGATTCCTTGCTGCACCTCAGGAACTGGTAGAAAATTCCCTTAAGGGAATTAGGGTTTCATTGTAATTTTCCCTAATAGAATGTGATTCTCCAAGGGCTAAGCTTTTGCTGCTGGCCTATCCCATTCTCTCACCACTTGTTACTTTGCCATTTTTCAAACACAGCTGCTCCTGACCTTAAACTTACAGGTTGGCACGATTTGAGTGTTAAATAGGTTGTGTGACTGAAGATACAATTTATAATTGTATCTGCTGGCTGGTAAAGGCTGTTAGGGAAAAATGGAGCAGGCAAAGGAGGGAGCTGCCCGGGGGCGAGCTGCCTTGTGCTTGTTGGTGCATTCCAAGTGGCATTCTGTGATTTCCAGGAAAACAGCTGTGAAGGTCACTCCTGCTGTGCCCCCCTGACAAGGTGTGTGTAGCCCAGTAGCACATTTCAAACTGAATTAATTCGTTAGTGAGGGTTAGGACACAGATTCTCCAGGTAATCCATTACTGCTCAGACCCAGTTTGGAGGCAGTAATCCCGTCCCACCCCCACGCAAAAGCTGTCCAATCGTTTCTCAAACAATGCTGTTTTTTTAGCTCTAATCCCTGTTGAAGGGTGGTTCAGCGCCATTGCTGAACTCTGGGCAAGTTCTCTTGACGTGTTCTGGCTCTCTCTCAGGGAATTCCTCTTCCCAGGAGGGAGAGGATTGTGAAATGATAGCAGCATGAGAGGGTAACTCCTGTCCGCAGGCCAGGTAAGACCATCTCACAAATTTTTGAACTGGTTGTAGTAGTGAGATACGGAGGACAGTGCAGTTTTTATATTTTTTTTTTATTTATTTTTTGACAGATCTCTTAAAATTACTGGAAAAGTGTGAATTTTTTTAAAAAAACTTGTTCCCTGTGAGATCTCCTCTGTGTGCTTTTTCTGCAAACCGAGTGTAGGACTTGGCTCCTCTCCTGGAGAGCCGTGATTTCAGCACTGTTGCTAAATGTTTGAAGTTTGATATTTGTGCTTGAAGGACAGAAAATCCAGTACAGCATGGTGTAGTGGAAGCTGTTATACATCCTCTGCAGCATCCAGCTGTACTAACAAGAAAAGTCTGGCTTTTTTTAAAGGTGGTTTCTCTGGGTTTAGACACTTTCCCTTATATCGGATTTGCTCAAGCAGGTTGTGCCATTCCCTTGGTGGGTGTTAGAAGTGGAGAATTTCAGCCTGTAGTGTTCTGGCTTTCCCTTGAGAATATAGTAGCCTGAGGGAGAGCTCTGGGCTGTTTCCTGTAGCAGAATATCTCAATTAAGCAGATGCACAGTCCCTCTGCAGCAAGGTGGTGCAGTTTGAAGAATTCCATGCCACTCTTTCCCACCTGGATCTCTCCAAACATTTGTTACACAAAGAAGTGGTCTGGAGCTTAACAGGAATGTGTAGCAGTGAGGGGCATGAAAAAACACAATTTTGACAATAATTCCCTTGTATATGCTGATTATTTTTTTTTACAGGAGTTTTTGTCATATGGTGAATTTGAGACATGGCTTGTTTTCTGTATAAAATAAAAAGTCACTGCTGGTGACATCTCTTGCAGGATCCCTCATGCAATATATTTTATATTCTGCACTTCTGATCTTCTCCTGTGCTTATGATGACTCTGGGCCCTTCTTTTAGATTTCATATAAAGTCAGTGCAGTTGGAGAGGGTGAAAAACCAGTGCAATTCCATTGCACAATATCCCACAAAATAGTGCATTGTAAACATAATAAAACAGTCTATTAATTAATTACTTTATTAACTCTAATCAGTCTAAAGAGCTAAATTTAATTAAATCTGCTTGTGGATGAGAACATTCCACTCATGGAAGGGTGCACTAAAGGTCATCTCCTGTTATGAATCTTAATGTTTGCATGTAAAAGTTTGTTTTGTTTTTTTATTTGCTTGAGGTCAGGTAGGGATGTGCCTTTAAGGATTCATTATTATTAATCATTTGAAGAGGTTTTGTCTCCCTGCCTTTTTGTGAGAGAAATTAGAAATATATCTATAAGGCATGAGGAAAAGCTTTGTCTATTAGAGGTATGTAGTTGTAGGTATTTAACACTTTTTGGAATGAAAGTGCTGTGTTAAAAGAGGATGGAACCCTTTGTTCGGATACTTGAACGTTTCTGTTTTGAACTCTCACTTATTAAAGTACTTAACTCTAAATAGTAATTTGTTTTTTAAATATTTTGAATTTTAGGTCAATCCTTTCCCTGGGCAAAAGGCTCTGAAATGAGGAAAAAGGAGAATATCTATTTTCAGATACATGACTGTGAAAGGAAAATGCCACTGATTGCAAATGAAACTGTTTTCACTACTAAAAAGTTGTTTTCGACTTATTTTTTTAAAGGGTGTTCAAACAGTATTTAGTGTCCAAATTTCTGAGTGGCTTCTACAGCATTATCCCTTGTTTGGACATTTCTGTATTAATTTTTGGAAGTAGGCTCTGGACATCTGCCTTACCATGAGAGTGTTCCAAAACACTGATTTTTCTCCTGCTGTCAATGAGCTGTGGGATTGAGGATCAAAACTGAGGATTAAACTTCAGGAAGTTCCAAGAACTGACACCATGAATCCTGCCTAGAAGCCAAAAGTCTGAGTGTCACTTTGGGAAAGCCTGCAGAGTGGTTTTGTTTTTTATAAATTTGATCAAGGATAACTGAGTTATGCCTATGTTTTACCTGTGTTATGTTACTGCTGAAAACCTTAGGTGTTTTTATTTCTGTGTGGGATAAAGCACACACTCTTCAATGAGTAAATGGCACGATGGTTTCTTGGCTGTATTTGTAATATTTAAAAAAGAAAGGATGGGGAGGCAGAGGGCAAGAAAACAGAGGCCACCTGGGGGAAAGGTGTGATGCTGGTAGGGAGCAAAGGAGCAGCTAATCAGGTCTGATGGTGGCAGTGGAACAGCTTTGTCAGCCTTGAAGGATTTTGTCTACTCCTGGGCTCCCATTCTTGTTCTGCTGCTTTCAAGGATGTAAAGGCTTTGCTGACTTAGAGAAACGCAATAATGAAGTGTAAATGGTAGGTGTGATGGCTTTCCTTCAGAGACTCTGTGCACTCCTGCTCCTTGAGAATATTATGGGGTGCTTTGGTGCTTTGGAAATAACTCCAAAGGGGAACTTTTTTTTTTTTTCCTCTCCCCTCATCCAGGAGAGCTTGGATTTGGTGTCAGGTGGGCTGTATAATTAATTCAGACATGCTGTGCACCAGACAGGCAGTTTATATATAGAACCAACACGCTTCTAGTACTCTTTAATGTGCTAAGCTTGACAGAATTCTATCTGAGATGCAGTAAGTGATTGCTCTGGCTGGATTTGCTAGCTGATGAAGACGGGGGAAAAGAGGGAAAGTGTGCCCTGGCAAATAAGGGAAATGTAAATAATTAACATCATACATTGAATTGTTTCCTTAAAAATATTATACATGATTTCAAAGGGGGTAATAAAGTAGTTATGGTATTTATTGATTTATTTATTTATTTATTGTTACACTCTTCACTTTGCTTTTGCCTCAGTTGTACAGGAAACAGGAAAGCCAGCATGGGATGCAGTGAGATGAAACATTCATGCCAATGCTGCCAAACCAGGGCAATTGTATAAATGGATTTAATTTCCAATTCTGTAGTGTTTCAGGGGGGTTCTCTGTGAAGTGTGCCCTGATTGTGCAGGGAACACCTTGGGAAGTACAGAAATGAGATTTTTGTTTTTAATCTACCATAATGGCCCTAGTTGATAATCTTCTATGCTTAATTATTTATTTGATATAGCTTTTCTTGCACAATAGTTTTAAAACCAGTCCTATTTTTATAGTACATGAAAATACTTAGGCAGAGTGGGAGTCAGCAATGAATATTTTTATTCCCTGAAGTGGTGGCTCTTGGCCAGCTTCTCCTTGGTGGCTCTTACTTATCAGCTGCTGGTCTTAATTCTGCTGAATTCAAACTTTCTTTTTTTTTTTTATCTCTGAGAAGCAGGAGTAATTATTTATGCATGATTCTTGCTCCTGAGCGTTGTTTCATTAATGAGATGCTGCCATTCCGTGGTTCTTGAAAGGAGTTCACTCAGGGGCCTGTCTGTGCCACTGCCCTGTGTGACACCGTGAAACTCAATCAATAGAGATGTTGGCTTCAAAGTGTCCTTCTTTTTTCCTAAGTTTTATTGAAGATGGAGTCCCTTGAAAGATTATATGCCTGACAGTGCTCAGTACAATACATTTTTTCTCCCATAAAAAATAAATTAAATCAAACTTTCTGCGCAAAGGTCTCTCTTAAATAAAAGATATCTGAAGTGGGGGCTGGATCTGAGCACAGCAAGGAATTTTCACTGTGTTGGTTTATCTCCTCATCCTGCTTGGTTGCTTATGCTGTAAGATTATGCTGCATGAAAATGAAATCCCAAGACAAAAAAAAAAGAAAAACAACAAAACAACAAAACAACAACAAAACAAACAAAAAACCACAAAAAACCCCACAAAAGCCCCAAACAAACAAACACAAAAGAAAATCAAACAAAAACCAAAAAACCCAACAAACAAACAAACAAACAAAAAAACAAAACCAAAAAACCCCACACACTTACAGCTTCCTAGAATTTTGTCAGTTAGTGCTTATTTTAGAAATGGACTAGTTCAGAGGCTTGAGAGAAAATTATGGTAATGCCACTGAATGGCTCAGTAGTCAGATGTCAAAGCACTCTGCATTTGTTTTGCTTGAATGCCATTTAATGTTGTGGCTTTTAGAAGATAACGTTCTGTTTTCTCACTTTTGTGCATCCTGTGCTGGCATCAGCTGTCTCCATTATGGAATGTTCCAAGCTCATCAAATCTAGAAGTTCCAGTCTTCTTTTTGGTTACTCCTAAGTGAAGTGCAGAAGACAAGAGCCTGGTTTGTCTTTTTCCAGGTGGCTTTTTCTACCATAGCTGGAAATTCCAGGGGAAAGGGTTATGGCTGGAATGGAAATGGAGAATGAATTTCCCTCACTTGGACATAGATTCAAACCAAGAGCAGAGTGATCCTGGCAGAGAACTCTGGGAAAATCTGTCAAATGCTGTGTTGTACAACTGTAACATTTATTCAAAAGAGGAAAAAAGGGAAAATGAATTGATTACGGGGGGGAAAAAAGAGAGGAGAAAAAGGAGAGAGGTGTAGAGAGATATTCTTACACCTTAAAATATCTTTGAAAACAAATGTTGATGTTGATTTTACCAGCTGCTTGGAAGTTGTGCCATAATTAAGGGAGGGGACATGACCCTGTGTGTTCATCCAGGGCACCAGTAAAGAATGAGAGGAGAACCCAGTTTTGGTGCATCTTTATCCCCCTTTCTTAATTCCCAAGCAGTTACTTCCCTCACTTTTCCTGTTGTTGGAGAGGTGAAGCAATGCTGGCTCTGGAGTGGTGTCACCCTAAGGTTCTCTCTTCTTCCCCTTCCTGCTGCTGACTCACATTTGCACCCAAATGGCAAAGTTAACCCCTTAGAAGAGGAAAAATAATAACTTTTCTGGGAATGCACAGTGCAGGAAAACTGCTGTCCTTTCCTTTTTTTTTTTCTTTTTTTTCTTTTTTTTTTTTTTTTTTTTTTTTCTTTTTTTTTTTTTTTTCCCCTTTGGAGTTTGGATTTTGCCTCAGCAATGGAAATGTACTGAGCAGTTATCCAGCCTGAAGTAGGTCAGAGTGTGAACTGACTCAGTCTCTCTGGTTCAGGTGTCACAGAGCTTTTGTCCTTGCTGGCTAACTTTCAATTCCATTCCGAAACAGATTAGAGGTTGTTGGCAGCTTTATTTTGGATTCAGCATCTTGGATATTAGTGAAACCATTGCAGGAAATGCTTTGGGTTTGTGGCTTTTTTTTTTTTTTTTTTTTTTTTTTTTAAATTTTGTTACTGTTTCTTGAAGGAGACCTGTCTTTTCTTGCCTGGATCTGGCAAGATATGAACCCAGAATTGAAGGATTATTGAGATGATTTGACTGGAAGGTTAACCTTGCTGTTGATAGTCCTTCACTATCTCCATGTCAGGATGGTTTTAATCTAATGCTGGTCTCTAGCATCTGAAATCTATTATAAAGTGATTACTCTGGGTGGAATTGCACTTCAGAAACCACAGCCTGAGTTCAGCAGAAATTGCACTGGACTTTCTTTCTGTGAGTATAAGCTCCCTGGTGCAATGGATGTTGTCTTAGGGTATTTCTAGAAGACAAGGATGTATTCAAAAGCAGTACTGATTTATTAGTGAAATCTAGAGAAAATGAGCTTTTGTGCTTGGCAGTTCTTCTCCTTCTGTAATACATCTTTTTTTCCAGTGCAAATTTGAGAAGCTCTGTGTGTGTGTGTCCCCAGAGTTTGGCAAGTTCAAACTATATAGCTTCAAATATTTAATTCTGGAGAGGACAATCAGTAGGACTTAGAAATGAGGTGAAAGAACAAGCCAAGGGATTCTTAATGGTTCTGGCTGCTTTTGTAGGTAGTGCACCTTTCATCACTGCATTTGGACTGGAAGCACTTCCTCACATCCAAGATTTTTGGCATCCTGGCTCTTCTCTTAATCTAGCTGCAGAAGCAATAGACCATGATTGCTTAGCAGTAACCTCAAAGAACTTTTTGAGAAGAAGAGCTGGAAAAGTATCCTGGTAAAATTCAGGAGCAGAGCAATCCCTTCATCTGTTCCTCCCACCCTCAGAGTGACCAAGCTGGACATGTGAAGTGTGTCCCAAGCAAAGGGGGCAACAAATGACACCTCTGAATGGGCTGGGAATGCTCATGTTCACCTAATTCTGGTAAAAATTTGTAGTAAAACTGTGAAAAAAACTCGTATAAAGAGCTTTGCATTCTGGCTGTAGCTGAGGTTTTCTCCCAATGCAGGAAGGCTGAAAGCTTAGCTCATTTCTTTCACAAGATTATGTTGCAATCACTTGCCATCTGAAGCCACAGCTTTGTCGAAAAAGACATTGAAGATGACAGCTGGGAGATGAAGAACTGGCACACCTAAAAGGGGAGGGACTTGTCACACTTGTTGCTGTTCAGATTCTGTGCAGGGTTCTCTGAAGAAGCTGCAGATGCAACATTAACATTCCGATATGGACTGTGAGAGTGAAGTCTGAGGGACAGGAAATCTGTGTGTGACAACTACAATTGAACCACACCTCCCTGTGGTCCCCCACCTTGGCAGCTCCAAGTCCCCTCTATTCCTCCTCATCAAAGGTGGCAGTGTCTGCTTTTCCCATTGTGACAGTTCNACCGCTGTCCGTGTCTCAGAACGAACGCTGGAGAGAGAGAGCCAGACCTGGGGGAGTCAGGCAGTTTTCTCAAAACAAACTGTGCGCTGCTGCTTTCTCCCCCTTCGCTCCCAGAACAAGTTTTAAAGGTACAGAACTGAATATAGAGCAGAAACAGAGCAGACGATTGGGGATACGAGCAGCATAAAGTCACCCTACCACACCCCTGATGCTTGCAGTCATTCAGGTGTCACTCCTTACCTAAAAACCAGATTTCCTAATTGCTGCAAAGTACCAGTTGAGGTCTGAGCCTAAATATATCCCTGATTTTAAATTTATGAAGCATGGCATTCCAAACAGGTATGGAAGTAAAAAGATTTATATGAAAGCTTAAGGGATGAGCGTCAATTCTTTCCAACATTTCATCAAAAGCCCATTTTGTATCTCCAGGTGAATTTTGAAAGGGCCATTGCAGACTCATAGTTGGATGCTAAAGCTTGTCCACAGAGATATTTATGTTTACCAGTTTCAGCTGCTTATTGTACTGGGTGAAGCAGTTCCATCATCTGGAGCAATTCAGGATGACAGATGATCAAATGGATTTAAAAACAAAAAACAACCACACATACACACACAAAACCCCCTCAAAAATTTACTCAGAGCTTTGATTTGTACTGGTAATTATAGCTAAAGACCTCTCTCAGTCTTACAATTAACTTTAATAACCTCATAAATATTCTCCAAATATAATTAAGGGAAATTACATGTTAGGGAAATAAAGATTAAGTGTCTGTGTTGGTGAGGACTAATAGGCCCTAGCAGAGCTGTGATTTACAAACAAGACCTCACAGAGAAAGTGGCATCTGTCTGGCAAGGATTTTGTTGATACTTCTAGTTTGAGGAGATAGTATTGTTTATACACCTTGTGCATCAAAATTAATAATTATATTGGATAATTTAGGACTGGTCAACACTAATATCACCAATCTCTGCTTGGATTTTTGAAGTTTTGCAAGGTAAATTCAGCTTGAACCTGATCTACTCCTCTTACCCTTTTTCCCATTGGATGGGAAGGGTGAGAAAATCTTCCCCAGAGTCATTCCCAGGCAGGGAGGCACAAATAAGGAGGGGCTGTGTTACATGAGGGAGCTATGAGAGTTATTTGGAGTTGGTCGACAGCTGCAGCCCTGTGCTCTCGTGTGAATGGTTTCCTTTTTGTCACAGTGCTTATTTTAATGAACTCCATCTGCACAGAACTCAGCCTATCTCAGAGAGCAGCTCATGATCCCTATGCATGCACTATGGATGCCATGAGTTGTCCAGTCTATCAGGTTGCACGTGAAAGCTGGATAGGAAAACGAGCTCACAATCTGCGAAATTTATTTTGTAGTTAACTCCCTGGGAGGTTGTTGTCATTTGGTTTTAATTTTTTCTTATCTTTCCTCCCCTCCCCTCCAAAAGTCATGATGATAGTGGCTTACCATTTGGGATTTTCCTGCTGTGGAAAGTAATTTTCTTTCTGGAATCTCTGGTTTTATTCAGATATTGGTGTAGAAACTCGATGTCCTTTCCTTCAACCTCTTGCCAAGACAAATATGACAAGGAAAATACAGAATGGGATTATTTTAAGGCAAATTCTGTCTGAATTCAAAGAACTTCTTTTAAAGCAGAAATAAGGAAGCAGAATCAAAACAGAAATAAGAAAAATAACTTAGATTTGTTAATAAGATTTAATTTTTAGCCTCAGCTTACTCAGGTGAAGTTCCTTTTGCCTGAACCTAAATAAATATGTGAAGGATGGCATCCAAAGCTTACTGGGAATATATGGTGTAGCATATTTTCCTTTTCCTCTGCCACAGGTTGCACATAAATCCTCAAACAGCTCACCACACCAAAAATAAGGCTGTATAAATATCTGAGCACATGGAAAAATACCTCTCCTGTTGCTAGCACATTAGAAATTGAAAGAATTGGACCATTTGAGGCACTAGGCGGGGACCTCTTAAATTAGTAACAATTCTCTGAACACAAACATCCAGGTTTTAGGCAGATTTCTGGAAATGAGCAAGGCAGTGCTGGCACTGAGATGGCAGTTCCTAAGTAGTATTTCATAGGAAGTGTTTGTCTGAGGGCTTGAACAATTTCCAGCAGCTGACATTTTGCAACCAAAAGTGTGCCAAATTAGGTAATTTACATTGCTTTTTCGCTCTTTGTGTTACACTTGCTTCTCCTTAGATTACAGCATTGACACAGAGAATTCCTGGCTTAATCTGTGACTGCCTGAAAGCATGAATTAGTCACCTGAGCACTTTTAATAATCTTAAAATGACACTAGTGCCTTAGGCTGTCACTGGTGGGATCTGTAAACTCTCATCTGCAGCTGTCAGGTCTGTATTGATAAGGAATTACTATTGCAATTGGATGCCTGTGATAGCAATTAGGATGGAAGAGATGCAGAAAAGAAACTCAGCTGTTCATCTGGGGGTGGATTTGCTGGTGGAGGCTTCTTGGTGCCTCCTCTGGACACTTTCTAATAACTTTCTATCGTCCTTAGATTGTGGCGCCCAAAACTGCAAACAGTAATCTCTGCACTCAGTAATATCAGTCTCCCAGGCAAATTTGGAAGCACTCTCAGTGCTTTTCCTGTTAATGAAAAGTTAATACCACCCAGTCTCCACAAATCCTGTGGGGAAGCAAGAAAGGGAGAGTATTTTACGACTTCCTCTGGTTGGCATAGCTAAGAAGGTGCTAAAATTCAGGATACTGTAGCTTCTTAGTCCTGTTCCTGAGGCATTTCTTCAGTTAAAGGTTAAAGGTGACTTTAATATCTTAATCATCAGAATACAGGATGTTCATTCCTAGATTTTAGCCACAAACCCCTCATGTTCAGCTGAGCTGTTTGTGTCTGGTGTGGCTGAGTCTCATTTCTGTTCAAAGGAAGTAAAGTTTAGATGGATGTTCTTGCTCTCCTGGTGGAAGCAAGAATTCATTGCTGTGTCTCCGGGCAGCTTCTTACAGCATGTGTGGCTTTCATCACTTCCAGCCCTGAAGTTGGGAATATAAACATTCTTTCAGGTGAAATCAAGTGTTCATGAAGAATTTAGCCTGTATGGATTCTGCTCTGTAGGACTGAACTGCCATTGCTCCCGGGGTTGTGGATGCACAGACAGTGGGAGTGGCTTTAGTTGGTTGTTTTCAGGAAGTTGTCCTTTTTCTGTATGTAATAAACACTCTGCTCAGGTGTATGAACAAACTGTCAGTTGGCAAAAATAAACACTAATGCTAAACAAGGGGTGAGAATAAAGGGATTGTGGCTGGATTAACCAGGATTTTGCAGAACTGGGTTAGAAATTCACTGTATCATGTGCCAAGATTCCTTTCTGGTTGAATTTGCTGAAATGTTAAATTTTAAAAATTGTAAAACTAAAACTATTATAAATCCCGCTTTACTAATGGTGTAGCTGATGGGCATTTCAGATTTTTTATATGGTGTTGGTGTTGGTTTAAGTTTAGATTTGGAAAAATCAAGATGCTGTCTGTTTTTAAATGCAGTATTCTGTAAATACTTGCGTGTTAACAAAGCTTAGTAACTTTTTACTTTAGACCACTTCATCCCTAAGTCCTCTGGAGCAGCATGAACACTTTGAAAACCTATCAGTTACCAGTGAATTTCTAATCAAAAGCCTAAGGCTCAAATCTGTGAAAACATTTTCTTGACTGTCTAGTTCTCAGTGACTTAAAAACCCTATCTCTATAGTTGTCTGCTTTTTTTTAACATCGTGGTCGTGCAGTTAAGGGTCAACTCAGAGACCTTGGAGTGGTCTCCCTCCACTGTGGCTTTGTCACATCAGGGCTGATGTGAACATTGATCCTGATCTTGTGTTCTCTGAACGCTTGAAAGAAATGACTCCTGTAGGTTTACATCCATGAAACTGAAAACCTGTTCACGAATATCTGAGGAAAAAGGTTCATATTTAAAAGGTTGATCTCATTGTTTCCAGTCTGAGCAGGGTTGGTAATGGTGGTGACAGGAAGAGAAAAAGTAATTTTAAAGTACGTTTTAAAGTAATGAAAAGAAGAATTTCTTAATAAATATTTGTATTCCAGTATCTTTTGAAAATGGTTTCCTGGAAAGCCCAGTGATGTGTAGATGGACCATTGCTTGGGAATCTGGGATTGAGAATGCCTGGGGGAAGTGCAGTGTGAATCTAATGGAGTGGTCTTTGAGTGCTTTAGTGAACACATTTTAAAGATGAAAAAAAGCACAAGAACTGTGCTGGATTCACGATGAAACACCCCTGTAGTACAAAGGGTTTAAATGCCCTGTGAGGCATAAAAGTCTTGGTTTGAGGAGAAAAGACTATTTTTATACAGCTTGTGTGCTAGAAAAAACATGGTCACATACTGTCAATTCTGATGCTTCTTTAAGATCGGGAATGTAATATTCCACTAATATTTAGCAGAACCATGGCTCTGTGTGAACACTTGAACGTTTGTTCTTTTTGTAAAGGCTATGGGCAGCTCTGTGGGATTCAGGACAGTGCTGGTGCTTTTTGACACTGAGGGGCTGCAAAGGTGGCATCTTAAGTACTGCTCATGTTAAGACAGCACAGAAAAGCCCATAAAAATCCAGTAATAATTGTATTTATAATGAGCATTGCTGCCTACCAGACAGGCAGGGATCTAGTTTTGGAGGGTGATGTGTGCTGTGAGGAAGAGCATGCAGCTTTCCAGAGTCCTTTCCTGGCTTTCCTGTCATCAGAAAGGCATTTGCTATTAGTAAATGCATTTAATGAAACTAATTTTAGAACTACAGGTCAGCACTTAAATTTGTTTTCTCCTTGTTAGTCTCGCAGCTAGATCAGGCCTTAAATTTTATAACAAACAGGACTTCCAGGTCTCATTTCTTCTCCTTATGCCAGAGCTGTCTTTCACACAAGTGAAAGAGCACAATTGTTGCCAGTTTTGTACCCTTTATAAGTCAGATTCCATTTTTTAACACTTGAATCATATTTCCAGCACTAGGGTGGTGCTTTTCCCCCTTTCTTAACTCAATTTTCCCTTTGTTCCCGATCCTTTATTCCTTTTGTTAGCGACAGAAATAGCGGTTGCGCAAATCAGCAGCGTTGTCATGGGGAGACTTCACAGCGGGAACGTGATGAAAAATGGGCAGTTTTCTTTCTTTTCTCTCTCTCTCT
>VWYO01014289.1:9923-81319 GCA_013400275.1 Rhadina sibilatrix | reverse complement strand
TTTTTTTTTTCCTCTTGTAATTTCTCAATTGTTCTGCTGGCCTAAAATCTCCACATCTAATGTGCTGTGCCTGAAGATGTAAGAGTACTGCTTATGTTTGTCTTCCTCCAGAGAGACGGATGAGCTCTGGACATATGATCTCTGTTCTCTGGACAGGAAACTGAAGTGCTGTGGATTTCTTCATTGCTCCTAATTGATGGCAAAGACCAGTGCAACTTCACTGACCAGTTTTTGGCATGAAACTCTTCCAGGAATTTCCCACTGAAGCTTAAAAGACAAATTGTCCTGACCTCTTGCAAAATGGGAAGGGGCCACATCAGCGTGACGCTGAAACAAGAGCAGTTCACATGATCTAATTTCTAATATTACACCATTTCACAATAATGATGGGATTTGTCTCAGCACTGCAGTTTCCATCACTTAACTCATGTTGAACTGTTTCTGTCCAGGAACTGCAATTATGGGTATTAAATCTCAGCTTTGGAGAGTATTCAGTGGATTACCTGAAACTTTTGATCTTCATTTTACTTGGCTTTAAAAGAATAAATCAATCCTAAATGTGCCTGCGTGCAAAGCCTGTGCTTCTGTGAAGACCCAGTGCTGTTGTTTGACACATAATGAATTCCCTGGAAATGTGTTCTTTCTTTCTGTGATGCAGGCAAAGGTGGGATTTGGCTGAGATTAAACAAGGAAGCAGGTGCACTTGCTATGAGGAAAAAAAAAAAAAAAAGCAGCAGAACTTAGTGTTCTATTTATGCCTTTTCTTAAAGCTTTATGTCACAGACTGGGTAATCCCTAGAACAGCATCAGTAACCTTTACTTCAAAATTTGTGATTTCTTTTGACTGGTAGTGTGAGCATCATTTTAAGCAGTTGCTGGGGTTTGTATCTACATTTTAATGTGCTTTAAGTGCAGAACTGTGTTCAAGATTTGCCAGCTTTTATACAGATGAAATTTGCAGTTCAGTGCGGACCAGAGGGTGATGCCCACAGATTACATTGCTTGTAGCAGTCCCTGAATTTCACTTCTTATTTATACTTCAAATATTTTTACCAGTCAGGAACTAGACCTCTGTTTATGTCCATGCATCAAAAAGATGTTGGCATCCACCCGGCCCCAGAGCCCTCCCCGACCTGTGTTTATGCTGTAAATGAAGCAGATGAGAAATTACACTTCAGTGCAAGTTCCAAATGGGGTTACTGTGTGCTTTACTTTATGGTCAAGACAAATGTGTTTGCTCTTCAGTAATGTATACCAGTGGCTGAATTAATTTTGCATGTGTTTCCCTCATTAAGAGCCTTTCTGCTGTGTGCTGGTGCCTGAGGATGAGTTCCCAGTGGGAAACTCTGGTTGGAGCTTTGCTTCCAAAGAGAAGTCAAACACCAAAAGTCTGAAATACAACTCAACTCTTTTATTTGTGAACTCTGAGTGACTTTAATTGCAGAGGCAGTTCTGCAATCAAACAGAAATACGGTATTTAAGCAGCACTCTGCAATACAGGCATTCTACTTGGGTGTTCTGAAGTTCAGTTTTATTTAAAATTTAAATGAGGACAGCAGTTGCTGCAAAACACTGCTGGTGCCGTAGAGAGAGAACTACAAGTGGTCACTGCAAAAGAGAAACCTCTCTTTTTATGAGGAAGTTGGGTAAAACAAATAGAAGAAACCACTGGCTGCAGCTTCATGCAAATAACTATTCCAGGAGACAACACTGGGGAGATTTTTATGCTTTCCTTGTGAAATTGCAGCCCATATTTGCAAATGCTGCCAGTGGGTTTTGTTTATTTTTCTCCTTCTAGATATCATTTCTGATTGATTAATTTATTTGTATGAGTGATCCAGCTCTTTCCAAAGTGGGAACTGGACTCCCCCAAAACAATTTCCGTGAGTTAACAGTCTTGATGTGAAATACATGACTGCAGTATTATCCAGGGTGTAGAAAACATGGGCTTGTTCTCAGAGGTAACAGCTGTAGAGGAGTATCCAAATTCTTCCCTGGTGGGACCAACCACTTACTGACCAGAGAGCTATTTAGGGAGAAAATGCCAATTGAAGAAGTGACGTAAATGTGGTCAGTTGATACTAACTGAGGAGCTGCAAGCCAACATCCTATCCCGGGGTTGTTCTTTCATCCCTGTTTTGCTTTTTTGGAGTGGAAACAGGACGAGTGATTGATTGCTAAATAGCAGTGGAAGTGGTGCACTCTATATATAGAGTGGTGCTGGAGAACGGAGCTACAATGCTTATAAAAAAGAAAACAAACCAAACCAAAACAAAACCCCACCAAGAAAAACATTTACCGAGATAATAAATGCCTGTAAACCACTGCCAAGATGGAAATGATAACAAGATATTTCAGTTTTAAGAGGTGTTTTAAGATCAATTCCTTGTGGCAGGATTTGCTTTGGTAATCCGTGTGAGCTCCTGGTGGAGCTCAGTTATTGTTTAGGCTAAATATTGTTTATTGTTGTATTTTTAGCAGCAGCTCCTTGGGTCTCCAATAATTTACGAGGTAGGATGCAAGTCCCTAATTGTCTCTTGCATTGTTGAGCTGTACAGGCTGTTCACTGTAGAATAAACATTCTCCTCCTTCGTTGGGGGGAAAGGTCTGTGTCAACAAGACTTTCCAGCCTCTGCTCACATGCCTAAGTTGTATCTCCAAGATGGGTTTCCTGGCAAACACATTAGCAAATACTTCTCCAAAGTGGACAGTGCTCATGTATAAATTCCTTCATTAGTCATGGGTCTCATTCCCTCCTCCCCTTCCTAGTCTTTGGCTCAAAAAGTTAAGCAAGAGGATCAAGAGTGCTGAGCCCTTAAACACAGATAACTCACAGCAGCACCCTCAGCATGTCAGAGCAGAGTGTCTGCCTGTTCCCACTCCTGGTGCTTGGGAATTAAGGAAAACAGAAAATCAAAGCTCTGGCATTCTGAGAAACCCTAAAAACAAATTTGGAAATCACTCTTGGATTGCCCTTGCAAGAAAAACTTTCCATGAAAAAAATCCATCATTTAATCTCCCACTAAACTTCAGTCTTGTAGGATTGCAGGGTGTGGGTGAGCCTGACCCTGGATAATAGGTTCAGGCTGCAGTCAGGGTGGTCATGGGAACACTGTAATAGTTCTTTTGGCCATGTTTCCACTGTAGGTATAATTTTTTATCCTTGTGTGGGAAAATTGGACACTCCTCAAAGAGAACTGTCAATTTTTTGCTAAGATGTTTGATAATGAGTTTCTTTGGTGTTTGCAGAGGATGTGATCTCTGTTCATTTAAGGTGCCATCCTAGTTCATTCTCTCTAGTGAATACAGTCAAGTATTTGAGTTGAAGCCCTAATGATGTTTAGCTGTAGGTCTGACTTTTTGTTGTTTTTTTTCTTTGTGTGTGTGTGTTGAGTGGGCGAGCTTGGTGAACTATGGCAGATTTTGCAAATGCTGGTGGTGTTTTCCCACCTAACAGCCCCGATAGGGGTAGAATGAAGGGCAGAACCTCTGCCCTTTTATGTGGTCCCTTTTGGAATTACTGTTGGGTTTCCAATTCACAAAATTTACAGTCATGCTGGAAATGGTTAATTCCAACTCTTTAATCTCATTAGCTTGGAAGTAGAGCCTAGGAGATGGCAAAGCCTCGTGCTGTGGATACACCAGCAGAGAAGCAGTTTTCTACAAGTAAAAGGCTCTTGCTGGATCATTTTTGTGGGTTTTTTTACACAGGTATCTGTACACTGAGGTTCTGTGAGATGATCCAAACCAGAGCTCCTTCTTTTTCTTTGGTTTGATTTTTTTTTTTTCATTATTAAGCAAAGGAATGGAAAAGCTTAAGACTAAGTCAGGAATTTTTATTATGGGAACCACTCTTGAATCCGTAGTTTCTAAAACAGGAAGATCACATGACTTTTCATCCACCCATATTTCTAATTTCTGAGGCTTTCATCCATCCATATTTCAGATTTCTGAAGCAGTCAGGCTTTAATACATTCAATATCCAAACGCTGATGGCATCACTGTTTCGAAGCTGAATGACAAATGTCCCGTAGGCTCCCCAGGAGCCTCCCAGCTTCCCTGCAGGAGCATGACTCAGCCTGACTTGTGCCTGATCCAGCAGTTTCCTTCCTCCTGCTCCTCTCTCCGGGCCGCCGTGCAGCCTGGGCAGGAGATAATCTGTTGATCCTGGCAGGGGATTTTGGTGCTGAAAACCGGACATTGTTTTCCTAAGGAGCGCTTGGCTGCCTCAGTGCTTTGGTGATGGGCTACAAGGAGGTTTTGTTCCCTTGGCCAGCTGGGCTCCAGGCGTGCCGGCATGGCCCAGAGGGCAGGGATGATGGAGTGATGAGGTGCACACTTTTCCTTTCTCTCTGACTTCGGGGGGAGTGTCACTCCTGAGGTTTTTATTGGCTTTCTTCAACATTCCAAGAACACCGCTGTGAACCTTATTTAAAAAGTCCCCACAACTGAAGTAACCAAATATTCCTTCTAATATAAAGTATTTTTTAGCTTTCTTTTCCACAAAATGAGACTTCTTTCTCCGTTCCCACTGTTTGGAAAGCCAAGACTGAATAAGAAGCTGACAAACATTACCGAAATTCTAAGAATCACAGAATCATTTAGGTTGGGAAAGATCAAGTCCAGCCAATAATCCAACACTGGAAATCCACCAAAAGTGATACCATTTGAAGAGAATGCAGGAAATGCACAACAGAATTTCATTTTTATAGACATAAATGATATCATCTGGGTTATATATGTTGGTAATGGATAGTGTTGGGAAGTGGCTGCTGTCTTGATGAAGAATTAATACTGAGGTGGGCCAAGCTGGACCCAGAGTGCTCCGATATGCAATGTTTTTTCAGTTTTTAAACCTGTCTCTAAAGGTTTTGACTACTTTATTTCTACTTGCATGCCTCTTAACCTACCTACAATGTGCCTTAAAGACAAAACAAAAAGCAATTGAGTATGAGCTGTACTGGGGGCCAGGCTTCCTTGGAATTTGAGTTATCGGTGATATTATCATACCTGGAGGCTGACTGGGTCATCTTTCCCTCTTGCTTTTGATGCAGCTCCTCGGTTGTTGCTTGTTAAGGGTAAACTGCTGTTCTGGAAAGCTGATTTTTAGGATTTGGGCCAGCATTTTTGGAGGATTACATTGTTCTGAGTGCAGGCATGCATTTTGTACGTGCGTGTTTGCGAAGGAGAGGTGTGTTCCCCATGGGGAGATAAGGAGTGCGTGTCATTTGGAATCAGAGCTGCTGTCCTAAATGCAATAAACTTACCTTTTTATTTTCTGCTTAGACATACCCAACTCACAGTTAGCCCACCAGGTTTATGGAGGTGTCAACTGACTGTCTTTTCCTCCCCTTCTCTAAATCTCCTGTTACCTGTTTTTCTTAGGCTCAGTTTATCATTGTAGTATGTGCAATGCATATTTCCTCTGCGGACATCCTTCCTGCTTAGGTATGTTCTGGAATTAATGTCACTCTTCCACAGCATCCTATTTCAGATGGGAAATGCATGGGCACAAGAACTGTGTGCTGAATAAGTAAATAAATATCAATTTTAGAAGGTGATGCTGTTTTTCTGAATAGGAGAGAGCTATGATGAGATAGGCACTGCAGTTTTAGAGGGGATTTGTCAGGACCTGATTGGAATCCTGGGCCTCCTTTTGCATAAAATCAGTTATAAAATGCTGAAGTGTGTGCTCAGAGTGCTGTCAGCTCTGTATTGCTGAAAAAATGGAAGTCTGCTAGCATTACAAAAACCTCATGGTCCTTCAGTTCCGACCCAGCAGGTCTGTAGTACAGTTGTTTGTTTGAATTTATCCCGGGGTATGCATGAAGTGCTTCCTCAAGTAAACCAAAAAAACCCAAACATCTTGGCTTGGAAAGTAAATAGGAAAAGGTGTGTGTGTGTGTGAGGGGGTAATTTATGCCTAGTGTAGGAAAAACTTACATTTTCAGTGTATTTTCCAAGTGATAGTGCAAAACTTGTAGAGATTTGCCACTGAATGTAAGGGGAGGTTAATTCCTCATAACCAAGAACAAGAACAAATTGTATGTTTCAAGCTAAGATGAAGACATTTGTCACGCTGAGTTGTTCTGATGCTTCAGATTTACACAGTTAACATCACTCCCCTTCTCTGTAAGTTCTACATATAAGGCAATATGTATTATTCCTGAAGAAATAACTCCAGTGCCTGGTCCTGGCTGCCTTGGGGTGAGCTTCAGAAGTGCCTTTTTCACAGCTGAGCACCAAACATTGCTGGAAGCCCCAAATCGTGCTCTTACCTGCACCAAAACTGAATGCTGAGCAGCCTCTGGGAATTAGGGCAAAGCTCCTCTTGGACTTGGGGCTGTTCACAAAAGAGAGACCTGCAGGAGGATCAAGTGAGTGTCTGTTAAATGAAGATTCAAATTGTGGATGCTTCACAGGAACATACAGTATTTATTAGTTTCTTTGTGCATGTGCTGGTGTGGATTTGAGACAGTTCAGATTTATTTTGTTAAAACAAAGTTGGGTCGTTTACCTGGTGAAGAAGTTAAAAATAACTTGTAGGCTCAGCTGGTGGCTTCGGAGTTTAATGAAAAATGTGACTTTGGAGATCTTACTGCAGCTTTCACTAATTAAAGAAATTGTTACAGGAATGACACAGGGACTTTTGACAAGGTGTATGGGAGTAACAGGACTCAAGTGAATGTCTTCCCACTGCCAGAGGGCAGGGTTAAATGGGATATTGGGAAGGAATCCTTCCCTGTGAGGGTGGGCAGGCCCTGGCACAGGGTGCCCGGAGAAGCTGTGGCTGCCCCTGGATCCCTGGAAGTGTCCAAGGCCAGGCTGGATGGAGCTTGGAGCAACCTAGGGGAGTGGAAGGAGGTCCTGCCCATGGCAGAGGGTGGGACTGTATGGGCTTTAAAGTCCCTTCCAACCCAAACCATTCTGTAGTTCTATGATTTACATAAAACCAGTCTGGTTTACAATTGTAAAGCTTCACCTGACTTAAGCAGGGTTTCTTCCAGGGACAGGATACAAGTCAGACATCCCTAATCCCTCTCATTTAAAGGAAGCATGACTGGGACAGTCCCAGGGACAGTGGGACATGGCTTAGGTCCAGGGACTGCCAGTGAATCCAGCTGAAGTGTTGCCCCCAAATGTAAAACAGTGCCAGCGCTTCCAAATTAGCTCCAATACTGTCAGCAGCATGGCAGAGTGTGCTCTGCCAGCCCCAGCAACCAGATTCCTTGTCTCGGGCAGGCAGCTCATGGAAAAACTGAGCTCAGTCGCTGGGTGGAGGCTGCGCTGGGCTCGCTGACCGGGAAGGAGGGCGCAGGCTGAGTTGCTAAGGAGCAACCTGTCTGGCTTGCCGTGGAAAATCCCGTGCCAGGAAGAGATGACTCTCCGAGCGCTCTGCTGCTGCTGCACAATGGCAGTGGGTAAAAAGAGCTCTTTAAGCTTCGGAGCTCTCCCGGCCCTCGCGGCTCCTCCCTGGTCTTTGTGAGGGGACGGGTGTGCGAGCTTGGGGTGAAGTCAAGGGGAGTCGAGAGATGCTTTGGGTGAAATCCGGTGGAATCAACAGATGGCACTGATTTCTGTGAAGCCAGGATATCTGCTCTGACTGTGCCTTCAGTTCTTGGGGTATCGTTCCATTTTGGTTACTTGAAACCACTTGTGCCCTCTAATCCTACTGTGCCTTTGCCTCATCCAGCTCATCACCAGAGACCTTTTGAAACGCAGGATGTCCTTATTTTTTGGCCAGCCACTATTCCCAATTGCTCTTCTGCAGTACTGTCAGACTTCAGTTACACGCTTTTTTTTCTATTATTATTATTGTTATTATTATTATTGTTATTATTCCTCCATAGCGTGTGATGCCATTTCTGAAAGAGTAAAACCAACACCAGCCCATCCGGCGTGGATGGCTCGCTTTAAGTTCGGCTCTACACAACACAATCCGCAGCACCGATATAATTGCAGCAATTAACAGCAGTGGGGCGGTTTGTGTCTGCCATGCAAAGGCCACTCGGCGTGAATAGGAATACATATTTATAAGCATCTGCCCTGGGTGTTATCTGGTGGATGCGCAGCCCGGAGGGAGGGAAGGAGGGCGGGCGTGCGCCGAGTTGTTGGGATGTTCTGGGGCTGTTTATCTTCCTCGGGGACAAAAAGGAGGCGAGCAGGCCCTTTCGGCGGAGGATGCCGTGCAGGTTTCAGCGGTGCCCGGCGGTGGCAGGTGTGTGCTGTCAGCCAGCGCTCCCTCCGCGCTGCCCCGAGCGCGGCTCCCGCTCCCCGCCCGCTCCCCGCTCCGCCCCCGGGCCGTGCCGGGCGCGTCCGGGCGGGCCCCGCCGGGACAGACGGCGGCAGCCGGAGCCATGGACGCGGCTGCCGACTGCCTCAGCCCGGCTGCACAGCAGCAGGTAAGGCCGAGGGGGTTGCGAGGGGCTCGAGCAGCGAGGCCGGGACTCCGCCTGGGGGCTGTGTGAGCCCGGCCCGGCGGCTTGCGCCGGGCTCGCTTTGCACAATCGCTGAGCAAAACGTGAGCTGCTCGCCGCTGCGGGAGCCAGCGGAACCTGTTAAATGATTGCTGAGTAAATGTCAGGGCAGCCCCGTGGGACCATCAGATGGCCGCGGGCGGGTCGGGCATCCCTCGACAGGAGCTGTCACTTGGGCTCAGCGCTGTCACTGCGAGGGGGAGAGAGAGGAGCTGTCAGACCAGCCCGGGATGGGCTGTCGGGCCAGCGGCGCTAGGGGGTATTAGAAGGGAATCCCTGTGTTTACGTGTAGGCTAAAGTTCATCAGCCTGCTGCCTCTGAATAGTAATTTGCATTGAAGAGAAAGGTGATGAGTAAAGCAGGATGTGGACTGATCGAGCCCGATGTGATTCATGGGTTCATTACCTTATGAGTAAGTGGTGCAAAGTGTTTGTATTTACAACTTGTATTAAAAAAAAAAGTCAGATAAATAATTCTGGTTTGACCTCTTAAACATAGAAGTCATTGTAGTTGCTCTTGTTTCGATGCTAAATAGTCACCACTCCCAGGTGAGCTCCTGGAACTCCCGGGTTAGGTCACATATTGCTCAAATGAGGATGGGAAAAACATTGCCATGGGTTAGCACTGGCTCTAGCTGGTAGCTGTGTCGGTCAGCTGTGTTACAGGAATATTGCAAATCAGGTGTTGCATGTCCAAACAGACTTTAAATTATGTAGGACTGCAAGAAACCTTATCAGATTTTTGAGTGATGAAGTGTGACTTGGCTAAACAGAATGAACACTCCTACAATATTTGAGGAAGAGGATACAGAATACTGGAATGGGACAGCATCCATCATGAAAAATTATCTTGGCCCCAAAAATGACTGACTGGCTGTGTCTTAAGCACGTTGGCAAGAGGTTTGAATCAGCCTGAGAATAGTTATTGCAGCAATGCACAGCAGTGGTTGCTTACAGGGAGCAGGTGTAATTTAGTCAGGCAGACTTGTGTTTTAAGGTTTCTCTGGCAGTGGGATCAGAGAGCTTTTCCGGGTATGGTTTGGTGCTGGCAAGCTAACACTTCAATCCTCCACAAAAAATAACGACACTGACTTTGATTACTAGTTTTAGAAGCAGGTAATTTTGAGTGTGCTGGAATTGAGGGGTGCTTTGTATAGCTGGAGAGCTCTTACACATGTAACTATGTGGCAAGTCAACATAGTCATTTTTCACCGCTCAGAAAAGCAGCATAACTTCCTGTCTTTGTTGGCTGCGTCTTGGGGCTTCCAGGCGAACAATGAAGCCCTGGCCGTTTCAGGAGGGCAAGGCTCTGAGAATGCACACCTTCAGGATGTGTGTGTGTGTGTGTGTGTGTGTGTGTGTGTGTGTCACTGGCCTCTACCTTAGCAACTCACCTCAATAATTCTCTCATCGCCGCGATAACGGCAGCGCAGCTTCCCCGGTGCGGCGCGCGGGGCCAGGAAGCCGCGGCTTCCGTCACCATTGTGCTTCATCCCCTGGCCAGAGGCACCGCCAGGCCTCGGCCCCACCAGTGGTGTTTAAAAAGGGGCTGTGCAGGGGTCTCTCCACAGCGGCTGCACGTCCCATTCTCCCACTTCCCCCACTGCTGTAGGCAGCAGAAGATGTTTCTCAACCTTTCCAGCTGATGATACTCAATACCTGGCTTGGTTTTTTTTCTCAGAGGTAGTTGTGCTCCAGTTACAACCTGCTTAGTTTTTCCCTCTTCAGATCTAAATATACTGAACTTCTTAAGCCAGAGTAAAGATTTGCTACTGCACAGGGCTAGGTTTTTATTTTCAGGCTGAATGACCCTTAAGCAGGAGTGTCAAGTGCTGAGCAAGTAGGCCAGCAATGGCAACGAGCATTTTGCAGTTCTACAGTTTGTTTCGGGGCTTGGTGACTGTAAATCGTTCTGCAGTAAAAAGACAAGAATTCAGTGTGTGTATTTGTAGTATTTGAGCTAGTCCCATAAATTAAGGGGATGATTTTTCAGCTGGTGCCCAGTTCCATGTTCATCTCAGCAGTCTGGTTGCCATCTCCTCTCATTTTGCCCATGGGGCTTTACAGAAGCCTCTTATGAGGTTTGGGGTTTTTTGGTATGACATGCTCAGTAAGGCTGAAGCTGCCAGTTCTTCTAGTCAGATGAGCAATATTTCATAAAAGGGAAGTTGCAAAAGCTTTGTAATGAGTGCAATTAGGCTTGATAATTTTATTCTTCTGTTTTTGACAGTGATCTGTCACTTTTGATTGAGGCCTGTATTGCTTGCTGAGTCACTAGTGAATTTTAGATGATTTTAAGATCACTTCCTTCAGTCTTAGTGATTTCTAATTTCTTTTTTTTTTTTATCTTTATTCCCTTGAATAATTATTTTTGCCTTAGGCAGCTTAAAGAACAGATTTTAGTAAGCTGAATTTCAGAAGTGTGTGAATATTTTTGGGTGGTTTTCTAATTCTAATTTCTAATTCTGTTCAGCCGTGTCCCTTGCAGGCTGCAGTGTCTATCTCTGCTATTGCCCTTAGAGGTGACTCGACTCTGGGCTCTGCCAAGTGCTTGGGCTGGATGAAGACCAAAGTCAGCCAGGCAAAGCCTGTTTTGGTTTAGTCAGCACAGAGAGAGAAATGTAAAGTTAGCATTGCTGCTTGCAGGCTGTGCAAGAAATCAAGGTATTTATAGCACAGAGCAGAGTCCAAGAGTCTCAGAGAGTGTGGTTTGACAAACTCTGATGAGTTCAGTCACACCCGTGCCTCTGAGGAAGGGGCCCACAATAAATCTGACTCTCCTCTGTGTTTGTCTGAAAGTCTGGCCTGTGTTTTTATTCTTACATGTCCTAAAGGTTCACAGCTTGAGCAGGTGGGGGTGGCAGTGGGGCTGTTCTGGGTGTCCTTGCCCTGTGCTGGAGGTCACCCACTGTACCTGAGCTGGGCTTTGGCACTGGAAAACCTTTGTGCAACTAGCTCTGCTTGGCTCCCACACTTGCTGCAGGATTTGTTGGATGTTGGGGTTGCTACCAGGCTTTAGTTTGACTTTGGTAATCAGTGAGGTGTGGACTCATCCCTGCCCTGATGGATTTACTTTCTCTGAGCTCACGGGTGACACCAGGTTTGTCACCAAAGCCACATATAGAGTATTAAAAAAAAATTCATTCTGAGTTAAGTAATTCCATCCACCAGAGCATGCTAGAAATGGGATTATGAAGGCCATAGGTTCTCCATTTGATGGCCTACCTCACTACAGCATGATATATTTTTGTTGAGCTAGAGAGCAGCCTCCAAAGACTCATGAGTAGCCTCACACACTGAAGCCTTTTTTTTTCTTCTTGCATATTTCCTGTCCTCCATTCTCTCATTTTGCTGTGGGCTTGAAAACCCTTTAGGGAAGGATGGCCTGTTTCTTACAAACCCCCCTTTGTCTGGCACAAATGAGCTGGTGTTTGGTCAGGAACCATGGTGAAAATAACGGTGTAATCATCTAAATGGTACCCAGCCATCTTTGAGAACAGGCTTGAAAATATTCCTTAGTGCTTGATACAGCCCTTAAGGTACAGCAGCCTCCTGACAGAGAAGCGGGGGTCACTAAGGAGCCAAGAGCAGGTTCTGACATGATTTGGTGGGGACTTATTCCTTTATTCCATGAGGACTCTCAGGCAGTGAAACAGGAGCCTGGAGAGGCTGTGGAACCACCCAGCTCAGAGGTTTTTAAAAGTCGTCTGGACCAAGTCCTAAGCAATGTGATCTGAATGTGATGCTGACCCTGCCTTGAGCAGAAGGGTGGACTGGAGACCTCATGAGGTCCCTTCCAGCCTGAACAATTCTGTAATTATTTGCTTCGATGTGATGAAAATTAGTTGCTTTAAAATATGAGTGTTCAGGATGGAATAACACTTGATGACTTCTTCCAAAGGTACCAGTATATGCTAACCACAGGTTTTTAGCTTAAAGTTCAAGGACCCAGGATACCGTTTCTGTTGTTTGTATTCAAAGATACTTAAGGCTGACGTGGTCATGGAAAGAAAAAGTTCATAAATAAACAATATGCTTGTTCTAAGATGTGAGCCATTGTTAGTCAAAGCTGCTGGGTGAAAATGTGTTTTTATTCTTACACGGTTTGCAGGTTGGCATTAAGTGGGCAGCTGGAGAGCTGCAAAGATGAAATAGAATGGAGATGCTCCACGGATTGGCACTAAAACCAGAATTATATCCTAAGAAATGACGCACAAAACTTGTGGTTTTGCTCAAAGTAAAATTAATCTCACTTCCTGCAGTTGGTATCTGTAATTTAGAAACTGGTGAGCCTCATTCTCAGGAAGGCCTGAGAAAAAAAATGGCTAAATTTTTCTTTTTTCTTTTTTTCTTTTTTCTTTTTTTTCCCCCTATTTTTCAAGTTGCTTCATTTCATATTATATTGTGCTTGCTTCTGGGAGAATATATAATTCTGCAACATAGCTAGCAAGTGTGTAAATCCTTTGGCCCTTAGCATACAAGGAAAACAAGGGGAAACATGTATAATTTGAATTACATCTGAATTTTACATATAGGCACTTAGTTCTGGTGTGAAAGCTCAGCTGGTTATTGAAATTCATGAGGATGACAGCTGTGATCATGTCAACATCCAAATAATCTTGTTTCTGCCTTTTTTTTTTTTTTGTCAGGAGGGAAGTTGGGGATACACACCCTCTACTGTTTGGTGTGTTTTGCTTTTGGAGACTTTAGAGCTTAGAGCCTTTTGTTTTCCACAGGGAAAAAAACAGTTTGTGCTGGTGTTATTCCTCACCTTTATCAGGTGGGATTTGCCCGAGTTTATTTTTAAACAAGCAGAAGGGATCTCATCAAGTCAGAATCAAGGCTTCTCTCCAGAGCTGTGATTTCGTGCCTTTAGCACACATCTCAGGGCATGTTTGCATAGTGGGTGTCATGAGCAATTTCAAACACTGCAGGTGGATCACGGCACTGCCTGCCAGGGATTCCACCCAGGCTCTGCCCAGCAGCAGCAGGGCTGGGGCTTTCTTTTCTGGGCCTGACTGCTTCAGGTTGTTGAAAACACGTTTGGGGATTCATGCCTGCACTTGGAGCCTGCTGTCACCCGGCTCTGTAAGTAACAGGTTATGAGAGGGGATGCTTTTGGGTGCAGGTGTGGAGGGTCTGCTCCTACTACGAGTTTCTATCCATGGCAGAGCCACTTACCTGGAAATCCAGGCAAAGAACTCAAGGGAGAGCAGCTCTGTGTGAAAACAGCCCTTTGCTCTTTCTGCCGTGGGCTTTTTTTTTAATTCTCTGAGAAGGCTTGTTTTCTTGTTACAAGTAATTTTTCAGACTTCACAGAATCACAGAACATTTGGGGTTGGTCAGGACCTCTGGAGTCCCAGTCTAATCCCCTGGGTCACCTAGAGCAGGTGACACTGAAACATGTCCAGTTGAGTTTGGGATGCCTCCAGAGAGGGAGACTCCACAGCCTCACTGGGCAGCTGTTCCAGTGCTCTGCCACCATCAATGAACAGAAAGAAGTTCTCTCTCATGCTGAGGTGGAACTTGTTGTGGTTTAGTTTGTGGCCAGTGTTCCTCATCCTGCTACTGGGCACCACTAAGAAGAGTCTGGCACCACCCTCTTGGTACCTGCCTTTGGGATATTTGTATGGATTGATGAGATCTCCTCTTGGTCTTCTCCAGTCTGAGCTTTTAAGATCTACATCATCACAAGGCTTCTGGGCCTCCCATACATCAGCTCATGCTTGATTTTCATCAGCCCTCTTCTGTTAACTGCAAGTTTCAATCATCCTACTCCTGGTTGTTTGTTTGTTTGTTTGTGGTTTTTTTGGTTTTGGTTTTTTGGGGTTTTTTTGGCTTTTTTTCCCCATGTTTTGTTTGTGTTTTTGAAGGTTGTGACTCTTCTCCCTGGGCTTGAGTGGTGAATGCACTTACAGAAGGGAAAAGAAATTATATCTTTTTTTTGGTGGTTTTCCTTCTGTTTAGAAGCACTACTGAAAACACCAGTGTGTTGATTTCTCTGTGTGCTTGACTTTGATATTATGGCAGTTTTTCCCTGTCAATTTGGATGCTGTACTTAGAGGAGAAGGTTTCAGAAGCAGAGGAGTTGGGTGTAACACCAGGGTGACTGGCTGTGAGTGGTGCCATTCTGCCGGATGAGCTGCTCACGGTTGTACTGTACTAAGCCTGAGCTAATTTTACTTCTTCCTCTGTAAGACCTACTAGCTTTGCCTGGGATTTGAAGCAGAATATTAAAAACGTTACTCTATAGCATGTTTCCATCACATCCAACTGGGCTGAAGTGAGGAAGCACTGTAGATCTCTCACCTCAGCATGAGAGAGGTCTGTTCTTGGCTGAACTCCACTCCATTGAGGTTTGGACTGGAATATGGAGTTTTGGAGATTTATAATGGAGCTAGTGCATTTTCTCCATAATTTCAGCCTTAGCTGTGCATACTGAACTCCAGTGTTTACCCAACTCCTGTGCCCAGGTATGTGTGCACAGTGTCAGTGGTTAGGAAAAATGGCACGTAATGTGTTTGGTGTCAGTCAAATTAATTCATCAGTAAAAAACAATCCACGCTGCAGGGGAGGGAAAAAAACCCAAAACAACAACCCAAACCAAAAAGAGCAAAACCTGCCTTTCTTAAATAAACCTCCCTGTTTCCTCTCCAGCCACACAAATAATAATTAAAGAGCTCTTTTAAATACAAGTGCTCAGGGAGGGTAGTGCCTGCACGGGGGTGTTTTACCTGACTGTGAAGATAACAAGTTAGGGAAGGCAGGACCATTACCTGCAATAGGGAATTAACTCCTACAGATGTGTTTACAGCCTTGCCCAGTCAAGCCTCCCCATTCCCTGCCCTGCTTCCGGAGTGTGTTCCCCGTTGGGTTGCCCAGCTTTCATCTCATCCCATCCCTGTGTTCCCGTTCCCAGGCTGAAGCGAGACTCGCGGCGAAGCGAGCGGCGCGGGCGGAGGCGCGGGAGATCCGGATGAAAGAGCTGGAGAGGCAGCAGAAGGAGGTAAGGACGAGGCTTTGGGGGGCACCTGGGTTGTATCCAGGGAGGAAGATGTGCAGAGATTCTGGAACAGAGGGCTCGTTTGTATTTTGTTGAAGTATTCTGAGTGGAACTGATGTTGATGGTAGAAAAATCTGGAAAAAAACACGGATCGCGGAAAGGATTTTATCTCGGTGAAGCCAGTGTAATTATTCACAGAAAATTCTGGTGGTTAGTAATTCTTGTTTAATGTTAAACTTTGAAGTATGCAGCTTCTTTGTGTGCCTGTTGGAGGTGGTGGATTCTTATCACTTTGTTAGGAATCCAATTAATATGGAAGATCCCTGGCCCTTGTGTATCGCCACTGTGAAGTTGTTCTGCTTCCTGCTATGAAGCTGGTGCTGTGCCCTCCTCAAGTCTGTAAAAAAGGGTGGGCTGCTGTTGGCAGGAGCACTTGGCAAAGCATTACCTGGTGAACTGAACCAGAAGCGCTCAAAACTTGTGCTTGGTGATGTGCATTCAGTGAAACAGCAGGGTAAGCTGCAAGCGGGACAGCAGTAATCACAATTTCGTTTTTTCAGGAGATTTTTGAAGGAGAAGGAAGAAGTAGGGAGTCTAGGGGCAGGGTGTGGGAATGCATAGTAAGAATAAATGTGGGGCAGGAAAAAAGGGAAATGGCTCTGCACTGACAGAGGGCAGAGCTGGATTGGATGTTAGGAAAAACATCTTCCCTGTGAAGGTGGTGATGCCCTGGCACAGGCTGCCCATAGAAGCCATGGCTACCCAGTCCCTGGAAGTGTCCAAGGGCTGGTTTGGACAGGGCTTGGAGCAGCCTGGGATAGTGGAAGGTATCCCTGCCCATGGTAGGGAGGTGGGACTGTATGATCTCAAGGTCCCTTCCAACCCAGGCCATTCTGTAATTCAGTGGTTCTACATTTGCTTTATGGTCCAGAGCAGGATCTGGTTGAGCTTTGGAGCAGTGAATCAGGAGGTGACAGCAGGATGTGGGTCAGGATGTGACAGCAGAGCAGTGCCAGTGCAGGCTGCAGCAGCCAGCCCACAGAGAAGCTCTTGGGCAGGTTGCCCACACTCAGCTTTTGGTGAGGCAAGTCTGGATGTGTCTCAGCTCCCTTGCTGCAAACACAGGGCTTCAGGAAGGTGGGAGCCTTTTCCTGCTGCAGTTGCTGCTCTTTGAAGGGTGTTTTTGCAACCTGGCCCACGCTGGGAAGTGCTGTCACTGCCGAGCTGTTGTGCTGGCAGCCGGGCAGGGGCACTTGGGAGCAGTCGTGGGAGGGCTGTGCTAAACAGGCCCCACGTGTCTTGTTTGGGCAGCAGAGTAAATAGGGGTGTCCTGGCAGCTGACACCATCTAATTTACAGGTGACTTAATGGAGCTGATGACCCCTTTGCAGATTAAAAGCTGATGCTGCAAAGGGTGTCTCGGTAAACTGAAATTTAGGTGTGAAAACTAAAGCTCCTGCAATTAAGAGCTTGTCATCTGAAAACCTATGAAAACCTTGTATGGATAGAAATTGAGTAGGGCAGGATGTCCCTCTGAAATACCACAGTCCTTGAAAGCTCAGCTAGGTACCTGTCACAATCTGCTTTGTAACTCACTGGCATAAGTGAGACATTTATTCAATATTTTGCACACTTGGATATTCTGTAACTTTTTGAAATAGATTAATCTTAGCCCTCAGATGCCAGGTAGAGATATTAAGGATAGCTGCAGGAAGATTTTCATTGCCACAAGTGTCTTGCAGGTATAATAAAACATAAATACAGAAAATCCCAAGCAGTGATCAACACATGGTATTTGGCACCTACCCCTTCCTTGGAGGGGAACCTGCTGTGACACTGGGATCTGTACACCTGGTTCTCTGCCATCTTCATTTCCCTTTGCAAACTTTTCAGAAACATAGACAGCACTTTTCCACTGCTGCCATGTTAAATAACCAGAAGTTAAAGCACTTGCTTTACTACTTCAGAAGGCTTTTTAGAGCCCTAACTGCCTTCTGGGAGTTAAAAAGCAATAAATGAATTTATTGCGTGTGCATGTAGTTTTTCACGCTTTAAGCCGTGTGCATGTCCTGGCAGGCTTCTTGTGGAGCATGGATTACTTGAAAATATATTTACACTGCTGGTCTGAGTTAAAAGTTTCCAGGTGCTACCATTACAGGCTATAACTATGGCAGTGAAAGAGGGTGTTTTAATGATTCGGATTTGGAAACTGGCTCCTCTCCTGCCCACCACCTCATATTTATGACATTTCTCAGTCTTGCACTTCATTTCCCTCATTTCAAAGTAATTGGGTGACTTTTGCATGAAGAATCTACGCATAGGATTGAGAAATTGTACAGTAGGAGTAGATGGGCTTTTGGCAGAGAGCGCTCAGTTGCAGGGTGAGATGTGGGAATGTTCCTGTGGAAGACTGCACTGCGGTGGGGCAGGATTGCAGGTGTGCTCCAGGGGCGGTAACGTCTCATCACCTGGCACCACCTCATGCCATGCGGCACAAAGAAGGGTAACTGTGCCAGTGGTTTGGGTTTCTTGGTTTGGTTTCTTCGCTGGATTTTTTTTCTCCAGGGAGGGGAAGCTAAGGAGGACAAGATGAGCACAAGTTTCATAGGAGAGTATAAGCTGGGTACATGAAAAGTGTTTTCTGAAGCTGAAGAAAAAAGTGAGCACAAGAATCGTGACCTGATCACAGAATCCCAGAATGTGTTGAGTTGAAAGGACCTTAAAACTTAACTCGTTCCACCCCCTGCCATGGGCAGGGAAACTTTCCACTAGCCCAGGTTGCTCTGTCCAGCCAGGTCTTGAACACTTCCAGGGATCCAGGGGCAGCCACAGCTTCTTTGGGCAACCTGTGCCAGGGCCTCACCACCCTCACAGGGAAGAATCCCTCCCCAATATCCAATGTCAGCCTGCTCTCTGGCAGTGGGAAGCCATTCCCCCTTGCCCTGTCATCCAGTCCCTTGTAAATAGTCTTGCACCATCTTTCCTGTTGGATGGGACTCCTGTTGGAACATTCCCAATTCTCCCAGCCTTTCCCCACAGCAGAGCTGCCCCATCCCTCTGATCATCCTGGTGCCTCCTCTGCACTGTCTCCAGCAGCTCCAGGTCCTTCCTGTGCTGGGCCCCAGGGCTGGAGGCAGCTCTGCAGGTGGCGTCTCACCTAAGCAGGGCAGAGGGGCAGAATTTCCCCCTTTCCTGCTGCCCACATTGTGGGATGAGCCCAGGACATGGGGGAGTTCCACTGAAGATAAGAGTGTTGATCAGTCTTGAATCACAGAGATATGAATCAATTTATATATTTATTAGAGAATGTGTTCTTGGTGATGAGGCTTTAGGAAAGGCACAGGCCTAACAAGTGTAGCAGCTTGAATGCTTTTGACTTCTCATTCAGAGCTGCTTTGTTGTTGTTATCCACCAAAGATGTAAATAATTAATCTGAAGGTCTGGTTAAATTCTCTGGTTTGCTTCCACACATCAGTGAGTGCAGGACAGCTCTCATTGTCAGGGCCTGTTCTGAGCTGGAAGGACAATTAAAATATTTCCTCCCTTCCCTCTTTTCCCACCATTGGTGGGAGTCAGAGAAGTGATGGGTCCTGGTTTACCATACCATGCTGCCATGCTTTTGAAACATTTGGTTTCCAGCTGCAGAGTCTGAGGCTAGTCCCTTTGGCTTGTACTGTTGAGATATGCTTGGTCCTGAGAAATTCCTGTGTGCACTTAGGTATTTACTGTTCATTCATGCAGAAGAGCAAGCCAGGAGTGGGCAGCCCACTTTTTCTGAGTAATAAATTGTTATTTCTCATGGGGCTACAAGGTAAAATTGGAAGAATTTTTTTTTCCTGTGCACTTTTTTTTTCTCTCAGAAGCTTGACCTGAAATGTATTAAAGCCTTTTTCCCCAGCAATATTTAACAGTAACAGTTTGGAGACACGTAAAAGCTGCAGCAGCAGGGCTAATTGTGGAGAATGTTTTCTGTAGGAGTGCCTTCTGTGTGTACTGCTGGCAAGGCTTTAAATGTCTCTTCAAGGGCTGACACTTGGAGACCACAGTGTAAGCTGATATTAGTGCCTGAAGTGAAAAGAGACTGATCTCCTCCCACTCCTTAATCGGTGGGATAAGACTCTTCCCTGCCAGTTCACACAGTAGATGAGCCTGTACTTCTAGTTCAAGGCAAGTGCACTGTGCTGGTCTCCTGGCTTCATTTGCAGCACTTGCTTTAGGGGCACAGCATAAAACTTGCCTTGGCTGTTTTGTCAATTCCTTCCTTACCTCACTTGCACATACTTTCCCCCCCTTTGGATTTGTATTTCTTCAGAATAAAATATGCTACCAATGCTTTCTAGTTAAAAGAAAAAGGAAAAGCAGATTCTTGTGGCTTGAATGGGGAGGAGTGAGACTGACTATGAAATTTGATGCTTACATAAGCAGGGAAGAAATGAAGGAGGTTTGTGGTGGTTCATCTGTGTCTTATACACTCAATGTGAAGATGCCCAGGAAAATCTGGAGAGGAATGATGTGGATGTTGTTTTTAGCAGATTCTTCTTCTGCCACCATCTAACCATGCAACACTGGCTTGTTCTGTCCTGCTTTAAAGCTGTTTCTATGAAAAACTTTATTTTTGTGGGCAACCTCCTTTGATGAGGAAACCAGGAAGGCTGTCTGCTGTTAATACTGTGGACGAAACACATTTGGGTTTTTTGGCCATTCCCTAATACAGGAAACTGCTCTTTAAAGCATTTGACTGCTTAGATATGTACTGAGTCCTTTTGCGGGGGACACATCTGTAACAGAGGTGATTGTTTAGAAGTGTATGTTTTCTCTTGTACCATGCTTTCCAAAGAGGACAGTGTCATCACAGAATCCTAAAATGGCTTGGGTTGGAATGGACCTTAAAAATCCCCTAATTCCAACCTCCCTGCCATGGACAGGGACACCTTTCCCTCATGCGCTGCTGAGGGATCAGTCACTTTGGAGCAGAGCTGTTGTAATGCCTGTTGGCTGATGGGTTCCTCCACAACTCCAGGTTTTACAAAAAGCTGGAATAGCTAGATGATGCACTTGGCTTTATCTCTGAGGCCTCCCTCCATGGTGCCTGGCCTGAACAAGGGCCCCGTTGTTATCTTCTCCATTGGCAATCTGGGTCCTGGGCACAAGGCTCCTTGTGTGCCTTGCTTTGGACTCAGCAGGGAATACCTGCTGTGCCAAGCCTGGAGTACTGGGCTTTGGAAAATAAGGCTTCCAATGGAGCTGCCTTGGGGCATGAGTGAAAAAAAACCAGCATGGTAAAGTTAAAGCTTTGAGGTTAATCAGCTCTGTGGTAATTGCTACATTTGAACCTGTGGTGGTTGGCTCCTGTGCATGGTGAAAGGCACTCTGAGTGTGCCATGGAAAAGCCAGAAACTGGAATTGTGTGCAGCCTTGTGGGAGGGCCCAGTTCATTTTCCTCTTCATGGCTTTCTTAGAAAGGGAAGTGGGGTGGTTACTTGTGTGGGAATGCTGGTTTTTAAATGGGTCCTAATCTTCCGTCCTGCCCTCGCTGGAATGGGAATTAAAGCTGCTGAGGCATTAATCTGGGTTGTGCAGCTGTCCTTCATGAAGGGGAACCTGATCAGGAGGGCAGGGATTGAGAGACAAAAGCTTTGCTTCCCAGCACTAGGATCTGGATTCCCATGAGGTATTCCTGACAACAGGGATCCTCCTGTTCCAGGAATTCCCCGAAATCTGGGAGACTTGAATACCTTGCCACCAGAGGATTGTGCAGTCAGCCAGCTGGTTTTGAACAAGAAGGGCTCTTNGCAGGCAGCACGCTGGTTTTAAAAAAAAAGGTTTTTTTTTTTTTTTTTTTTTTTTAACCCAGAAGCATTTCTGTTTTCAGGAAAGATGTGAGAAAAAAACCCATATTTTGTGTTTTCACGTGGATGCACAAAGCTCATCAGTCAAGGGCAGTTCTCCGAGAACACAAAATTCAGGTGCAGTAGAGTGGCTGTAAAGATTTTGTGTATTATCAAAGTGCTCCAAGACTATGGAACAACAGTGTCAGCAGGGCATTTATTAAAGCCTGAAAACAGTGTGAGGCTCCACAGAAGCATTAAAAATTGACAGAGCAACCTGCAGGGATCCTTTAAGGCCAGCAATATATGTGCAAGGAATTTTGCAGGAATTTTCAGACACTGGCACAGGCAAGAGGTGTGTGGTGTTGGTGCTTTTGTAACTGTGCTTCATCCCTCAAGGACAAATTCTGTCCTTCAAAGAGAAGCAGTTGGTCTGGAGTTAATGCTGTTTGCTTTTATTGTGATGTTAGATATATGACTTGTGAATATTTGGGCATCCATTGCTGTTGTGGAGGGAGGCTGGAAAAATGGGAGGTCCTGGCTCACAGCTGGGCTGGGCTATGGCCTGGTGCAAAGCCTAGGGGGGATAAAATGTCCCATGTGCATCCCAGAGCCTGGTGGGAATGGGAACAGGAATGCTGTGTTCTAGCCGGGTGTGTGGAGGAGGCCAAACACTGCTTTTGTCCTGCCTAAATCCACAGGGCTTCACTGTGCTCATCTCTGTATTCATGTTCTGCTGTATTTTCTCTATAAATGCTGTTTTTTCCCTCTAGAACGAGCTGTGGAGCGTTGCTATGTATCCATCATTCATGCTAGCTTTGTTCCTTGTTTCTTTCCTCTCCCTTTCCCCCCAGATCTATCAGGTCCAGAAGGTAGGGCTTGATCGCTTTCATTCTTGTTTGCATGCCTTCCCACCTTGTGAGTCTTGCTACAATTTCAGCACTCCAGAGCCATCTAGATTGCAAAAGACCTCCAAGATCCTCAAGTCTAACCTTAGAAATCCTCTAAAGGTTGGGAGACGCCCAACAGGCTGTAAATTTCCCTGTAATTCTGCCCTCCCCTCCCATAATCTTGTGGGGTGGACAATCAAGGGGAGTGGGGGAAGATGACTTGTATAAGATACCTGCTCAGGCACTTAATGTGATTTTTTTCTACAGCCTGTTTGGCAAAGAATAAGCAGTAACAGAAAAGTGACGTGGCAAAGCAGGGTCATTGGAGGGTACAGTGGCTCCCTGTGTCACCAAGGAGCCGTGTGTCACCTCTGTTCATATGCTGAAGGCCAAGAAAATCTCTGGAAGTGTTTCAGGCTGGGCAAGCATTTAACAGGTTACCAGCAGGCAGAATGACTTTCAGGTGACTTTATTTGCACAAAGTCACTGAAGGACGTCGGGGATGCAGTGCTTGAATTCATAATCCTTGGGTAAATAAACTGTATGGCCTTCCTTCCAACGGCACCCAAGCATTAAATGTGCTTTTATATTGTTTAATCCTCTCTCATCTCAGTTTAAAGTCATGATCTCTTTCCTCCTCCCAATTTCCTTTCCATGATGATGGCAAAGAGGATGATAGCAGTAGTTCTAACTGCTGAGGTCACTTGCGATGTAGCAACAGAGATTTTGGGGGTTGTGTCGTGATGTCTGGCTGTCCTGCACTTTCAGCATGTGAACTGTGTGGCACCTAGAAACAGAAATAGCTCTGTAAAGAATATTTACAGGGAGGGAGAAAGCACATTTTTCTCCAAGCCTGCCATTTTCTACCCTATTGAATATTTCTCTTTCTTTCTTGAGATATTTTTATTGCTTGCTGAGTGATGAATGTCTTCCTAAACCACAGTGTGCTTGGTTTTGTTCTTGCACTCCAGCTGCCCTAACTGCATGTTTCAAAGCCTAACCCAGCCCTGCATGTGCTTCTTGGGAGTGCTGTTCTCATCTTTGAGTGTGTATGTATATGAAGAGAGCTGCTCACATCATGTGCTCTGGTATTTAATCCTGACCCCATCAATTTGGCAACAAATCTCTCTCACTCCTGGTTTTATTTCTGGAGTTGACTACACGCTGAGTGACTCAACGTCTGCCCATGGATCGACAGGCTCGTTATTAATCTTCTTTATGGGAACTAATTTAACCTTCTGGTGCAAAAGCAGCCCCATGGGAGCCCAGGAGGTTGTTTACTCTTGGTGTCCTGACATGGATGAGGAGATAAGTGGGTTATCCTCCCAACATCCCATGGTGTGTTTGCGAGTCTGGCAGTTTCACTGTCAGTCAGTGAGCAAATGGCACCTGGAATTCTCTCTCAATGGTATTAACGTCATTAATTATTTAATTGTAATATCACTTTTCAAGGCAGAAGGGAACCTGAGTCCAGCAAGGGCCTCTAACTGCAACCCAAATGAATGGAAAAGCACCATTTCCTCCCTTAACCCATTGGAATCAGGCCCCTGGGGGCAGAACAGAAGAGTCAGTGTAGAGAGAGAACTGAGAAAAGTGGCTGTGAGGGGTCAAAATACTTGAGAGCTCAGAAGCTGCCAGTTCAGTCCAGTATGACATGTGCTCTTTAAAAGATTATAAATTAAAGATAGTCTCTGGGCAGCCTCATTCATTAAGATTTTTCTTCAGGGGATGTTAAGCACGTGGCTGAGTAATTTGAAATGGAGAAGGAAAAGCCTGTAAGTGGAACTTAAACTGTGGCATAGCAAGTCTTGTAGGGGCTGTTTCCTTATCTGCCTTTTGCAAGGCTGAATTCATAAGCCAGTGTCAGTGACGAGAACAGAGGGCATGGAAAGGAAGCAGCAAACCCTAAAAAAATTACAAGTGTGTTTATGGATCCTTCCTATATGTGAAAAAGAATTCTCCATTTTAATAGCGTGTTTCAGTTTTTTAAATTGATGTCTAGTGTTAGAAAATGTTCTCAGTCTGTCAATGGCTAAAAAGCCTCTAATAAGGCTTTACCTGACCTGCTTTACTACAAAGCATATAATCTGTAGGTTCTCATCGTGTTCACAGCTCTGGGAGTTCATGGAATTTCCAGGGGTTGTTCTCAGGCTGAGGTGTGCATAACAGTGAATTTTATAACCAGCTAGTGCATGGGTTATGAATCTGAAGTGGGAATAAAGTAATACAGCACTGAAGAATGTGCAGCTGTTTGTTTTGGTTTATCAATAAATAGTGAATGAGCTTTTAAGGGTGAAAATAAAAATACATTAATACCATTGAGCAAGTGCTGAAACCAGAGTGCAATACACAACAGATTTCTGATTTTTTTTAACCATTTCCTAAGGTTTTGACTGTTGATACTCCTGCCTCCTCAAGCCTATAAGAAAGCTCTAAAATGCATATTATTCATATTAAGCAGGACTTCCATTTGGCTATTGCTGTGCTTTAGGCCAGTAATTTTAATTCACACAGGAATCCTTTTAATGGGCACCATTAAAAATGCGAAATTCCTGAGACCAGATTTGACAGGCTTGTTTGGGGAGGAAAAAAAGTCCCATTAAACCTGTGGATCTTTAAGCAACTTGCTGCCTGGAGGAAATTCAAGTTCATTGGGAAGTTCCCAGTGTTGCCTTCAACTGCACTGGTGAATCTTGTCCTCTTATACCCTTGTTGGTGCTGACACTGCTGTCAGGTGGGTCAAATGTAGGCAAAAAGTTCTGAAGGGAGTTCTAATCCAACAAATCAGGGTGCCCAGAGATGAATTGTATCCAACCTGTCTGCCCAGTTTGACAAACCTTTACAGGAAACATGATTTGACAGCAATTTTCATCCTGGAAGTGTCCTGCACTCACCTCCCTTGTAATGAGTCTTGACTTAACTGGGTCAGGAATTCAAGACTCATTACTCTCCTTGCTCCTGTCCCCATGTATGGGGGCTTTTGCTCTGCTGAGGGAGAAGAAGCTGCCCAGCACCCTAGTCATCCCCAAACTCCCCTTTCCAGGCAGCTTTTCCCAGGCACGTGCTACAGAGGGCTGCAGTGCCATGTGTCACAGCTCTCTCTGGCACGTTCGTGTGGAGCTGTGTGGCTTGGCCAAGGCCTGGCAGTGCATGTCTGAGTGTTCTGTGTTTGCTTTTCTCATCTAAATTCTGGTTTTTTTCCCCTTTTTCTGTCTGTAGAAATATTATGGGCTGGATACTAAGTGGGGAGACATCGAGCAATGGATGGTAGGACTTGATCAACATAGCTCAACAACTTTTGCGTGTTGGAAGTTCTGTGTAGTTGATAGAGTTTGAGATCCCTCAAAGTAGGTATTTTCAGGCATTGGGAGTGTGAGTCCCGCTCCAGGCAATCCCACAGTCCTGCTTTTCCAACTGAAATGAGAGTTTTGATCAGCTTAAAACTGGGAAGGACAGGGTTAGAGCCATCTTTTTTTACAGACCTGTGTCCAGGCTATCGCTGGAAGATTAGGTTAGGATAAAAACCTGTTAAAGTACCGTGGGATACAGGGAGTTTTTGTGCTCATTTTACTTTTTGCGGGTTTCACCACCATTTGAGTCTTCTTAAATGTGCCTTCAGGTAAATTGTGGGCAAGTTTCACTCATGCTGTTTCATTTCCCTTAGCACTTACTGACCCAGGGGAATCCCTCAGAGGAGTTATTACTGCTGTGGTGGCAATCCACACTTTTTTCCAATAATACAATGCCCTGGATTATAACATTTGCTAAAACCAATGAATACCAGCTACAGATTTGGCCACTAGCAACATCTGACTGTTTTAACACCCATGATATGAGATAAAGAAGTTCCTAATGGGCTGGAAGTCACTGGCTTCAAATGTCTTTCAACTCTAAGTTTATAAAACCAGTTGCCAGCAATGCCAGAGGAGAGCTGTGGCCTTGCCCTGCAAAGCTGAGTACTGCACACTGGAAAAGGCAAAACTGAACAGCTGGCTTCCAGTGTGGAAGGTAACTTCTCAAACTCCCCAAATTCCCTGGTCTTTGATAATTAATTAGTAAATACTGGTTTGCATAGACCACCCACCCCAGACTCACACTTGAGTCTCCTCAAATCCTTGCTGGATGAGCATAATTCCACCTTACTGGCAGTTCCCTTGCTTGGAAATCAGCTCACCTGTGAGGATCTGTTGACTACAATATTGAAACCTTTTTTTATTTTTGCTGTTCTCTACTGCTGTTTCTAAATTCAATGGCAAATCAATTTGTTAAAATCAGTTTGTTGAAATGAAAAACATCTGTGTAGCAGAGGGGAAGAAACTTGGGGGTCACAGAGGAGGGAGGAAGGGTTTTTCTGCTTTGACAGGGTGTCACCTCCCGTTGTTTGGTTTAACTTTACTGGCCCCTAAGTGTGGCTGGAGTTCACTGTGTGTTTCTGGAATGTTCTGTTGCTGTGTCTGTCCTCTCAACGCCTCCCTCTGTTTTCTCTCTGCTGCCTTGGTAGGAAGACAGTGAGCGTTATTCCCGTAGAGCCCGAAGAAATGCCTCGGTCAGTACCTGCTTTTGCTTTTTTTTTGTTTAGCCAGACACTTCAGATTAAGAAAACAGACGTGTGTAAGGCACTTCCTTCTCAAAAGAAAAGAACCAAAACAAGCTCCTGCCACCCCCAGCAAGTGGAAACTCCAAAGCCACTTCCTGACTTCTCTGCCCTCTCCCCAGTCACTCCAGGGAGCTTTTGCAAATGTGCGAGAATAAAGGGGGTGGAAAGTGGAGAAATAACCTGTTTGGAGTGTTTAATGTTCATTAAAGGGCCAAGAGCATAGAGCAGGGAACACCTGAGCGAGCTCCTCCTTCACCCTACAGTAAAATGCTTGACTGTTTCTTGGGCAGGGTGTGATTTCATTTGCTTTCTGCTTATACTTTCAATGCAATTATTTTCTAAAAACACTGAGTTTGTGCCTCTCTCCCTTCCTCCTGTCCCATCAAAGTCATCAGCATTTGCCTCAGTGCCTGTTGCCTGTGTTCTTTTCACTGTTTTTTTTTTTTGTCTCTACGCTCTCTCTCGCTAGGCTTCGGATGAAGATGAGCGCATGTCAGTGGGTAGCCGTGGAAGCCTGAGGGTTGGTAAACTGTGCAATCTCTGTGTGCATGTCTGTGTGTGGGTGTCACTGTCCCCCCCGTGCCCCCACGCTCCCAGGGGATCGTCCCTAGCGTGTTCCATGTTGGGTTTGTTCAAGTGCACGTGGGTCACTGATTCTCTCCTCCAGTGTGTGCCCTGTGCTTTGTGGTCACTGTTCTTCGCTCTTGAAGGGAGGACTTTGGTGTCTGCATGCACCTTGTAAGCTCCCCTCTTTCACTCCTGGTGGTGGAAATTTGGGGAGGGGATGTGCTAGTGGGGTCAGTGTTTATTAGCTCAGGAAACCAGAAGTGATTGGTCAGTGGCAATAAGTGTTGAGCGCTTTGGAATTGCAGCTGAATACTCAAAATAACAGAATAGCCTGAGCTGGAAGGGACCCACAAGGATCATTGATCCAGTTCCTGGCCCTGCACAGACACCCCAACAATCCCACCCTGAGCATCCCTGGCAGCACTGTCCAAACCCTCCCAGAGCTCTGGCAGCCTCGGGGCCGTGCCTATTCCCGGGGCAGTGCCCAGCACCCTCTAGGGGAACAACCTTTTCCTGCTATCTAACCCAAAATCCCTCTGGCACAGCTCCAGCTGTTTTCTTCGGTCCTATCACTGGTTACTCGCTTTAAAAATGCTTTAGAAATACTTGAAAATCATCTGCAGGCCTGAGTTTTGTGGAGGGCGGGATTAGCAAAGCACTGAGTACTCATCTCTAGGAAAAGTTCAAACAGGTTTTTCCTCAAAACATCCAGACAGTATTTTCCCAGATAACACACATTTTTATATAAACCTTAACTCTGTTATAACATAGAGTCCAGAAGACTCATTAAAAAAAAAAAAAATTGCTGCTGCAGAGCTTGCTCAGGGATACCACTGTAAAATTGCACAAAATGTGCTTAAAAGTATAAAGTGCTGCCTTGATCTCTTTTTAGTGGAATCCTTATTGCTACTTACGAAATGCTGTTAAAACCATTTTTCCTCAAGTTGACAAACTGGAGTGCGTTTCAGAGCTAGGAGATGCCTCAAAGCTCCAAAGATTCAGTGAAGAAAAGCCTCTGCGCACAGCTGAACGTCAGAAGCGGTGTTTATTTTACTTAGGGTTATATGTTGACATATGGGAGTGTTTCTTGGAGAGAGAGAAAAAAAAATCTCTAGTTCAGTTGAAATATCAATTCTATCTATTTAGAAGGTGGTGACAACACAAATGGGTTTTTATCCCTGGCTGTAATGTGGCACAATGCAAACACATTTGCTCTGTGCTTACAGCGCATCTTCATCTGAAGCATCTCCTCTTCGTGGAAATCCACTGCTGATTCTTTCTGAGGTTTCTGCCAACACAATCCCGTGTTTTATATAGATTTAAAGAGCAGAAGCCCTGCATTCTGCCTCCTCCCCATCCCTTGGAGAAGCTTCTCTTGCCCTTTTTCCCTGAGCAGTCTCAGGCTGCGATAACCAGCGCTGGCCTGGTGAACAGCAGCCTCCAGCTGCTCTGTGGGATGGTCCCAAATTCCTCACACTTCTGCAAGGAATGCCCTTCTCTGGCAGAAGGATCTAGCTGAAATTTTCCATGCTGGTGTTTCTCAGTGATGTTGCACAGGCCCTGTCCCCATAAAGCAGCATTTGGGGGATGAGCTGACGTTTTGGCAAAAACAGGAAAAGTTTTGACAGAGCTTCCTTCCCTCATTCTTGTGTCACTGGAATTGTAGAAGCATATAAATATTTGCCAGTCTGAACTGAAATTTACCCTTCTACGTCTTCCAGTTGTTTTATTCACAATTAATTGATAGAATCACAGAATGGGTTGGGTTGGAAAAGACCTTAAAACTCATCTTGTTCCACCCCCTGCCATGGACAGGGACACCTTCCACTAGCCCAGGTTGCTCCAAGCCCTGTGCAGCCTGGCCTGGAACACTTCCAGGGAGCAGCCACAGCTTCCCAGGGCAACCTGTGCCAGGGCCTCACCTCCATCACAGGAAAGAATTTCTTCCTTATACCCAGTTTAAACCTATTTTTTGTCAGTTTGAAGCCATTCTTTCCTGTCACTCCTGTTTCCTTGTGAACAGCCTCTCTGATCACTTCCCCAGTGTGGATTTACAGGAGATGCTGTTAGTAATTTGACCACATCTCTGGCTAATCTGTAAAGGTTTGGCTCTTGCTGCATCTGTCTTCAAAACAACAAAGCCAAAGGCCCCATAAATTTTCACCAGCTTTAAAAAATTTCCTGAGTTCTAGTGTCCAGTTTGGCTTTGGAGCTATTTTAGCCTGAAGAACAGGCTAAAGAACAGCTGCCTTGTGTCCACAAAGGGTTTATAAAATGACTTGGAGAATTCTGAATGATGCTGTCTTTTTGGATATTTGAAGGCTCTCCTTCCATCATTGCAAGATGCCATTTTTGGAAAATTCATCTTCCATCTTTGGCACTCAGGCTCCTTGCACTGTGAGGGGCTAGTGGTGCCAGGAGTTCCTTTTTGTAGCATCTGTACAGGGAGTTTTCACTGAAATGAGCCAATATCAGACCTTGACTTCTCCCTAGGGCTTCAGCACCCCACTGACTTTTCTCCTGGAATATTTTTGAAGTGGATGCCTGGGCTGCAGGCACCAGAGATGTGCTGGGGTAGCTTTTGGGGAGCTTCTGGATGCTTCTGGCTGAGCAGGCAGCACTACACACTGCAGAACCTCCAGAGATACTCATTAGACTAGGCCAGCAAATGGAATAAAGGTCCACAGCTGTGACTGTGCTGCAAACAGGGACCAGGGAGTCCTGGTTTGGCTGTTATCTGTGGCTCTTCAGCTGCCACGGAGAGGCTTCTTCAGTGATGTGATGATCCTGAACTCATCAACAGCTCCTGCCACTCCTGTTTCAGGAGCTCTGCAAGCTCAGTTCTGTATCATGCAGGTTTTCCTAGGGAAGCTCATGACATCAGCCTGTGTTTGTTGAGGTTCTCGAGCCTCTCTTCAGTCCCTTTTCTGTTTCACTTGTCCTGGTTCTCCCACTTCCCAGCTGGCTGTCTCTAATCCAATGCCATCAGCATGAAATGTTATCAATCACTCATGATTAACTTGTGCATCCTTGTTTTGTATCCTCCCACTTTCCAAACTTGTGCCTTTGTACAAGAAATCCTGCATTATCAAAGTTCTCAGTTGGGATTTACATCTCCCTGCTTATTTTTGTGTTTGTTTGTTTGGTTTGGTTTGGTTTGGGGAGTTCCTTTGATTGACATAAGTTGTGTTTTCCCTTTTATTCTGATTTTCCTCTCCTCTCCTCTCATGCCTTTACAGTCTCATTTGGAATATGCCAGCACCTACCCAGTGGTGAGAACAGTCTGCAAGTTGCAGAGCATGTGTGTGTGTGTTCAAAAACTAATCATGGAGAAGAAGCTAACATGGGTTGTGAAATTGCTCTGAGATCAGGGTGATCTGGAAGGATCCTGAGGCAGTTTGTGGTCTGTGATGTCAGGATGCCACTTCCCTCTTCTCTTGCTCTGACACAGTTCAGATGAGAAGTGACAAATGATTAGAGAGACCTAAGCTAGGTTTAGCTCAGTAGTTCCCACAGGCAGAGCAGAATGGCTTGGATTTCCCCTATAACGCTCTCTCTTGTTAAAGCCTGTCCATTGTTGGACCAGATGCATCTGGATTTATTTCAGCACAGATCTGGAGAGGAATAAAACTTTGATAAACTCACTGTAAATAGATCTAGCAAAGGTGACAGGACAAACACACCGCCTACCAAAGCTGCAGCTTGTGTTACCTTCACTTCAGAGGAGAAAATCAGATTAATAATAATGCTTCGATTGTGAGTATTTTCTGTCACGAATGCTGAGATGTTTGTGGCTACCGAAAGAACAGAAAGGGGCAATGAGGATTAAAGCTCAGTTTAAAACATTTCCTGCAGCCTTGTGTTGAACTGGAGGTGTCCTGGTGTCCGCAGGAAGCAAACTGGGGAGTGCAGCTCTATAGGTTCTCCTGCTTTCCCCCTCTCCTTCATTCCCGGCGCTGTTTCCAGTTAGGAACGCAGCGCATCTATTTGTGCCTGACCTACATCCCGGAATAGTTCCAGCACATTTGGGCTTTGCATGGCTGTATTGATACAGTGGACAGCTGGGAGCTCTGTTAATTGACAGAACCCAGCCAGCGTGAGTGATTGGAAGTATGGCTGCTAAATTTATCATCATTCAAACAATATTCCCTAATAACTGGGCGTTTGACTCCGAGGGTGCACTGGCTGCTGGGCACTCCCTGAGCCGTGCTCTACTCCTGTTCCTGCATGGGGATGTGCATGCCTGGCTCCCCATGGGTGTGCACAGACTCACTGATCTTCTCACCCTGCCTTCTTAATCCCACTGCAGGCTGGATTAGAGAGTGAGAGGACCAAAAAGAAGAACTACTCCAAAGCAGTATGTATTTCTATCTGTCTCAGAGAGGGTTCTGCCTGCAAACCCGCTGTGGCAGGACAAGGAGTGTGTGCAAGTGTGAGAGCTGCCAGCCCAATGTCAAGGATACGCCACAACTATCAGCACTTGCTAGGGAATAATGAGTTCATCTCCAAAATGTGGGATAATCCAAACTCTTATTTCAGTGCTGTACGTAAAGAGTGTGTGGAAAAACTCAAATCCTTACTGGAGCTGCCTAACTTGAGCTGTAACACGACACAGGAATAGGCAATGTTGGGAGAATATCATAGAATCCCAAATGGTTTGGGTTAGAAGGGCCCTTAAAAGCCCATCTCATTCCACCCCCTGTCAGAGGTGAATCTTATGGGGAGCAAATCCAGGCAGGCAAAGAGGACACAAGAGAGGACAAAGTGGGAGTATATCTGTGGAGGGGAGGCTCCACATCGCAGGTGGAGGCTGGGTTGGGGTTCTTTGCTACACTGGAAACGAGCAGAGAATTTTCCTGAGGGCTGGAAGTTGGATGTTGGACTGAGAAAGCCTGAGGGAGCAGCAGGAGCCACAGCCTGAGGTAAAAAACATTAAAAGCAGGGATGGACACAGTGGCAGTGAAACAGTTCCCTGGTTCCCTTCGTCTGTCAAAAGCAAGAAGAAAATACAGAGAGAAAGAGGGTCACTGGAGGGAGAACAAGTAAAATTGAGGAATTTTAGCCTCTCTAGTATGCAATTTTATTTGTTCCAGTTTTCATGAGGGGTCAGATGCTTTGCATGTAAACGTAGCCTAGAACAAAAGTCAGCAAGGACTGACAAAACTGACCCTGCTCTCCAAGAGCTGTCTGGAGCATTTGCCTCCAAAAATATGCACTGGAGAGGTTTCTGGAGAGGATGGGTCAGAGGGGCAGAGGAAATGGCCCCAGCTCCGGGGCTTCAGGCTGGAATCTGAAAGACACAGGGCAAATGAGGCAGATTCCTTTAGAAGGGCTTGAACTGCAAAGTGATAACCAATTAACCTGGGCTTGTGGCAAATTCATACCAGTTCAGCTGGAGTTCCTAGGCAGGGTGATTATTTAAGGGCATAAAGGATGTTGCTGTAAATTGTAAATATTTGGCGTGTCTTTGTGTGACATTAAGTGAAACCTTGAGCCAGATCTCGTTCTTGTAAAAGGAATGTACAGTTGGAAAATAACTTTGTTAGAAAACAAGACAGCTGGGAAGGATCTCAGCTGGTCTGTTCCCATCTAAGACAGCATCATCAGCATCATCTGGGTTTTTTAAGGAGGGAAAAGCAGCCCCCCAGGAGTCTCTGTGGCCTGGCTGGCTAAGTGCAGGGAGTGAAGGCAGTTTCAGACAATGTTAGAGTGAAAATACTGATGATAAACAGGAGACAGCTTGTCAAAACGGAGTGACAGTAAAAACAAATGAGGAATACCACATCTGGGAAAAATGAAGGTACTGTTGCAAAGTAATAGGATGGTTCAGATAGTGATCTGAGGTTACATTGACTCAATATTACAAAGCTGAAAAAGGCAAACAGGTCCTCTGTGTAGCAGTAAAAGAGGTGGTGGAGGTAATTTGTCTGCATGGAGCACTGAGGCTGAGCTGCTGGAGATCCATTTTAACCATTCTTCAGGGAAGTGTTGGAGAAATTCAAGCAGCAGGAAAAAAAAAACAACAACAACAACAAAAAACAACCTGGTAAAAACTGGAAAGAAGCCAAACTGTGTGAGAAAGCTACAGCAGTATTTCAAATCAGTTCTTGAATAAAAGAAACTTGGATGTTTGCCTTCCATTTGGGGTGATAATATTGCATTTCAATAGAGAATCTAAGCTCTTCCCAGAAGTAGCTTTCCCAGCTCCGCTCTGAACTGGTTTCTAAGTTAATTTGTTTAATTTTTCATGGAAGCTGCTGTAAAGTAGATGATAAATATTTCTCTTGGAAATTGATTCAGATTGGTTTGAGTGGATTTTCATTTCGGGAACGCATTAAAACATGGACTTCAAAATTTTAATAGAAATTCTAATTAAATTTCCACTAAACCCCCACCCCAAATACACAGAGTGCATCCTTGTTTTCAGTGTTAAACCAGGGCTCGTTGTGAGGTGATACCAGAACAGTGAATTGCTGGGGAAACCTGAGCTTTTAATGCTCTCGATTGAGGAGACTTTTGGGTCTGTCCTCTCTTCTTCACCATTGCATTCCCAGACTCAGGACTGACTCAGTGTGATTGTTTTGTTTTGTTCCCAGCACTGCTGCCATAGGGATTTGAAGCACCTCACCTTGTTTATGGAGCAGTCCTTCTGGGCCTGTTTGTTTTTCCTCCTTTGAGGGAAAACATCTTCCTGACACCAGGGAGGACAGCTAAGCCCACCCAAATCTCTTACTGGCCCTCAGACTGCTGCAGAATCCTGGGGTGTGACAGATGGCCGCTGTCTGGGTTTAATTTTGATGTTCAGAATCAAAAAGGAGAGAATTTCTACAGCACTGCATTGTTTACTAAGCTGGATTTCTCAAATAGAATTAATTCTTCTACTACAATTTGCTGCTTTTTAGGTGTTTAGCAGTCTGAGGTATAAATAGCTGTAGTGATATATGCCCTTCATTGTAGTCTCTGATCTCCTTTTTGTTCCTATTTTGTCTCCTATTCCCTTCACAGAGTGTTTGAATATAGACCAGTAATAATAGGGGAGGGGAAAAAAAGGGAGGGGATCAAAAAAAGCAAGCAGGAGTATCCTTGACATTTTTGGCTGTTGTAGAGGTAGTGACACAAATGTTTGTGTCCTCATGTTTGAAATCATGACCTAATCCTGCACTGCTCCCATTCTGGTGTATCTTTGAAAGTTCTGTCTCTGCCTTTGCTTTTCATAAGCGATGACATTTGCTTAAAAATTCCCTTTGGGGTCTATGTCAATTTTTCTTCTCTCCTTTTTTGTCTATTCCTTTTTTTTTTTTTTCCCTTTCCTTCCATAACAGACCAATGGTTATGAGGAAGATGTGTATGGATCATCCCAGAGTAGAAAATCTAGCAGGGTTAGTAGATTATTTCTATTGCTATAAAATTCTATTACTCCATTTAATGAGATTAAAGCTAATTAGCAAATTCTTTTTGGCGGTGAAGCAGGTTTTTCCTGTCTTGCATGTTGTGGGGTTTGGAGTTTGTCAGATACTGTGGGTGCAGCAAGAAGCTGTCTGGGAAATAAAAAAATCAAAAATCATGGGAGGGAGGGAGTGAGTGAGTGAGTGAGTGAGTGAGTGAGTGAGTGAGTGAGTGAGTGAGGAGTCTCAGAAATTGGTACAGAAAGATCTTGGAAGCCAGAACTGCTTTAACTGGTAAACAGAATTGGGTAAAAACTGCATTGTGACAGCACTGGCAGGGAGGATTTCCACCTGTTGCAAAGAGAATGAGTGCTTGTCAACCTCTGCACGGTGTTTGTGCCGTGCTCTAGTACTGAATCTCCTAATTTAGTCCATGCCTTGAGATTTGCATAGGTAAAATGGACTTTGGATTTTGAAATTTCCCCAAATGCACGTTGTTTATTTGAAGTTTGCTTAACTAAATGCTCTTGGTTTTTGGTTTTGGGTTGGTTTTCCTTTATAAATTGTATCCTAGAGTCTCTGGAAATGCCTGCAGAGCTGAAGAGCCAGTCCAAGGGTTCCCACTTAGCTAGTTAACATTAATAGACTTTTATTTCTAGTCCAGAAAAGCTAATTATTAACTCCATTATGAGGATGCAGGTCACAGTGTTCCCTCCTGTTCCAGCACAAGCTTTGTGTGTCAATGATGTCAATGATGGCAGCTCCTGGCCCTGCTTTGTTAAATATTGGGGATTGTGCACATGATTTAAAGGAACTGTCCAAGCACAGCCTGGGGGCAGAGAGGGAAACTTTGGTTTTGGCTTTTTTTTCCGCTTTATTTTAACAAAGCCAGACAAAGGGCTCAGAGCCTGTTGATCTTTGTGCTATCAAGGCTTCTAAAGAAATTTAGTGGTATGCAGCCTAAAGCTCACTGTTTAGTCCAAAAATAAACTCCTTTTAAGCCTCCCTTTAGCCAAGTGTTTGAGCAATAACACGCTGAACATGAGAGAGAGTTCAGGGGGTTACTTTGTGGGCATGAAGTTAAGCAGGCGCCTGGATAAACAGTGAAACGGGGCCTGATATTTCACCTCCATTTAAAATTGCTGCTGCCATAGAATTTAGCTGGCATTATGTGGATAGGAGACAGTGAAATACTGTTGCTTGAACTGCTAAGAAAACAGCCTGTGCTGTTGCTGGCACTCTTGCTGGCCCATTTGACAAGTTCAAGGAGCTTTATTCTGTAGCACTGGGGAAAAATGATTTTCTTACTCTTTTTGCTGACATACTCCAGCACTCCGAGGACCACAGGAAGAGGAGAGCAAAATATCTGCAAGAAAGTCATCCAGGGAGAAGAGGTTGTTTGGTTTCCATTTAAATAATTTAAAATCAGCCTGGAATTAGCGTTTGCAGCATGGGAGTTTAGTCTAAGTAAGGCTTAATTACAGCAACATCGTTTGTTCCTTTTAGTTCCATTGCTGTTTGGATTAATAATTAATTAGGAGGGGGAAGAAGGTTTGGGGGTAACCTAGAATAGCTGAAACTTCAAACCAAATTTATACCAGCCTGGCTGGCATTTGCTTTTTAGGAATATCCTCTCCAAAAAGCCCAAGCTGAATCATAAAGACTGTCAAAGTGAGAAAGGAAAAATGAAAAAGAGGAAAATTCTTCAGGACAGCAGGGGAGTGATGAATGAACCTGCTGGCAATGGCTGTTTCCAAAAGAGGTGTCCAGTTTTGAGTCACAGAATGGACTGATCTCCATGTGGACACTGCACTTGCAGTGTCACAGGTTGATCCCTTGAATATGATTAATGCCATGTGCTTAAATAGTGCACGTGCAGATTGCAAACTCTAAGCACGAATGAAAGTAATTTCTCCAAGTTTAGTTCAGGTGTCCTTTCAATAAAAGTCTTTATTTTACAGGCATTGTTTGGGGGCTTTTGGTTTGCGATTGGTTGTTTCTTGGGTTAGGTTTTTTCCGAGGTTGAACAATGATTTGCCCTCAGCCTGTACCTGTGGGTATTGTGTCATATCTAAACATCTGTTTGCTCACAGTGACAGAAGAAAGCAAACAAATTTCTTTAATTTGCCATAGATCTCCCTCCTTTGTGAGGAAATTAACACCTCCGTGGACCACAGTGGTGAAGCGAGGGTGAGTTAGGGTTTGTGAGGAGCTGGCTGCTGAAAGCAGAGAATCTTGGCTGTCTAGATCCCCGTGAGAAATGCTGGGAGAGGAAAGGTGTCAGGGAATAGGTGTAAAAAAAGAGCTCTGGAGAGTAGCAAAGGAGGTGAAGGCGTGAGATCTTTCAGAACAACCATTCCTCATGAAGATCCCCTAAGTCGACCAGAAGCACAGGGATGACTGGATGCAAGGCAGAAAACAGGGAAAGAAGGTGTTCAATTTAAAGATGTTTAAAGTCTCGCTTCTTAGAGAAGAGTTTTCTCCCCACTCAGTCTTGCTGTATCTGACAGCGGGCTGCTCGCATTTCCTGCTGGGCACAGCCAGCAGTTTTGATCCCTGGCTTTGTTCTCCATCTCCCAGGATCTCACCTTCTTCTCCTGTGTAGCTTAACAGGACATGAACTCCTCAGGATCTCAGGAGGAAGCTGACCAGTTCTCTGACTAGTGCACTTTTCCAATGCTTGAAGGGTCACATAATTTTCACACATCCTCACAGCTTTAGTGGAGTTCTCTTTTTTTTTTTTTTTTTGCGTCTGTGGCCGCTTTGACTGCTTTGCAGTTTGTAATCACATAATTTACTTTTTGTTTCCCATTTAAAGAAATAAAGGATGAAACTGAGTTCTCAAGGAGTTGGTTTGTTTTGTTTGTTTTTTGGTTTTGGTTTTTTTTTGTGTGTGTGTTTTTTTGTTTTGGTTTTGGTTTTTTTTTTTTTTTTTTTTTTTTTGTCAATGCAGGCTTCGTACTACTCTGACCTGGGGCTCCCCAGCAACAGCTTTGCTTCCACATCTCAACTTTCTTCCCAAAATGGAAATTGGGTCTGTTACCCTCTGGCTTCACCTAGCCTAGACTTTGTTTGGATAATGCAACCTCTTGTGCTTAGGAATCAATTTGGACCAATTGTCAAGAGTCTCTGTAGCTCTGCTTAGTGGAACTTAAAAAAGGCACAAACAAACCAGACCTTTTAAGGCTGGAATGAGTAATGGAAAACTGTTTTCAAATGAGCACAGTCCGTTTTCCTTTGCTGCTCCTCCCTTTCCTTGTCTGCCATTGGCCTCAATTGGTCTGGAAAGATAAGGGAAATCTTAATTACCTGAAGTTCTCTATTTGAGGCAGCTCCTCTGCATAGCGTGTCAGTCTGGTGAGCTTGAGACAAGCCAGTCTGCACGACACAAAATTACAGGGAAGCAATTCCCAGAGTGCTGGAAGAACACCAGTGAATTGTAAAACCCCCGAGAGGTTGGATTGTCCCCTGTGTGTGGCAGAGCTCGGCCAGCCCAGTGCCAGCAGAGCTCCGGCAGTGCACCAGGTCCTGCCTGGGAACACGGTACTGGGGCGTGGATGGGGCACTGGCAGCAGGACCTTGCCTCAAGCCCTGGGCTGGGGATCTCTGCCGGAGCCTCTCTTGCACCCAGTTCTGCCAGCACAGCGAGTGCTCTGGGTTTGTTTAACTGCTGCATCTCGGAGGGGATGCTTACTAACACTTGTTTCAGGCTGCTCTGACTGAAGTGCTTGTAATTTTTTCCTGGATTAGTTGGGTTTTCTCTGCATTTGTGAATAATAAAATACACAGGAGATCATCTTACAGCTGTGGAACACTTAAGAGTGTGTACTTGGAAGCACTTCTGTGTGGCTCTTTTTCTGGCTTTGGTTGAAGTGAGGAGAAACCCTCTTTCTGCCTCCTGTACACAAATGTGTGGGAGACAATAACAGCTTAACAACCTAAAATTAAATTATGCTGTTTTGCCTTTGCATACTGTCGTGTCCTCCCTTCCTGTAGGAAATGCACGTGCCTGCTTGGTATTCTTAGTCTTTGGGAGCTGAGGCCTAATGCTTTCATGGTGCAGATGACTAATATTCTCTGTACTGGGTTTCCTTCTGTTGTCATGTAGTGATCCTAATCTCTCACCAAGAGGGTTAATTCTGCTGTAGGCAGAATGGAATTTTCTTGTTTCATTTACTCTGCTGAACCAAAAAGTGTTGTGCTTGTCTCCCTCAGCCCTCCCTGCTGTACAGCGATGCCCTGCCAGCCAGGAGTTACAGGGTTTGTTGTGCTGATGCTCTGAGCACCAACACCAGAGCCACTCACCCCCAGCCATGCACATGTTGTCTCCTGCCTCTGTCTGTAATTCCTGTTGGGTGCATTTGTCTCACACCCTGGTGTCTCATCCATCTGAATGCCACTTGTGTGATGCTGTTTGTGCAGACCTGGGTTTGCTGATCCTTCCTTTAATTCCTGTTGGGACTGTGCTCGTGGGGTTGTGATGCTGCCACGGGTGTTGTGTCCATGTGGAGAGAGTTGTCTTCCTTGGTGTATTTCCAGGAGCAGGACAGAGAGGCAACATCAATTCTTAAGCCGGTTGCTTAACAACAAAAATCTGTTCACAAAATTTTTTAGACAAATTCTTGCGTTGTTTAAAATGAGCTTCTCAGAATTTTTTCTCAAAGCTTAAAGGTAGAGTTTCCTACTCCCCTTGTGCTTCCTGAGGCATTATCTCTGTGCTAAACTGGAGTCAGTGTTAAAATACACATTTTCCTCCTATTTTATTAATTTACTGAATTGGCTGGTAAGTGAAGCTCATCAGGTGGGAGGTTTTTCCTCTCACTGCCAGCACCAGCAGTGAAGGTGAAACAGACAGGATCAGTTTAAGAATTGATGTAGCTGTTTCTCAGATAGGCAAAGCGTCGAATTAAAGTTGAACTGAAGCCCTGGGATGGGAGGAGGGTTAGAGATGCATGGGATGGGCTGGGATGGCCTCAGGGGGTGTCAGGTCTTGCACGTCTCCCGTGGCGCTCCCCATGCCACCTCGCCTCTTCCCTCGCATGCTGCTTGTGGTTGCTGACAGGAGATGTCCCTGTCCTTGCCCGTCCTGCTCGCTGCCACGTGTCCTGGGTGGATTTGTGACTGTGCAGCCTGAGCTGCCACTCCTGTGCTGACTCTGTGTTTTAATTGTAGGCGTCTGTGTACGAGGAGAGCGTTTACAGCGGGAGCCGGCGCTATAGTGCCCCCAGTTCCCGTGCTGTAAGAGGTTTTCTGCGTTTCCCTGCTCTGTGTCTGTCCTTTGCCGCGCTGAGGAACCTTTCACCTGGGCTGTGTGGCATCCAGGGCTGCTGCTGTAGGCAGCAGGAGTGGGAGCACCATTCCCACGAGCTTCCATGAAGTAATGAGCAGTGATCAGTGGGAACTCTCCCCTCTGTGGGCCGGGGAATCCAGTTCTGCCTTGTGCTCGGTTTGCAGATAAAACACCTTGGAAAGGCCATGTGTGAAGTCCTTTCCCTCCCCAAGACTTAATTCTTCCTGTCAAAACTGAGAAAAAATACAAGTTTAAAAAATAACCAGCCAAGAATTTAAAAATCAGTTCCACATAAGCAGTGTGAAGTAAATGATTTCTGTGAATGTGTGGCCTGCTTGGTTTTGGTTTTAGGATTTATATTCAAATATATGTTATGTTCATATATGTGACAGTGCTTCCAAAATGCGTGTTCCCGAGAGTGGAGGGCTCTGTCATGGATGGGGAGCAACAGTATAAGGAATGACCATATAAATTGTTTCCTTTCAAAAAAGAGAAACTCCAGGAGTCGCTTTACAGCTTAAAAGGCAGAAAATGCCTTCACCTCTTCTCCTCTCTGGCTGTTTGGGCCAGGAAGTCCATCTGCTGCTGTTGTGTCCACCTGGAGAAAAACCACAAACAAACAAACAAACAAAAAAGCCAAACTCTTTAGATTTTTAAGTCCTCTTCTGTCAGCCCACTGCTTATTCTGCCTCTTGTGCCCTTCACTGATGACAGCAAAACCTAACCAACTAAAAAAAACCCAGCAAACAAATAACCACCATCCAAGGCCATAAGAGTGAGAAACCTCAAGAGAGAGCACTGATGTTACGTTAACTTTAAACATAATATTTTTATTATGGAGGAGGAAACACTTTCAAGAATGCTTACTAAGCACTTGTTAGTCCTTCAAGGGCTGTGCCATCCTCTTGCCATCCCACTGATTCACAGCTGTGAGAAACTATTTACAGCAAGCCTATCAGCCCAAAACCTGTTTGCGAGTCTTTCACGGGCTGTCCATGGCATGAGGAGGGAACACTGATTCAAACACTGGTGCTTCCCCATCCCACCCTGAGCCACAGGTATTTGTGTGTAACTCAGCCTTGCCAGTTCCTGCTGCCTGTAGTAATGAAACAGGAGGGGTTTGCCTCAGAGGCAGTGACCTTGTCACACTAACTGTGGTTGTTTTAATGCCTCTGAACCTTGCAGCACTTCTAATGTGGACAAGGAGTGTCACCTTGCGTGGCTGTTGACAAAAAATGTTTTTGGAAGAGCAGGTGAGTGCAGGGAGTGAGGCTGAAATTGGCCTTGCTTGGTCACAGCCTCTTAATTCCATAGTCAGCCCTGCAATGCACAGGGAGCAACTGTGGAATAAATAGTGCCTGGAAACATTAATATGGGACCCCTCAGTAGTTAAAACTTTTTCCCTGTCACACATTTCAAATTTATCTTAAACCCTTCTTTCTTTAAACATAAAACACTGCTGTGACCAAACAAAATCCCTATTTTTACTTCAGTGCCTTTTTGCCTTTAATTTAGGAATTATGGTGTGATTGGCCATAGTTGTAAACAGTGTGCAGCAGAGTTTTATATTATGCATATTCTCACCTCTGAAATGAAGATCAGAGGTGCACAAAGCCAGTGTAAGATGTGGAGTCCCAGAATGGTTGGGGTTGGAAGGGACATTAAAGGCTGCCTTGTTCCCACCCCGTGCCCTGGGCAGGGTCACCTTCCACTATCCCAGGCTGTTCCAAGCCCTGTCCAACCCTGAACATTCCAGGGATGGGGCAGCCACAGCTCCTCTGGGGACAGGCTGTGCCAGGACCTCCCTGCAGGTGCATCCGAGGACACTGTCCTGCCCGTGGGCTTGCTGAGGGCTGTGCACCCTGCACAGGGTTGTTTTGTGGTCAGTGACTGACCCTGTGCTTGTGCTCTAGCTGGGGTTATTTCCAGCTTACCCTCTCACCATTTATTAGTGCTGCAAGCTTAATTTGCAGGTGATGCTGTGCTGCTTGGTTACTGTGACTAAAGATGATGGAGCAGCCCTGCAGTGGCTTGGTCAAAGCCTGGCTGTTTCTGTAAAGCTAAAGAGTCCAGGAATTCCTGTAGTGGCCAGGTGACTAAATAAAAAAAACAAAACCTTGAAAAAACCCCACAGCACCTCCAAAGCATGATAATTCTTCAGATTTCTGTGTGTTTTTATCTGAGAAACAGTCCTAATCACCTCTGAAATAAACTCATTATTTCCAGGGTAAGTTCTAGTTCTGTTTCCCTGATGCTTTAAAACTTCCATTTCCCAGCTCCATTTCCACTGCATTAAAACCTCTGGAAATAAAACAGCATAGACACATTCTTTGTACTTGTCAACAACCAGCCAGCACTGTCCTGCGTCTCTGCAACATCTGAGTTTAGATGTTTCCTTTTAAAAAAAAAGCTAAAAGACTTTCTTTGGCAGGAGATGAGGACTGCAGGTCCTGGAAAACCAGGAGAAAGACTCAGTCTCTGAGCTGGACTCAGTTTTTACTTTAATCCCCACACAATAGGGTGTTTCTTCCTTTGGCCTGCAGAGCATGAGTTCACTTTATATGTGCACAACGTTGGGAACATGGTGAAGTGATTCACCAGAGAGTCTCAGAGCTCTTGAAAAGTAGTAGGATGGAGCCTTTTGTAGAGAAACTGTTTACTTGTCACTGGTACCTGAAGAGATATAAATAAATTATTAGTAGTTTAAGAATTGAATCAAAACTCTACTTGAACTGCCAGTGGAATTACTGCTTGCCTTGATTTTCAAATTAACAATTTTCTGACTTCTGCTGCTGTTTCTTTCTCCAACTGCATGTAACCATCTCTTTAACTAATTTCAGATGTGATGCTCTACATCCTGTCCTGCTTCCCTTCCCAATTCTAATGCCTTTCTCTTTTCTCTGCCTGCTGTTCCTGGTTTTCCTGCTGCAGCCTTCCGAGTACAGCTGCTACCTTGGTTCAGGATCTCGGGCGTCCTCCAGAGCCAGCTCTGCTCGGGCCAGTCCAGTGGTGAGCTCCTCTATTTATCTTTGCCCCTCAACTCTTTCATTCCTCTCTTCTTCGGGGTCTTTTTCGTGCAGAGAGGTCACTGTCCCTTGTGAGGCAGTTCCTCAGGGTATTAATTGACCTTCTGGGCTGTGCTTAAGACAAACCAGAGGAGAAATTGCAAAACTGAAGTGATTTCTATGCAGATGCATGTTTTTACAACAGAAAGTACACTTTGGACTCTGATGACAATGCTATATTTGCTTTAAGTGGAGATAAAGCACAGCAAGGTTATTGTGGAAAAGACTGGGTTGTTGATGGAAGTGCTGTGTCTCCTTTTGGGGGAGCAGGAAACCCTAAATCTGACTGCAGCATTCAAGCAGCTCAGTTTCTCTCCACTGAGCAGCATTTTGGTGCAAAGCTGCAGGGCTCTCCAGAGGCTGGATTTGAACATCTTTGTGGGGCTGTAGAGTGCCAGACACTGCAGTCTTTAGCATGATGAAATGCTAGAAGAATAAGGAGCACCTCCAGCACAAGCTGTGGCTGAACAATGGCTCAAGTGCTAAAGCTTTGTCCAGCCCCTGCTTTTAGGAGGTTTCTGGCTTTCATTTTTTTAATGGCACGTTGTGCTTTCTCCTTGTGGCTGTTCCTCTCTGCAGCTGTTTACAGCTCTGGGTATCTTTCTGATTTATTTCCAAGCATGGGGACAGCTGCTGAGTGCAGTAGGATGTCTCATAGAGGAAACGTGCAGCTTACAGTAAACTGAAATACAACAACATTAATTTGCAACAGGGAGTGGGTTTTGTAGTCTGCTGTTTGAAAGCTGAGTGCTCTGCAGTTTTGGTATTCCAAGGGGACGCTCACTTTTTAAAATCATTAAAAAACAGAGGGGTTTTCATCAGATAATGTATGGCAGCCGGTGAGCTATAAATAAATCAGTGTTTTAATTAGCCCCTGAACCTAGGTCCCTAAGCTATGAGTTCTTGCAGAATATAACTTATATTAGTAATACATCTTAAATGGCTTTGCAAACTGAATTTCAGTTACCCCCAAAGCAAAAATTAGTCAGAATAAAGAGGGATTCCATTACAATTCTGTAAGGGTAATAAGGACAGGGTACCCACACAGTGCAGTTGGTTTCCATTATGTTTTCTGTATGCCAGCTGAGTCATTCCTGCAAGTTGCTTATGGGAATCACGGGGTGCTTGGAGGTGCAAGGCAAGTTTTTGAATTTTAAATTCCCTGCTTACACTTTGGCCTCTTGGTATGCAAATGGCTGGAGATGGTTTGCTGTGTCAGCACCAAGCTGAATCTGGTCTGCAGGGAGACAGCAGGCACTCCTTAAATTAGCTTTTTTTCTTTTGTTTTAATTAGTGGGTTATTACCTGGTGTGAAGAGCTTCCCTTATCTCTGTCACCTTGAAGAAGAGCAGAGAGTTAATGTCATAGTGGGTCCAGCTGATCCTAAAAGTTCTTATCACTGCACAGGGTCAATCCAGCAGCACCTTGTGATTATAATACTTAATATTTTCACTGTATTAACCAGACATTGCTCTTCCTGCAGCTCAGAGTGAGGAATCACTTTTACTGACAGGCTTCAAAGTGTTCTGGTAGTGTTTTCAGCTGGGTTCTTGAGAGTGGAGAATGATTCCATGGTACTTTGTAAATCAAAGCATACAACAGCTTGTCAATGCAGCTCAAATTTTTTTCTCTGAGTTTTGTTTCTCGCTTCATCACTGCTCACTGAACAGTGAGCAAAAAGCAGCAGCAGTTTTCCTGCAGTGGTTTTCCTGTTGTGCACAGCTTTGCTAGCTTGTGTTCTCATTTGCGTTACCATGTTGGATACAGTCAAAAGGCAGGAAGATACTTAAACACAATGAATGTGTGAATATTTGTCTTTGTAGTTATTTTAAGAATTCACTATATCTGAATGAGGTTTGCTGATTGTTTATTTTTCTTTAACATTTTTCATGTTATCCCCGCTGGTAATTATCTTCTGTCCTTGCAGTTACTGCAGATATGCAAATACAGTGTTTAATATTAAACCAACCTCACAGAAAGTACAGATCTTAAGACCACTGAGAGCAAACATCAGATATTTCTGTACAGATGGGCCTGAGCTCTCAGCATGTTTTGGCAGAGCTGGACTTTTAATATGAATTGCAGGAGTTTTGTTATTTTTCTTCTCTAAAGTTAGAAGCTACTAGTGAAAAGCAATTATTTCTAAATCTGAAACAGACTCAGGATGCAGTAGTATTTGTCTGAAGGCTCTCTAAGGCAAGGCAGGCACAACAAGAGGAGAGGGCAGGTTTTGCTATGCTGAGATGAGAATGGTTCATCCTGGCTCTCCCTTCTTGTGGAGGCTCAGGCAGCAACACGAGCAGTCTGAGTTCAACCCGAGCACACACAGAGTTGTAGAACATCCTGAGCTGGAAGGGACTCACAGGAATTATTGAATCCAAGCCCTGGCCCTACACAGACACCCCAACAATTCCACCCTGGGCATCCCTGAGGGTGTTGTCCAAACACACCTGGAGCATCTGGCAGCCTTGGGGCTGTGCCCATTCCCTGGGGAGCCTGGGCAGTGCCCAGCTCCCTCTGGGGGAAGAACCTTCCCCTGATCTCCAGCCTGACCCTGCCCTGACACAGCTCCAGCCACTCCCTGGGTTGTTCCCTGTCACAGGGATGTCACAGAGAGCAGAGATGGGAGCTGCCTGAGGGGAGGAAGATGCAGGCCTTTGCAGGCAGAGCTCTGCCCTCAGTCTCTCCTCTGCTCCAGCTGAACAAGGCAAGTGCCCTCAGCTGCTCCTTGTGTGGCCCCTCCAGACCCTTCCCTATCTTCATCTCCCTCCTTTGGACACTCTCTAACAGCTTTATATCCTTTTTATGTTGTGGCACCCAAAACTGCCCCCAGCACTGGAGGTGAGGCCACCCCAGCCCAGAGCAGAGTGGTGCAATCCCCTCCCTGGCCTGGCTGGATGTGCTGGGCCTGATCCCCCAGCACAGGGATGTCCCTCCTGGCTCCAGGTCACTGCTGACTCAGATCCAACTGGCCACGGACCAGGATCCCACATCCCTGCTGCTCTCCAGCCTCTCATTCCCCAGTGTCCGTGCGTGCAGGTCAGTGCCCAGTTGTGAACACCTCTGATCACTGGCAGAAGCTTATCATGTTCTCACCAGAAATAAAATGGAGACACTGACAGACTTCATTTTGGTGGAGACACTTATAAAGCTGTGCCTTCTCTCTGTTTGCAAGTTTAGGGTAGGTTGTATCCTAGCCCTGCCTCTGACAGTCTGGATGTGCTTTGGGCCCCTTGGAGTGAGGATTTGCTGCAGTGCTAACTTGCATTTCTGGGACTGATAAGTTTGTTTAGGCAGTGACGTTTGGCATAGCACTCATTCCTGAGAGAGGATTCTTCTCACAAACCCTCTCCAGACCTGACAAATTTCAGCAGTGGTTTTCCCCTGCTGACTTTGAAAGGCTTGATGCTAACTGCTGGAGTTAAGGTGGCTCTCCTTGGAGAAGCAGCAGGAGCTGTGTTACTGCCAGCTCCAGCCCAGCTGATCAGACTGGTAAGATGGGGGTTGTAGGAGGGATTGTACTGACTGCAGTACCTCTTTTCTTCTTTTTAATTCCAGATTGGGTAGATTCCATCCTGTGTGAAGCTCTAGCCTAACAACTTTTCTCTGCTGTGGGCCCAATTTCCATTTCAAGTTGTGCTGTGCTACTTTAAGGGCAGGAAATGATCTTAATTTGATTTGTCACCAAAAATCCCCCTTGCTTTTGTGAGGAAGTTGAGCTAAGTGCCAGATCTGAGCTGGAGCTGAGAGTGAAAGCCACATACTGAGCACTGAAGTTCTGGTACCCAAGGATGGGATGTGACAGACAGGAGAGTTCCAGGCTTCCCTTCCCTGGCCTTGTTCAGGAGCCTGGAAGCTGCAAACTGTGCCTCAATCCTGGTCTTCCATTGATTTTAAGATCCCTGTACTTGCAATAGGTGTTTGTTTGGTTGGATGCTCTGTGGTAGTGCTGCAGGGACTCATTTTGACCACTGGTGGCAAAGAGCTTCACCCTAAAAGGTTTAACCCTTTTAATCTAGGGAAAGCAGGCACTTTGTCCATATAAAGGCTTGTGGGGTGATTTTGCTCACGTTATGTTTCCAGCTGTGGTGAGCTCTGATAATTGCTGACATTTTTGTAATGTGGCTCTGGATTTATTCCGAAACTGCTGTCAGAAGAGGCTGAACTCTGATCCCACTGCACTTATTTTGAAGAGAGCAGCCAAAACAAAGATCTGCATGCTGGAGTTCCTCGGAAAATTACTTTATTTTCCTGCTTTTTTATGCACTAAAGTACAAATGGCCGCAGTTGTTGGTGAAGAAGAAGATGATCTGTGATTAGAGAGAGACCCATACCCTTGTGCAAATGAAAAATGTTGTGTAAATTACAGGTACCATTCGGTGAATCCCTCTTTAAATCTCATTTTCTGGCAAGTGTTCTGTCAATTCTTTATGTTTGTGTGTGGAAAAGCCCCAAAGCCACAATATTTTTATGAAAGGCTGTGCTGAGTACTTATGAGGGTGGTGCAGTTCTTTTCAGCCTATTTAATAATTGCAGTGTTCTTGACTGAATGCTAATACAGAAGCTAAGTGTTTTGGGCAAGAATTCTGTACAACTTCAAATAAAGATAAACATTTCTCTCCTGACCTTTCTCCATTTCATTTATTGCTGAATCAACTGCCAGAGGGCTTGAGGGGGACTGGGGGAAAGCTGGAAACCTGGAGGTCCCTCTGGTGGCTGATTCCTTTAGGGAAAATTTATCTTTTTAAAGGGCACTGTGAATACATTAATCTACACATAAGCACGATGAAAGCTGTATAAAATATTAATCTAAAATAGGTTTCTCTCTTTCCACAAGACAGATTTTGGTGTGTCACTGCTGTGTAACCATAAAATTAAATGCTGCTTTTTTCAGACTGGCTTTTTGCTTAGGAAAGTGTCGTGCAGCAGGAGGCATCTGTGTAATGTAAGGACGTTACTTTGGTATGAGGAACTGGCTTCTCTCGAAATCGATTGAGGTTTTCAAGTGTTAATATTTAAATAAATTGCAAGGGATGGTTACTGGTTTTGAGGAGAAACTGCTCGGAGTATGGCATTCATGGCATTGAGTTGATGTGTGCAAGGGCATCACTGGGGAGGATGAAATCTGGTTTGTTTTCTTAACCAGCTCAATTTTAGATGCTACTTAATAGCTTTCATTATTAGAGCTTATGCCCCATCAGAGTTATTATTTAAGACAGTTTTGCAGTAAAGGTGTAGCAGGCTTCGCAGGTGTGGTTATGAGTGCTCTGAGTAGAAACACTCACTGTAGTCATGTCTCTCACCACACTGTCTTCAACATTCCCCTTTGTAAAGGGAAGGTTTTATTTGACTCATGTGATGCATCATTAAAACAATATCAATATTTGCTCCCTTCTTTTTTCTGCTAAAAACTGAGATTGCACTTTGTTCCAGAAAATAGAGGCCATTGTGCAAATGGCTGAAGGAAAAGAATTATTTTGAGTTGTGCCCTGTCAGGTAGATTTTGCAAAGGCTGTACACAGATTTCCAGAGGTCTGTGTGTGTGTGGACACATAAATCTTTTGTCACATGCTATTATTGACAGTACCACAGCTGTCTTGATAAACAGCAACACAGTGTTTGGCCGGGCTAGAAGGCTGCCAAATCCAGCACTTGGAGCTGTCTGGCACTAAAATAAAAAGCTGTTTGCACAGTTCAGTCCATCTTGTTCATTGGGTCTGAACTAAATTGTCTGCCTTCATTAATGACCCTCTCTTATTGCCTTCGAATTCAGAGATTTGAGGGGTTTTTTTCCCTAAATATTTTATGTCTTCAGTGTCCTTGCAAGTTTAGATCTAGTGCTTAAAGTCTGGCTTATTTTACTTTAAAGCCTCAGACTTAACTTTTCTTAATGCTGCTTCATAGGGAATTTTAGCTGTGAGATGTCAGTGTAAAAAGCTGATTTGTAACAGGTACCTCCCAGTTCTGAGATGTTTTTAATAGGGTAACATATATAATATGAAGAGTAATGAGTGAGATTATCCCCATATTGTTTTATATAATACAAGAAAAAAAAAACTCCAAACAACTGTGCCAAAGGTATACTGATTAGAAAGAGATGTAGGTTTTGAGTGAGATTTCAGTGGAAGTTATCAACTTAACCTCAATTATGCCTTTCCCTGAACCAGGTCTATCCTGATTGTTTTCCCAGTAGTTTCAAAAACACTATTCCCTTTGGCAATCAGGCTCTTCTTGGTCTGGGGAAGGCATTAATTTTCTAGGAGCCTTTTGGGAAACCATCTTGACTATGCTGAATGTTCCAAGAAGAATTCAGGTTTTCTTGAGTTCTCCTGAGGTTTTAATTTCATTCAGTCCTTTTTACACTTAATTCCATTTTAGATGGAGATGTCCTGTGACTTTTAAACCCTTCAGCTGTGTGTATCCATGGTCATTTTTTGTCCTCCTAAATGCTGCTTTCTCACTGTTTGGGTTCTTCTAGACTAGTTTTAGTACAGGCTTTCTCTTGTAAATTAGTGAATTGCAATGAAGCATTGAAGCCCTAAAAGAGCCATTTATTTACTGGGCTGATATTTGACTTGAGGGTCAGTTTTATAGTCTAGGAGTTTTGCTTGAAGTTGTCTTGAGAGGGGATTATTAACCACAGATTTGAAGCTTTAGATTTAAAGTCTAACTTGGTACCTTGCTTTTTGGGGCAGGGAGGATGTGGTGGCATTTCTGGTGTATTAACTGCCTTCTCTTACCCTTTATTGATTCTATTAATGATTCCTTCTCAATCTCTCTTTTACAGATTGAGGAAAGGCCAGAAAAAGACTTTGAGAAGGTAAGAAGGATCTTATCAATTATTCTGACAACAGTGCTTCAAAGTTCATCCTTTTTGGTGCGTAGAGCTTGCCATGAGTGTACAGAAATCTCTAAAATCCATTGTGAGGTAAAAATTTCAATCTCTGGGTTTTTGAAATTGAACTTTTCAGCCCCTGCTTGCTTGATGTTAAGTGGCTGACCTTCAACAGCAGTTGGCTGAAGCTGCTTTAGGCTCAGCCACACGAACACTGTGTGTGTTTATTAGATCTCGGCTATAAGACCTAAGTTATTTATGTAAAAATAAATAAATCTTCCTGATAAAATAGGAGGCTACTACATTGACCCTGAGCACAGCTGAACAGTTCATGTGGCCACTGCTGCAGAGTAAATAAATATCCATGAATGAGAGGAGCTTCCAAAGCTTCCACATAATGTATTATTACCAGTTTTGAAAATGGCAGGCTGATACTAGCCCCTGAAGACGTTCTCCAGTTAAGAGTTAGTAGTTAGAAGCTAAATTATGCAAACTCCTATTGCAGTATTATTTAAATACTTCAGATCTGTCTTTTCTCATTAGTTTCCCCTGTTAAAATTTGATTTTTTACTTCTTAGTTTGATTTTAATCAAAAGTGAATAATTTAGAAGTGCAAGGATTGATGTAATGTGTGTATTTAAAAAAAAAAATATAAGAGGCAAGCTACAGACCCATAATTTATCTGGAAAAGAAAGTTCTGAGCAGTTTATCTGTGTGTGATTGTAGGGAGCACGAACTGTCTCAAGTTTATCAGCAGCTACCTTGGCTTCTCTGGGCGGGACTTCTTCACGGAGAGGCAGTGGGGACACGTCCATCTCAGCTGACACAGAGGCATCCATCAGGGAAATCAAGGTGAGGAATCCTTAGACCCAGAATAAACAATGGAATAGCCTTCAGGCTCCTGTCCCAGGAAGGAGCTGGCAGTTGTGGCCATGAATCGGGTGCTGTGGAGGGGAAGCTTTGCTGGAGATGTGTCTCAGATGGGACTGGTGTAAAAGGCACCTTCCATGCTGAAATAACAGGGAATGCTAGGAGGGTGGAGATAACACACTGCACTCCTAGAGAGCAGAGGAGAGAGCCTGGAACAGAAGGTGATCATCAGTGAAAGGGACAGAGAAGGGCTGGGATTGTGTGAATCTTTGAACCTGCGCCTCATCCTCAACGATGAAGATTCTGTCTTCTCCAGCCAAGAAAAGCAGAATTAGCACGAATTTCTGGCTAAGAAATTGAGTTGTCTGGCAAGGCCTCAGCTTAGGGTCAGAGCCCTTAACCTTTGTTGGGGGGAGCACTTTGAGCATTGCTTGTCCCTCCCAGCTGCGTTCTGCCCATTACTGCCTGTGGCATCACTGACCTTTCTCGCCGTCTCCCTCAGGACATCTATGAGTTAAAGGACCAGATTCAGGATGTAGAAGGCAAATACATGCAGGGGCTGAAAGAACTGAAGGTACTGGTGTGTGAGCATTAACCCTGGCCCCAGTGTGAGCCCCAGAGCTGCCCTTGCATGCTGTTCTCCTGCAGAGGCTGGGAACTGTGCAGAGTGTCTCATGAACTGGCTAACTTTTCTGACTGGGGGAGGTTGTGGTGAGAAATGATTCCAATTGTTCACTGAAAAGCTGCTGGTTGCTACTGCACGTTGTCTTTGCTGGTTTGAGGAAGTCATTGTTTTGCTAACAAATTAAAATTATTTGGGTTTTTTTTAAATACCATTTCCTAATCCAGGAAACCTTCCAGTATTGGGAGATGAACTAGAACTCATCTCCTCCTACAGTACTAAAAACAAATATGAGGAGTTTAGAACCTTGTATGTTTTTATTTTTATGAGGCCATGGTGAGGTGTCATTTTGGTTTCATCTTTAGATGACAGAAGACACCCTTAAACAATTCTTGCAACAAAACTCCATGTATCAAAGCCTGTTATATGAAGGAGGAATGCTGAAGCTCTTAACCGCTTCCATGAAGCCATAAATACATTTTGGTGCAACAACCAACTTGTACCTCCATGTACCACCCACTCCTAAGGGGGCAGTGACATGAGTTGCGGCTTTTTGGAAAAGGCAAATAGATAAATTCAACGTTTGCCAGCATTAATTGCTGATTGTGTCATCAGCTCAGCGCTGACAGATGAAGGTGTTGTCATCTTAAGTGAGTTTTCAATGGAAATGGAGTAGTTAGGCCCTTTTTTGGTAAAATTTTGGGGTGTTTCCTGGTCACTGAGTAGCAGATAGAGCAAAATAATCACACTGCATTAAAAAAATTTCAATCCATGTCCATTAGACTGCCTTTTGGGGTGATTTGAACCTAAGCTGCACTGTTTGATGCTAAGGAGCCAAAACGTGGCATGCTGAAGGAGTGGAGCAGAATTTCCTTAACTTCTTCCTTGCATATACTTCCTTTCCAGCTCCCTTCTGAGCTTCCAAATCCTGGTGGCTTTCCTGTGCTTGGTATTTCTCATCTGGAGCTGGAAAGTGCCCCAAAACACAGTTGAGCATTTGGAACTGGACAACAATGTGTCCTAAAAGACAAATAATCTCATTTCTTAATAGATATGTCAATTAAACTGCTTTAGATTTTGCCACTATCATCCTTAGTTCTGTTAAGAGCTGAAAAAGGAAGTATATGAAACTCACCCATACTTCAGTTGAAATAATTAAAATTACACAAGTTCCAAGAGAAATTGTTTGATCTGTAAACTAAAATGTTGACGTGTGTGTCCTCCTTGTTTGCACATTTACACTGCTTTGTTTATATAACTCTTATTTCTTTATTAAAATCAAGTAGTACAAAGTTTGTCTGCATAAATGAAAAATTACGCTAATCTTTATTTTACCATCATTTGTTGTTATAAATATCTCAGTATCTCATATTCAGGTCAAGCTGACAGAAGGGGTTTTCACGATACTGGGAACTGTTTCTTAGAGAGTAAATTTGTGAAGAAGGGATGTGGTATGGGAAATCACACATCAGGTCACAAAAGCTGCAGCTTTCTCTTTCATAGTGAATTCTAATTCCTGAGTCAATATTTAAGGGTTCCCACACTGCAGGGATCTCAGAAATCAGTGTGAAGTTGCTGTCAAACTGCCTTAATTTCAGGCCTCAGGTCATCCAAAATGATCTTAAATCAAGGCCAGTTTACCTTTAAAAAAAAAAATCCCAGCTTGTCATCTTCAGCAGCTGCTTTGAGCTGCCAATGTGCAGGGGCAGGGGGAGGAGGGAGAAGGAAGAAAACTGGGAAGGCAGAAGCTGAAGCAGCAGAGCACAGGAAGCATTTTATCCGTGCTGAGGTAAGGCTGCTTGCTTGGAAGCACAAGCCTGGTGGGGACATGGGAGGTTTTCCTCACTTGGGACAGCTCAGGATTCATGCTGCTTTCCACAGGCAACCTGAGTGAGCTTGTGGTTTGGTGCTTGATTTTCTCACTGAAGGTCTTGGTTGGCGAAGTGTCCTCTTTTATTTCTGACTCTGACCGGGGTTGCTTATTCTCTGCAGGACTCTCTAGCTGAAGTTGAGGAGAAATACAAGAAGGCTATGGTGTCAAATGCTCAGCTGGACAATGAGAAAACCAATTTCATGTACCAAGTGGACACCCTGAAGGATGCGCTATTGGAGTTAGAGGAGCAGCTGGCAGAATCCAGGAGGCAATATGAGGAGAAAAGTAAAGTATGTAAATAGCTCTGGCATGGGAAATAACAGGGGGAGATTTGGAGGGGGGTAGAGATCTTTGGGAGGAGGCAACTGAATTATTACTCAAGATTTTGAACAAGTTGCTGGTTTGATTAGTATTAAGTGAAATACCAATTTGTTGTGTGCTTGTGATCATACAAATGAGAATTTTCCCTAAGCCATTTCTGAAGAAGGAGAGAAATGTTCTAGCTGGTAAAGGCTACATTGATATTATCACATCTTATCACACCTCCTTTTACACTCCATCTCTAAAGTAAATTCATTGGGTTTGTCCATAGGGACTCCTGGAGCAGTTTTACCCACAAAGGTGTCTCCAGGCAGCCTGTGGGAGAGTTGTGCAGTTCAGACAGTTCAGGCAGCTCCATGGTTAAGTGTTGAGTTGAATTTTACATTAATTTAGCAGCTGACAGGGATTTGGTGTTAAACAGTAAAACCGGGGCTTATGTTTTCAGAGCTGCCTTCTTGTAGCTTGGGGCATTTGACTACACCCCACTTCAAAACACAGTTCCTGAAAGATACAGTGTGGTTTTTTTCTTTTTATTTAAAAGTCCAGCTACCTTTCAGTGCATGACCATGTGGGAAGAGTGGGTTAAATTCCCCTTCCACTCATTTGTGCAGTCTGAAGGACTGGAGTGTAAAAGCCCTTCAGCCTGCTGCTCAGCCTATGAAATGGGCCAAATCATGCCTGTCACTTCCGTATTTGGTGCAATAATAGCATCTTGGAAGAAGGACAAACTCAATAAAAATTGCACTCTTGTGGGATTGTGATTAGAGGGATATTCAAGAATTACATTGCAGTAAGCATTTTCTTTGTGTTTGAGCTTATTTTCCTCTTTTTGATGGGATGCTATTTTTGATTAATAATAATCTTGTGAATATTTCATTATTCATAGGAATTTGAGAGGGAGAAGCATGCTCATAGCATATTGCAGTTTCAGTTCATGGAAATCAAAGAGGCTTTGAAGCAGAGAGAAGAAATGCTTGCAGTAAGTAACTTTTTTTTTTTTTTAATGGCTTGTTTGATTGGTACATTCCCAAGTAGCAGTAGAATGGAGAATGCGAGGCATGGAGAATTTAATTCCCTGTTCGAGCTTCTCACCAGAAGAAATGTTAGTGTTTCTTGGCCAAACAGGTTCAGAGCTGACTAATGCAAATAGTATTTCCCTAAGTATTATCTTATTCTTCCTAAGGATTGCATTTTGGACAGCTGTTTGCAGAGGAAAATAACAGAACTGTGCAATTTGTTTTAAGTCATGTTGTGGGTAATAAGATTGTCTTCAGGAGCACAGGTACAGCTGGGATGTCAGAAACTGTGCATTGTAGACACTCGTTTACTTTAGCACCTGACTTTTTTTTCATTCTTTGGCATCACTGCAACCTTGGCCTTCCTTGTTAACCTGTTACCTGCTTTCTGTCTTCTTGTTTTGCTCCTGCCCCTCAGGAAATCCAACAGCTGCAACAGAAACAGCAGAGCTATGTCAGGGAAATTTCTGATCTTCAGGAGACAATAGAGTGGAAAGACAAAAAAATAGGGGTAGGACTTGTCAACTCCTGCCACGTGTTCAAAGTGACACTGTCATTGTCCATCTGATCCTGCTTTTGTAAAACCCCATGGATAAAACCCTCCCTCGTGCCTCTGCTTGGTGTGGCTGTCCTGTGTTGTTGCCAGTGAAGTAGCAAATAGCAAGTGTTGTCTTTGGGCAGTACCTTAAAATCCAAGGAAAACCTAACAGCTGGTCTGCTTTCAAACCAAGGGTAATTGATTTGCTGTGCTGCACCATTTGCATTTGCCATGTGAGGAAAGGAAGTGCTATTTATAAGGCAATTCCATCAGCACTGAGTTTTTGCTTATTCAGATTTAATCTGTGGACTGAGCAGAAACTGGAGTGGGATAAAGAGGTAATGGAGCTATTTATAGGCTGTTGGGATGAAAGCCTCCCTTGGTTCTCATCCCTTTCCACCACCTCTTATCAAAGCCACATGGAAACCCACTCTGCTTTTCTTTTCCAGCTGAACACTGAAAGGCTTCCTGAACAGAGCAGGAGAAAGAGTTCTGGCAGCTTGCCCATGTTTGTGATGTCCAATAATTTGTAGCAGCTTGAAACTGAAAATTGTCTAATTTTTTTGAATTGTTCTATTTGTACTTACATAGAAATACTGGGAGGGGGGAGTTCAGTAGCAAAATATGCATTTGCACATGGTGCATCCCAGACTAAGGATGACTTGATGGCAGCTTTCAAATTAATTAAAATGTAAAATAAAAAGTCTCCTGAAATCCAGCGGGCCTGCTTCCATGCCCTTCCATTAACATGTGGGAATGGCACAATGTCTTCCTTCAGTGTGCATGCTAAAGCAATATGGGTATGGATTAGCTTGTCTAGCAGGTAAGAATAAGAAGTGGTCCCTCATTTGAAGGACCCCTAATAAAGAATTGGAAATTCCTTTGGCAGGAATTCTTGGTTATTGAAGAAGCTGTGCCTTTCTTGGATTTGAAATTTCTCTCTCCGTATGCAAACTCAGTCCTTTAATCTGTAAACTCGACCTTTTTCATCTGTGCCTCTTCCATCCCCTGAATATCTTAAATCTGCTCATTCTTGTCTACATTTGCTTTTCACTGCCTTTACTTGTTTCCCTTCCTTTCTTCACATCTCCTCGCCCTCTGTCTGTGTTGGGAACTCAGGCACTAGAGAGGCAGAAAGATTTCTTTGATTCCATAAGGAGTGAGCGGGATGACCTTAGAGACGAAGTGGTTGTGCTGAAGGAGCAACTGAAGGTATGCAAGAGGAATAAAAGACATTTATTTCTATTCATCTGCTGACCCTTTCCCCCTGTACAACTGGGCAGAAAAATTAAGTCTGGCTCAGTAGCAGTAACTCAATTTTCATGTTGCCTATAAATTGCCATTTCAGGGATTTTCTGTAGAAAGTCCTTTCCCCTACTATTGATTGTGAGTTCTTAGTGTGGACTAGAGTATAAAGAAATTGTTTTTGTAGGAGACACTTCTCTGAGGAACATCTTATGCAGCAGATTTATGTTAAAAAAAAAAAAAAGGGCTAGCATCACATGCTTTCTGTCAGAATGGCTGAACTGAGAACTGCAATATCTGTTCTCCTTCCTGACTCCCAGCCATATTTAATGGAATGATTGAAACAATTGTTTATTCAGAGCATCTCGGACAAGAGCACTTGACAATCCTTCCCTTTCCGAGCAGCAGGCTCTAGAGCATTGCTTTTGCTTCCCACAGAAACATGGAATAATCCCAGACTCTGATATAGCCACCAATGGGGAGACATCAGACATTCTGGACAACGAAGGACACTTGGATTCTTCCCGAACTGTTCCAGGCACCACTCAGGCATTAAGGACAGGAGGGGAGGGGATGCTAGGTAAGTGCTGTGTGTCCTCTCAGCCCCTCCTGCCTGTCTGTCCTTCATTCATCCACCTTTGCTTGGATCAGGCAGTTGTTGGTGGGACAATTAACACCACGCAGCATGCTCCTTGTCCAGTCACTCCCTGTGCATTGCCCTGCTTCCTGTTGATTAGCACTCCCAGTGTGTGTGCAGGGCAAGCTTCACTTCCCCTGCAAGGTGACAAAGGATGGGAATACAAACAGCACATTGCAGATAAGTAGCAGTCATTCACATTAAACCCTGAATTGGAGAATTGTCCCAGGATAATCCTACTGCTGCACAGTATTTTTCAGCATGTACCTTAAATAATCAGGAAAAACAAAAGGCATTTTCATTTTCTATAAAGTGTTTGTGTGGTGGTTCATTGATATCCCTGAGGACTGTGTCTGCCTGAACAACAGTGCTGGGCTCTGCCAAAGCACACCAAAGGATAAACTCTTTGTTCCTGTGCTATTGAACACTTAAAATTAACACTTCTGTGTTTTTACTTGTTACATTGACACTCAAATTCAAAGGATATAACAGACATGGACAGCGTTAGGAAGGAGAAATCTGGTTGGCAAAACCTCTTTATGTTTTTATGTGGTGAATGGCCATTAGAGGACTAGTGTAAGGAAAGAAGATAATATTTTTGGTTTGTTGGATTTTTTTTGTTCTTAATGAACATACTAATAAATAGCTGCAAGCAGCCAGTTGTTGCAAGTGCAGGTTCTCTTGCTTTGAGCTTTTGGCTGCTTTTTCCTCGCTCAGTTTCTGTGTGAAAACATTGTGGAACACCAAAAACCAAGGTAAGGGTGTATTTTTAAATGTGACATGTTTTCTACATCTCCTAATCCTGGTTTTCTTTTTCAGAATAGGTACAGCGTAGACCCAAAAACTAACAACAAACACTATTGTTTTAATATCTGTTGCTTTTAAATACAAATTGAAGGAAAACTGTTACAACAAAAATAACTTTCAAAAAGCCACAGAAGTCCCCACCCCTTTGGGTGGCTGAAATAAGGGGCACAGGTTACCTGAGCTTTGATCTGTGTTGGGAGGTCTCAGCAGCCAAACCATTTGCTTGCCAATCAGATTTTACGTTCAGTGTCTGTCATGTGCACTGATGATGCCTGTCTGAGATTTTAAAAGCAAAATATTACTGAATAATCCTTCATGATTCCATTGTAACAGCATCAGACTCCTGCATGGATAGAGGGGCGTCAGGGTTAAGGTTGTAGAGAAAATTGCTGAGGAGAAACAGCCCTTAGAGGTCCATCTGCAAGTATTGCTGTTAAATTGCCCTGCTTCAACCAGCTGTTCTCCTCTACGAAAGCTGTCATTCTCACAGCCAAGAGCATAAATCTCCTCCTTTACAAAAACACGAGCCAGCACCAGAGACTTCTTGCTTTGAGAGGGTGGTGGTGAGTTTCGCTGATCAAATCCCCTGGATCCTTACTAATTCAATCGCTGCTTTGCCTCACAAAATTGGCAAAAGCTGATCTTTTATTAACCTGTTCTTCTCATTCTGTCTTTTGGGTTTTAAGTGGGGAGGTAAGTGCTGTGGTGTGGCCCCCTCAACTTTCTCAATGGTCTTTTAGGCAGAGCCAATGAAGTGGAGATGAAAAATGAGATTTTGGAGGATGTGGGGAAAAGAGAAATCTTGCAGAATACTGAGCATGAGGAGCACAAAGAGGAGTCTGAGGAGGAGGAGGAGGAAGTACAGACATTGCATGCTGCTGAAAATGCAAAGGCAGAACAAATGGTTGAAGAACGGGACGCCCTGCCAACAATGATGATACCAGAGAGTAGGCTTGCAGAGCAAGCCCAAAGCCTCACAGAACCTGTGTCAGGGAGCACTTCTTCCAACAGTGACAGTGACACAGAGGGCTTGAGAAAGGTCACAGAGTCCAGGGGCACTGCAGTCCAGCAGCCTGAGAGTACAGAGGCTGAACACCATGACCTGAGTGTGAGGACAAATGAGAACTTGGAGCTGGGCTCTCTGCAAGGCCACCAGATCTTTGAGGCTCCTCAGGAAATGTTTTGTGAGTCAGGTACAGAGCAGGAACTTGGAGAAGCTGCCCCCAACCAGGAAGAACAAGAGGATCTTAAAACCAGCCCTGCCCTGAGTGATAATGAAATGGATGAAGGATCTGACAGTACAAGTGAGAGCAGTGAGTTGGTTTCTAACCAGGCAGGGCTACCCCAGGCAGCAGTGGCAGGCTTGCTTAGGGAGGAGGGAAATGTGGAGAGTTCCCCTCCAGAGGAATCCCAGCACTCTGAAGGAAGTGCTGAAAACAGGGTTGCAAATGTCTTGGAGGAAAAGTTTGTTGACTGCACTGATGGAAGAAGTGATGAAACAGCAGGTGACAGGGCTGAAGAAGAGGATGAGGTTGGAAACACAGTTCAGAGTCAGCCTAGGAAAACTGAGTCTGTGGGTTTGGAGGGGACAGAGCCATGTGAAAGGGATGTCCCAGCAGAGGCACTTGGAAAGGAAGGTGGGGAACATCAGGCATCCATCCAACCAGCTTCCTCAGTGGACAGTCCTTCAGCATCCCCAAAGGAACCAAGTACAGAAGGTAAAACTGAAGATGAAACAGCTACAGCTGAGGAGGATGGACAGAAGGAAAAATTGATGGAAGAGCTGGGGAAGCGCTCAGGTTCTGCTGAAACAGGCGAGCAAGGTGTGGCAGCAGTGGAGGCAGGAGGCTGCATTCCCCAGGGAAAGGGAAGTGAGCTGCAGCAGGAGCAGCCAGGAACAGAGGTTGTGAGAGAGGTGATGACCACTCAGGAAACCCATTTAGACCTGAGTCTTTTAGATGATGAAATTAAGGAGTCAGAATTGGAAACAGAGGATGAGGCTGGGGAAGGACAGGAAAGTAGGACAGAATGGGTAGAGGATTTGAATCCAAAGGTAGAGTTTCAAACAAGTCAGTGCAGTGAAGAAACAGCAGGTGGTGCAGAAGGAGTGAAAAACAGTCCATTAGAGGGTGAAGTGCAGAAGGTGGTTAAAGAAGTAGAAGGTGAATCTAAAGAGGAGTCAGGTGTAGGTGTTACTGTCACTACTGAAAACAAAGCCAGTAAAGAAACACTGGAAAAAAATGAGCAAGAGGTAGAGCTTGCAGACCACCCTGGTGGGGAATTTGCTCCTGAGGAAGGTGCAAATAATGCCCTGGCACAGAAGTCTATGCAGAATGACAACATTAGTGAGCAAGAAAAACTGGAGGAAGATGTAAATAATGCCCTGGCACAGGAACCTGTGCAGGATGAAAACATTAGTGTACAAGTTAAATTGGAGGAAAGTGTAAATAATTCCCTGGCACAGAAACCTGTGCAGGATGACATTAGTGAACAAGTGAAATTGGAGGACCAAGCAGAGGAAAGCCTGGAAGATGATGGTGATGCATTTGATTTTGATGAAGAGTCAAATCGAATACTAGAATCTGATGAAAAACGTGATGGAGATGAAGCTGATACACAGGATGAAGATGGTGCTGTTGGAAATACTGCCCACATGGACAAAGCTGGAGAGGGAATACACAAAATGGAAACCAAAGATGCCTTGACCAAAGGTGAAGTCCTGCAGCATAAAAAAGATGAGCCTGAAGAAACAGGGCACTTGCAAGGGGAAGCATCAGGGAAAACTGATGAGGAGGCTCATGTGGAAGAAGATGAAATCAAAGTATCAGATTCTAGTAAAGTGGGAAAATTACAGGATCAAGATGTTTTGGAACAGGATTTGGAAAGTGCTTTCATTAAGAGGGCTGAAAGCAGGGAGGATTTGCAGGCTGGTAGAAGGAGTAAGGGTAGATCCAGAGATGACTGTACAATCTCCTGAGTTCAGAATCTCAAACCTGTATGAGTACCATGCCCTGTGACCAGTCCCAGGACACAAACATGCACTTTGCACAAGATATCAGACCTTGGAATACCCTTAGAGCTTTGTTTTTGTAGGCAACTCAGCATAAAGCATAGATATGGTAATGATGCAAGTATTAAGTTATTCTTAATACTTAAGTGTGCTGTTGTACCCAGCCACAAGAAATCGTGAGCGTGTCTCCGGTTGAAAGTTTATCACCTAATAAGCAACCTTCACAACTTGACTATTCAAACTATTATGCAATTGAAGTACCTCTAGAGGGGATAGCTGCTTCTGAAGAATTTCTATAGGATTTTTTTTTTTATTCTAGCCTAGTTGATCAATATCTTGAATGTACATTGGGCCTTTGTGAATTTATGCACATTATGCTTACTTGTACTTCGATCTTCAGCAAGTACATTAACTCCTCATGAAGGAACTCAGCAGATCAGCCACACTGATGGTGAAACCTCTTTCAGAATGATTAAAGCCTATGAACCAATCTCTTTTTTTTTTTTTTTTTAAATATGAAGAAAAAAGATCTTTTCATTCCACTTTGTATGTATTTCTTATATGGTCATATTCCAAAATACAGTTAGATCACTGTGAATCTACTTAGTCTGAGCACTTTGGAAGAGCAATACAAAGTTTGGAGAAAGTGCGACATACAGGTCTTAGTTTGCTGAAAGGAATAAATATATACATGTTTACTTCATCTAGGCACTTTGCACCACAATAGGCCTTTTACACCATGTCTCACATGGGTTTTTTATTTTTTCCAGAGAAAGTGTCAATACACACTGTAATGTGTGCTTAGGTTTGCTATCAAGTACTGTCTAGATATGAATATATAAAGTATCTATTTTTCCAAGAAAATTTTTGTTTAAAATTGCTTGCTGCATTATTTTTTTTTTTTTTTTTTTTTGCAAACTCTGATTCTGAAAGAATATTTTTATCTCTGAAACAAATCTTATCTCTTCCCTTCTGGAAAGAAGATAACTTTGCATGTCTTAACTCTTGCTGGATATCAGACCAAAGAGGACTGCTGTTTTGTGTACTTAGCCCCACTGTGTCTTTTGGAAAAGCTTGGATTGCTTTGAATTGCTGGCATAAATTAGGCTCTTGGATTCCCTTGCTGTATTTCCTCTTGCATCTCTGCTAGTGCTTGGGAAGAGAGCATGTTTTGCATATATAAATATTCATTTAAAGTGTTAAGCAGTGAATGGCCCAGGGGAATGCAGATGGAGGGGGGTGTGGGCTATGGAAGGCTGTGTTTGTGTTGATGTTACAGAGTTGTCATAGCGCAGACAGACTGCAAAATTTTGAAGATGTATTATCAAAATGTACCGCTGTATATAATTTAAATAAACATATTTTATACTTTAAAATACCTGTCCAGAGCACTGTTTCTAAACCTGCACAAGGAGTTATTTAAACCTGTATCGTTTCAACACCATCTTTCTGCAGCTTTTGTTCAATTTATTGCCTTGTGCTACGTAGCTACAAGAGCCATCTCCCTAGGACTGGGCAGCCTCGGGGTTTGAGCACCTTGAATATGTGATGGCAACTTAACTGTAGAGCTCTGTAACAGGTCTGTAACCCTGTAACTCCTTTCATGTGGCTTCTCTCCGACTTACAGCAGATCCACCATGGTTTCTGTAAGTATTGGCAGTTGTTCCTAAGGGTTTACAATTGATGCCAATCCAAAAAGTCATAGATCTTATAAGCATTTCTTACTAGCATGTAGCAGTGTTTATTTAAAGATTTGGCTCTGCTATACTCTCAACAGTAATATATGGTTTAATGTTGGAAGTGGGTTTTAGTTGTTAAATGGACTTAAACAGATCATTAAATGTTCTTACCAGGCTTCACCTGTACTATGGATGGATCTATCAGAGTTAAATTAGGCAACATGCCATTATATCCTGTATTTCTTATGAGTTCACTTCTGATTTTAACTAGATTTTCCACTTCAGAAAACACAACATCTTTAAGAGAATTCCTTTCTAAAGCCAAGTCCTAGGAGCAGAAACACCTCCAATCTTACCTTTCCATGTACCAGCTTTGATCCCACTCCCAGTGTAACTGAGAGCAGGAACATGGAGAGGCAGTGCAGAGTAGCTGGTGTGCCAGAAATCCATCCTGGAATGTTGCAAATGAGTTTGTAACCCAAGGATGAAACTTTTGTCTTCCAGAATAACCCCAAATGCTCACAGGGTTTTCTGGTCATCACCCAGTGGCACATAATGCTGTAGCTCAGGTTTGTGCATATCAGAGCTAGCCTGAAATGCTTTCAAAAGCAGTATCTCAAGAAACTTACTTGATAGAAAAGGGGAATATGTAGTGAAAAGATCTTCATCAGTATCTTCTTTACTATAAGGAAGAACAGTCCTCCTGTGCCCCTGAAAATCAGTACTGCAAGCTGGTGTCTTCCAAATCCTGTGCTGTTCTTGGCAGTGCCCCTCTTCTGAGAAATACAGGAAAGGATTTTCTCACCATCCAAAATAAATGGACAGATCTGGAGAAGTATTGCCCAACCTGCTTCTGACAGCTGGCTGTTCTGAATAGCTGCTTGGGGCTGGGATTTCGTGGGATGTCTTTCCATCCTCCAAGAGCAGTTGACCCCTTTTATTTACATCAGGATTAGTTATCTCCTGGGCCACACATCGTGTAAATCATGCAGGTAAAACCAGCTGCTTCCCATCCCATGCTCCCCTCCAAGTGGAAAGAGACATGGAGGATCTGTGGCTGATTTGGGAATGTTTGGTGCCACTGGAGCGGCACCTGAGTAAGCAATGCCTCGAGTCACCTGCAATGCCAAGGCAATGAGATCAGATCAGTCACTGCACTAAGGAACTGTGGCAGAAGACCCTGGTCAGCACCACACTCACCCCTCTGTGTCCTGCTCCTTCACAGGCCCCATCTCCTCCTCTGTTAAACTCTGTGGTGTGTGAAGGCCAGGAACTGGTGCAGTGAGTACCCTGGGAATCACCTTTCCAGAGTTAAGTGAGGTGAATGTCACACTCCAGTTATTTGCTGTAGTATCTTTGGATGTGGAATAAGGATAATGACTGTTACAGATGAGAATTTTAATTAGCTGCTTCCTGTCCTGATTCAATACTGTTCTTTCCTGCTCACCTGTTCTCAAGGCCCTCAGATCTGGTGGAAAAATATCTCCTAAATGCAAAATTAAGGTGACCCTGCAGAGTAAGTTTTCTATGTTAATGTGGGGGTTTAAGATAAGTGAAACCCAAGAGATCCTCATCTCCACAGGCAGAAAACTTTTCTATGTGAATGGCAATTTTAGCAAACTGATTTTTTCCTTGATCTCGTAAACCCTGTCCTAGTGGGGTGCACAGGTGTCTGTAATGAGGGCAGAGAGAAGTGAGGGTGAGATCAAACTTGAAGGTTCACCCCAAAATGCATCCTTTTTGCAGGAAAAGGGCTTTGGGGAAGCCAGTGTGCTTCCTCACTGGAAACTGGAAGAGGTGTCCTTTCTTCAGGCAGGCAAGTTTCACCCCACAGCAGTGGTTGTGCTAATGAAAGTCACAACTAAATTATTTTCAGGATCAAAGTGCGTTACTTGGCCCTTTTGGAGTCAGTAAGTTTGGGCTAATTTTGTAGTGGCCTAAAGGTTTCCTGCTGCACCAGCCCTCATTCTCTTTCCAATCCTTGGAACTCCATTTCTCAATCTTTGCTTGGCCTGTAAATCCCAACACAATCTCTTAAGTCCAAGTATATCTCCAACCTGCTTGTTGTTCTTGCTTTCTTCACTGGCCTTTGTTTTTCTTCCATATCTTTTCATCTTTTGCAGAATTTCTGTCTTAAGTTTTCTTTTCTTCCCATATAGATCTGTGAAATTGTTTTATTATTTTGAAGGGATTTATATTGGGAAGTTTTGGTTGTGTGTAGTATTTACCAAAAAAGTGGGTTTGGGTCTTCTTTGTTTTTTCATATCAATGCTCAGGTGTAACAATGTTGGGTGTGTTACAAATGGATGAAAAATAAAAAAAAAAATAACTTCAGGAGGTTCAAAATTAATCCATAGATCTGCTGAACTGGGATGTCACGCTAAGATCTGTGTTTGGGTATTGCATCAGGAGCCAAGGTAAAGGTTTTATTCCATGCTCTGGAATGGGACTGTATGGGGGGGTGTATTTCCAGGAGGGGAATGACATACCATATTAATGGACTCTACATGTCTGCTGTACAGAGGGACTTCTGTTGGGAAACCCGTTTCCACCATGATTTGATTCAATACTTGGTTCCCTTTAAGTGCATGTGCTAACAAGAAAAAAGGGAGAACCACAAGACTTTGGCCTGTTCAGGAGTTGTCAACAAAGAAGAAATGGTATTTTTAAAGCTCTTCAAAAATATTTGAGTCTGTCGATCAACAGAATTTATGTGGTAAAAAAGCCCACCAGGCTCCTACGTGTAATTTACCTTGCTTTCCTAAAGTTTACAAAAAGATCTTTTTCTTGAGTGACCTTTGGATTTTAACCATTTGATCAGCAGGCCTGACCTCACCTGTGGAGTTGAGCTCTGAACAGCCTGGGCTCTGCACTGCTGGTAAGGGAGGCCAGCTGGACAAACCTGCAGTGAGACCCAGCTGAGGTCAACAGATCTCTCCTAATGAATGTATTTGAATGTGATGTTGCAGTGTACTCCTGCCTGAGGTGTACCTGAACAAACTGAGCTTGTCAATTAATGAGGTCATTTGGGTGGTATGAAAATGTGCTTTCACATATTGCAGCCCTTCATGGGGAATAAAAAAAAGGAAGTGATTTGATTGCTTACTTTGTAGTTCTTTTTTCCAGCTGCCTCATTCTGTAGAGTGCACTTTATTAATGAAGGCTGCACATAACCATGTGCTGATCAGATTGTCCATTGCCTCTTGGTGTTTGACCTGGAGAATTGACTCTAAAGAGAAAATAAAGAGTTTTACCAGACCGCTGCGTTCGAAACACAAATAATTTGGCAAATGTTTTTCTGGTCATAATGTTGGAGCTAAAATATCACTGCCATGTAAAAGAAGGGAAGAGTTAAAGTGCTGAGAATGTGCTTAGCTGTGATTATAGGTGTTTACAGTATTGTCATTGTGATGAACTGTCAAGATTTGTGAGATTTTGTGTTGCAGTTGTGCTTGACCCTAGAGTTCTTGCATGCTAACCTAACGTAGAAGATTAGCCTCTTTGCATGCAGCTGGCTGCTGCTACTGCTGGGACAAGCATGTTCTGTGAGAATGCCATAACTGCCCTGGCTGCAGCCCCCTCCCAGCCCCGCCTGGGCCTCGTGTCCTGTGGTACGTGCCCTAACTCCCCCCTTCAGTAGTCACTAACCTGAGCGGGTCAGTCTCGTGCCGCAGATGCGCTCCCCCGTGCGCCGCTCGATCGGTCAGCGCTGAACTCTGCCTTTTCTCTTCCAGACAGGCTGAAAAAGCTCATCGATGAACGGGAGTCCTTGCTAGACCAGGTAATGGCAGGGCAAGTGAAGAACAGCAAATTATTAAGGAAGTGAAAACAGGAAGTGATTAAGGAAATGAAAGCACCAAACACAAGGTGTTGAGCAGCAGTGCTGTGGTCTGGTTGCTCTTGCTGAGGACTTGCTGCCTTGCTGGCCACTCTGTTCTTCCTCCTGTGTGTTAACTCAGGATACATGGAAGATAGGACCCAGTGTGCCTCTTATTTCTGAATAATAATCCTTCAGATCGGCCAAGCCCAAGGGAGAAACAGGCGTGGCTCAAAAATTGTAGAAGCAAATTTTCTTTCCGATAGTAAGCCCTCTCCTCTGCTGGGTCTGTGGGTAAATGGCCACTGGGAAAGGTTTGTTGGAAGAAGTGCAGGTGGGTAAAGAGCAATTAAAGGAAATATTGCTGGTACCCTGGTATTCCATAGTGGCTGTAAAGCTTAATCAAAAAACTTCAGCTGATCTGTTGCCCTGCAGGACACTCTGTGCTTTCATTTATGCTCAATGACCTTGGCCTTGAGACTCGCATGCAACCAAACACAGATTTGGGAGTTTTTAAGAATGTTTTACATGAATGTGCCTGGAGATGATTTATGGCTTTTCTAATAAACCAGTCATCTTTCACTCATTGTTTTGGTCCTGAACTTGTACATAAGCACTGATGTGTAAAATACCATGAGTCATTTGCCAAAAGAATTTCTAAGATGTTGTTTCATAACAAAAATCTTTTGTAATTTATGTTTAAAAAATACATAATTTGTTTTATGATACTGGAGTGAATTCGAGCCACAATTTCCTTTAGTGGTTTTAATAACTATTTTCTGTCTTTCAGATTAAAAAATTAAAGGGACAACTGGAAGAAAAGCAAAGGAATAGCAAGATGGAAAATACACAGTCTGAAGATGAAGTTCTGGAAAATGGGACAGATATGCACATGATTGACCTCCAAAGTGAGCTGTATTTTGATTTTAAGAGAATTTTGTGCCCTGCATGTGAGTGAGAAAATGTATCAGTACAATAATAAGCACATGGCTCTGAGTAAGAATGAGCCTTCAGTTCCAAGGGAGCTTTGGCCTGGGAGCAGCCATGCACCTCTAGAGAGATGAGGGAATTAGGAGCCTTTGTTTAAGACTGGGGTTGGAAATCTCTATTACTGCTCCTCAGCAGAGCTGGGGTGAGTTAAGATTAATTCTGCCTTCAGAGTGCTTGGCAGGGAATCAGGACTGGGAATGATGCTTCTCTGCTGGGCACTTACTGAGAGAACTACTCTGCTGCTGCCCCACGTAGATCCCTGATGCATGGAAATTTGATGACAGACTTGTTAGAAACTGTTCACACTTGTTCTGACATCTCTGATAAATCTGCGATTCTTTTAGGAGATGCCAACAGACAGATCAGTGATCTCAAATTTAAACTAGCAAAGTCTGAGCAAGAGATAACAGCATTGGAGCAGAATGTAAGTTTTTGGCTTGTTCTGTTTGTTCAGGCATGGTGAGAATACAAAGAGAAAGTGTGTTTTGATAAATGATGAATGAAATCATGTTTACTGTGATTTTCCCTTAAAATAAGAAACGGGAATGTTGGATGAGGAGGGCTGCTATGACATTTATGTATGGGGAAGAAGGAATACATTACTCCTATGTACTGAAGGAAGAATGGTCAAAGACAAAAGTACCTGATGAACTCTGCTGAACACTTCCTTATGCCTAGGTGTCAACAGGTTTTAAATGGCTCCCAGCATGTGATGTGGTCGAGATGGGTTTTGTACACAGCTGTTCCATTTTGATTGTTTGCTCTTGTCTGGGGTACATCAGCAATGCTCTTGCTAAGAGAAATTTAGTCAGTGGACTGTATTTTTTGTTGCTGGAAGCATATTAAATATGGATGTGTATAAAAGGTGGGGAGTAAGTCACTGTTGCCAGGCTTCCTTGGTGTTGTTTTTTATCCCTGAAAACATGCTTTTATTTTATCAAAGAGGAGTTAGCATCTCTCTGGTTACTCCTTGAGCACTAGTGGAAGAGTAAAGGTTCAGAGTAACTTCTTGGTACAGCTTCTAATTCCCAACCCTTGCCTTCACCTCAGGTAATACGACTGGAAGGCCAGGTAGCCCGATACAAAACTGCTGCTGAAAATGCTGAGCGAGTAGAAGATGAACTGAAGGCCGAGAAACGCAAACTGCAGAGAGAGGTAACTCCACCTGTAAGCTGTCCCAGGTCAGCCTGCTCCATCTGGGGGAAACCTGCCTCCCTGGGGTGTTTTAGGGCAGGAACCACCCTTCTTGGCACAGCAAGGGATAAGCATCTAATTTCTTTTTTGCTTTAGTTACTCCTTCTAAATGTGCAACCAAATTTTCAGCACTCAGACTGGAGTAACAGTTACGGCTGTGAGCTCCCACTGCCTTTTCATCGTTCCTTCTTAACCTGACTTGCTAAAGGGATGTGAGTTTTTGTGAGCCTGTGTTCCTTGCTCTGCCAATCTCTTCAGGCCTGTTTGGGGTAGTGTGGCTGTCCACAGACTCTGACTGTGCCTCTATCTCTTTAGAGCCTGAATACCTTTATCAGCTTCTCTCTCACTGCCTCCTGAGGTGCTTCTTTGATTTTTTTTTTTTTTCAGTATGGCTCCTTGCTTATTCTAAATAGTCCTTCTGCTTTTCTGCCTATAAATATTATTCTGTGCAGTCCACCTCTCTCTCCCGACCCTGATCCTGTGCTGGGTTTTACAGGAAACTGAGGCTCTGAGTCACACCTGTGGGTAGAGTTCTAGGAACCAGAAACAGAAAAGCTGAGCAGTGAGACAGGTGTACATCACCCACAGCCTCGTGCCTCTGGACTGAGGGAAATTCTGTGATTCACAGGGAATCTCCTGTTCCACAGGAGTAACCTTCTGCCCTTGCTGACTGCCTCAAGACACACGGTTCTATCAGGCCAAATCCAGACTTGGGAGACTGCATTTCTTCTTAACTTGGCCTTCTTTGTTCAGCATTCTGTAAATACCCAGGGTTCTTGGCAGTGTGCTGAAACACCTGTGTGTGTGGCCTGCAAAGCAGTTTAACTCTGCTAAAGGAATTTTCAGCTGCCTTATATTCTAAGTCAATATGGTCAGTTAGTGTTGGTAACCACAAACCTTGCTTTGCCTTTGGAAAGGGGTAACTCGGTGAAAGTGACGGTGTTTTTTCTGCTTCCTCCCTTCCTTCAGCTTCGTTCGGCACTGGATAAAACCGAGGAGCTGGAGGTCAGCAACGGCCACCTGGTGAAGCGGCTGGAGAAGATGAAGGCCAACCGGAGCGCCCTGCTGTCCCAGCAATAGCCACCCCCTCCCACGGGAACCGCCGCTCCTCGGAACTGCAACGACGCCGCAGCCGCTTCTGTGTCCTGCTGCCCGGGACGCTTCGTGTCATTGCCTTCTGAGACCAGGCCACCCCCACACCTGCTCCGTGCCTCCAGCCGGGCTCTCCCTGCGCAGATCCAATCCTGCTGCACTACATCCATAAGAGGAGCTGATCTGAGGGGCTGTGCCCGCGGGAGCCCTTCCACGCCGAGCTCTGGGGACATTCGAAGTACAACGCATAAGAAGCACATGGAGTTCTCCATCCAGAGGGCACAGCAGCCATTTATTGCCATTTAAAATGGCACTCAAAGAAAACACTTTGACTGGAATTTTGTGTCTTGCTGAAAATTTTAAAACAAACACTGTAAGTTTGGGACTTTTCTCATGACAGTATCTGTAATTTAGTGACTATGGTAGAGTTATTCATAGTAGGTTTTTCATTTATAAATCACTGTGGAACCACAAGCCATTACAAAGCAAAACTCCTTCAGTGGAAACCATGGAAGAAGATGGTCTTGGAAGCAAAAGTGACCTTAAATGACTTTGCCAATAAAACAAATGTGTTTGGAGGGATTTTTGCACCAGTAGAATCGCGAGACTCTTTTATTTCAGGGTAAATAGGCAATAGCTTCATTGAATTTTCAATTTTTATTTGTATTATTTAATCCCTGCTCTTGGAGTTGAAGTAAATGACTTTTAAAGGATGTAAGGTTGCATTAATAAACCAGCATAAGGCCATGTTTTCAGAAATGGTGGGGTTTGCACTTCGATCACTCTCTTTGGTGCATTTATCAAAGCAAGCGTCATTTGCTTAAACAAAATATGTAATGGGTTTTTTACATCAGAAACTATCTACTGGTCCATGACCTACTAGGAAATGATGCCGCTACAAAATACAAGTCTGATTTTTAAAAGAATAACTGATAAGTAAAGAAGCACTTTAAAAAATATTACTGCCTATGGGTTTTCTACAGCTATGGAAGTGGCGAGTTATTTCCTTCTAAGATCACTGCGAAGGTTTTCCACTTCTCATGCCGAACAGCATGACCAGTCGAGACGTCGCAGGCGATTCCTGCCTGTGTAAGAATGGCACACGACTGGCACTGCAGCTCTGGTTTACCAGAACTCATTCTGAATGTACTACTCAAAGGAGAGCAGCAGCTGCCCCAGGAATAAAGCTGCCCGTCCCACCTCAGCCCTAACAGGAAAGCCACTCCCTCTGGGATCTGCTGGCGCGGTGAAGCAGCGCCTCCTGTGCCCCGGGAGCCACCGTGACTGCCTCAAGAGGTTCTACCAAGCCAAATCCAGACCCAGGAGATCACATTTCTTCCTAACTTGGTCTTCAGGCCCTGCGATCCAGGTCTCTCCCCAGGCTCCTCCTTACGGGCGGGGGGTTAGAGTAGGAACCGCTGCTGTTTTCAATGCAAGGGGATCGCTGGTGTCTTCCTCCAGCACCTTCACAAATTAAATAAACCAAAACCGCTGTCCAAATGTGTTTCTCTGGTTTGGTTAGAAAGCAACACTCTTGTCTTACCTCTTCCAAGTGCACGAGGAAATTTAGGAGTGAAGTATTGAAATTATTGTTCCAGGAAAAGGATGAAGAAAGCTTTTTTTGTGCCCCTGGGAAATTAAGTATGTCCTTGTTGATGAAATGTGGTGAAACATGGAGATGGAAGGAATCTTTTTCAATTAAATTTCCACTCCAGTTAGGGCTTTGGGTTCTTTTTTTTTTTTTTTTTTT